>OZ025255.1:35885750-36396884 GCA_964019135.1 Arenicola marina
AAACTGGGCGGTGTATGTTATTCACCATTCTAGCTAAAAAAGAGAACTGATATCATTGTCACGGACTCGAAATTGTCTTGCTGAAAAATCAAGGTAAAGTGAGAAATAATATTTATTTTGAAAAGCCATTTATCTAACTTTGGTATGAGGGAAGGGAAAATGGTTAAATCTTCATAATCATTCAGCGCCACACCAGGAAGTGATCGCAGTTAACTTTGCAAAAAGTAGCGGTGAATGCTTCTATCTCACAGGTACAACTACGCAATTCAAAATTAATGAATTCATTCGATCATTTCATCCATTAGTTTGTGTGTTCGTTCGACACTGCACAATAAGTACAGTGTCACCGGGGCCCGGACCACGTACACTGTCATTGAACAGGGAGTCGAAGCATACCGTATTAACGCAGCATCGGATATCCTGGTGGACGTTTAGGCTTTAGATAGCACAGTATATATAGACCACTAATTACAATTCAGGCCCTCGGTTCAGTATAGAGCTTCAGTCATTTAAAGTTTGGCGAACTATCTCAGTATTGAACTGAATCGGCGTTTAGCCAAGTACGGAGCACTGGCCAATTAAGTACGAGTGGGGGAGGGGGGGGGGCGGGGTACAGAAACACATGCAGTTTAGACCAGTATGGCCCATTATAGATCATAAAGCCCAGTATATGGCATTAACCCATTTTAAGGGACTATCGCAGTACAACATTTACTAACCTAACCCAGTTTACAGCGTTAGCCCGAGATCTGGCGTTAAAACATTTGTCTTATGTATGGTGATCGATTGCCGTGGTATGGGCACAGTGTGGGTAGATCATTGTAGAGCGAGCAGGGCAGTAGGAAGTAACGTTAGTAGTTGATTATTGCCCTGCCGGAGATTCAGAGGGACATGTGTCATTGATAGTGAGGGATCTTGCAATTGCCTTGCGTGTGGCGGCTGTTTCACGAAAATCAATGGACTACCGCTAGTAAAGCCATTCCTAGTGCCCTCCACTCCCCCGAGTCTTTGTATGATGGCAATTTATGTTATTAAGGTTATGCCACTGGCCTGGTATGGAGCGTTAACCAGGCATTTCCACCAGCCCAGTATACATTTATGCACGATTTTCGGGTTCAAAATTGAATGGAGAGACGTCCATATTTTACGATGAATGCTTCGCAAATGTTCTCACTTGACAACTTTGACTTGAACCACTGGCCAGGAACGTTTATGGGTCTTTCAGTTGGTCCGGTCTCACATTTTGAAGTTTTGCCACAGAACCTTTATACCCTCGTTTCTTGGTTTGTCTTGACCAAGGGCGTTCGATTTACATGAAACAAAAACCGGTTTGCCGATTTGACTGTTCAACCCAGAGAAGAACCGAAACCGGTTTGCTCTATCGAGGAATGCCATGCAGAATGGCCGAACGGCCTAACGGCCGTGTCGATCTCACCACCCCCTACAGTAGGTGGGGGGGGGGGTCGGGGTTCGGGGTTGGTCGAGCCGCGAGGGGATTAGTCTGCGGCGATTGAGGGGGGGGGGGGGGGAGGGGTTGGTCGAGGGGATTAGCTTGCGGCGATTGGACTGTCTGTTGTTGTTCGCGCCGTCTCACCAGAGTGACGGCGAGGCTGTCGCGGAGTTGTATACAATGTTGTGGGTTGGTGTGTGATCGATTTAATGGAATAATAGGGAGCGAAAGGTAACTGACGGACAGGAGCGTTGCACGATATACATACGTCGGCCATGTTTCAGACGGTTTCAGACCAGGAATGATAGCCCCATGCGCTGGACGTCCTTTTATACCCAATTCATCCATGATATCCATAATCAACCAATTGCTGTACTGAAACCTTTAGGCAGGTAGGCAGACGCTAAAGACAGCTTTGGCAACAAAGAAGAAGCCAGGATTCAATTACATGCCAATGTGACTATGACTTATCAAAGGGCTACCATTTCCAGATGGCAGGGAAGTCGAATTTAATAAGCCAGGGAAGTCGACGAGTTTAACAAGTTGTTATCAAAGGATGTGGCGTTGTGTTGTGGATTGTTATAATGCTGTTCTCAATTGGCCATATGTGCTAGTTATCCGCCAGTCAGTGGATGAAAACCATAAATTGAACGAGAATTGCAATCGTAAACGAAAGTGCATGAAACTCGGGCCGCGTTATTAATGCTCATTATGGGGCTTTGCATGAAATTCGGGCCGCGTAAAAAAATGAAGAAACTCGGGCCGCGTGAATATCCGCAAAAATCGATGCTCTGCACCGTCTTTACTATTAAAATCTGCGTTATCAATGCTCATTATGGGGCTTTGCATGAAACTCGGGCCGCGTGAATATCCGCAAACATCAATGCTCTACACCATTAAAATCCGCGTTATCGTTATCAATGCTTAATACGGGGCTGGGCATGAAATTCGCTCATTACGGGGCTCTAAGGGATTCACCAAGACATTCCCTCAGGAAGCCGAGCCCGACTCCCCACCCCCGCCTCTCCCAGCCGGCCGACACCCAATCGTCGAGGAAGCCCAGCCCGACCACCCCCCCCCCCCCCCGCCCCCACCCAGCCGGCCGAAACCCAATCGTCGAGGCTAATCCGCTGGCTCGTAGACCCCCCGCACCCCCCACCCCCTCCCCCACCCCATCCCCCGTCCCCCCACCCCCCTTAAATCCCACGGCCGTTCTGCCGTTCGGCCTTTTCAAGTGTACACCCTATCGAGACTATCGACGGAGCTGGTTTTCGGGTTCAGTTCTGCGGAACTGCTAGTTCAATCACTAGTCTCTTCCGCAGACTGCCGCTGCGCGGCGCTACGGCGGCGCCGCGTATACGGTCTGTTCTTGTCCACCATTTTCTGTAAGGAATTCCGTACAACTACGTCATACGCGTCATAGCCCCCTTCCAGCCACTCAAATCACAAATGTGAGTCAAATGCTAGTTAAGATTGAGATTATGTTAATTAAATATGGTGCACACATGTATCGTAAGCAAAGTAATTATGTCGAATTTTGACGCTGTCACTGTTGAAATGTAGCCACAGCTGCCGAAATAATCACAAGTAAGGCAGCGGTTGGCGGTTTCGGCTGCCAGAGCAGAGGAAGCGAGGGGGGTGGGGGGGAGACGTGCGCCGTGCGGGGGGATGGGTTGCGAGAGGGATACCTGTGATCGAGGAAGGGAGTGAAGAGGGTCGCCTCTTTAGATGGCAATATAAATTTAAAAGGTATATTTTAATTACTGGTAATTAAACTGTAGGAAATTAATTTACTTTTGCAAGGGGGGGTGGGGTGCATATGTGGCGGGTATGCATGGGTTGTTAGAGTGATAGATATACCCTCGAGGGGAGTCAAGATGTGCCTATTTAGGAGGTCAATAGATTTAATATAAAATAAATTAAACCAAAAAATTTCAGTCTAGATATGATAATTGTATTTAAATAATTTTTAGTTCATTTATTTTGCAAAAAAGGAAATAGTTGCTTTTCAGCTAAGAAATATGCAACAATTTTCAAGCTTCAAGGGAGCAATTATACTGCCTACAATTGTGGAACTGATCAAACAAGTCTAGTCTGCAATAAGTTGCATAGGAGATATATGTATGCTAGCCTGAGTTATTTAAATATTATAAGTGATTGCCGTTGTTGAATAGTGTAGTTCATGTCCAGTCAATGGACTTGCATTTATTGAGTTAATTCAAGAATTGAAACATTTCTAATTTTAAATTAGTTGTAACTTTTGAAATGTAGCACTACTAATTGGTATGTGAAATATCCTAGATTAATGGAATATTTTGTACTACCGGTATTCATAATGAAGTGGCTGGGAAACAGAAAATCATAATCTTTTGCTCTATAAATACTTCTTTATAGATCCTAACTTTTTTTCCACATGAAAAAGTAGTCTTGCTTGTATGTTAATTGTATCACACATTTAAATTTAATGTAAGCTTATATATAGATTAAAGAAGTGACAGAAAACACAGCTACTCCAGGATTATATTGAATAAAGTCATAAACCACATGAATGAAAAGTGGGTTCTACATCATTGATATACATGTGTATTATCAGTGTTTATGTTTTGTGATGCATTATAAATGTAAAATAATGAAAAACAATGATTCAATTCAAGACTTACTTTATTATTTATTTACCATCACAGACAACCAATGCCATTTACTACATCAATTAGTACACTGTATTGGAACAGCTAGTACAGGGCACACTATTTAGGTCCAGGCCCATTGATAAAGATGACTGCCTGTGGTATATAAGCTCATTTCATTGGAAAATTGTTTTCTTGCAGGAAATTTATATGTGAAATATGTTAGGGCCAATTAAATATTCAGATTCATTCTTGAGAAGGACTGGCTCTTCACTTTATTCTCCTGTGGCAAATCCTGATTATAGAAAACTGTTGCTCAGCTAGGCCATTTTGGCAAATAGTTTACAATCATTCAACCAACTTCAATACAAGATCATACAGGTGCATTGTTTTGGCCATCTTTGTCTTACATGATTAGCCAAAATGACCAAGCCCTGTTAATTTTGAAGAATTTAGTCTTGAACATTGAGCTAAATTATATCTATAATCAATTTTAGGCTAGCATTACTCCAGATATGTCTTCATTTATAACACACTTGATTGGGGTAGTGATGGGGTGTAGGATGGATGAAAATGAATCCTTACCAGGCTAACTATAGGCTGGAGGTTTGCCCTTTTTGCAATATTTAATCAACATGTTGATATAAATGCATACTTTAAGGCTTTAGCACTAATGACACTTAATCTGAACCTTTACCAATTTTGACTGAACACAACCAATAAGGCAAGCTCATTTAAGCTAAAGGAATTTGTTATAGGCCTTGCCTGCTTTCCAATTGTAAAATAGAAATATATTTAAACCAAGCTCATTTCATTCTTAATTAATTCATTTGCAAATCCACAGTAAATAACAGTTTTGCAACATATCATTTCTGTTTCCATTGTCTTCTTTTCTGACTGCTCCACATAGCAGACCGCTCTTGGATGCTGAACAATTTAAAAGCAGTCCAATTATATATCCAAGAATCAGTTTCTTTTCTGTTGTTTTTATCATATGCAAAACTGTCTTTGACACAGATTGTTGAGAGGAAACCCATGTAGAATTCATGGGGTTTTTTGGTCTCTTGTGTAACTCTATCTGGTCCATCTTGTCTGAATCTGTATGCAGACTTCTTAATTATCTGATTGATTAATTCCAATTAGTTACATAATCTGTAAGAGAAAAGGTAAATATAAACATAAATTGATGATTAATTTTATTTATTATTATGTTACACCTGGTTACATGTAGACTATGTAAGTTTTCATATGAAAGTATTGTATTGATGGAAGAAGGATATAATAATAAATTTACAAGTAAAAGATAAAGATTTAATTTTTTTAAATCTTCATATAGACACAGTTATAGCTAGCTAGAGGGGTCATTTCACCCTAGTAACTTACCCTCCCCACCCCCTCGCCATCCAGGTCATAAGTTACTCAGAACCAAAATATATCATATTTTGTCAATGAATTTGGTAGACTATTACACAGCTTGCTAGATTATATAACTTAAACGTTCAGTTTGACTATATTTCTTAATAATAAGATTAATTTCAGTATTCTTATCAAGTTATGCAGCTGTTTTCTTTTAGTTTACATGAATCCCAGATTAGAATGAACACATTCTATCAAATTATTAAACAGTCTAAACATGTTCATGGATGCCTGACTACCTTTTGTTCCCTGTCTGTGTCCTGTTCAGAGGCGGATCTTGGTGGGGGGCGGGGTGTTATGGGGGTTGCACCCGCCCTCCCCCCCCCCTTAAGGAATTTAAGCATACACTGTACAAGTCGGGCTTTCCAACGATATACATTGAAAAGAGACATTTTGTAAATGTTATAGGCGGATTACATTTTCACCCCCCCCCCTCCCCGCAATTTTTTTTAGTGGTGCAAGCATTGAGTGATGGCTTGAATAGAACACCCGTGGGAGCCTCTGCTAACACCAAAAAGCCGTATCTTTCACCATTGGCCAAATTTCAAAAAAATCCTGTGACGTCACTTTTTGCTCCAATTTCATATGATAAGCACTGTGGCTACAAGATATTATGTTGAACAAATAAAAAAACCCCGGTGTTGTTTGCTGGAGGCACTTGTGAACTACGCGACAAAACATTTTTCCCAGCCTGAGAGATCCAGGGCTTTAACATGGGAAGTCCCATAGAGAAATGCCGTCGGCCCTGGAAGTGGAAGTAAAATAGGAACATCTTGTTTTTGGTTTGTAGCTATACGAAGAACTACTTTTCTTACAATATGATGCTATTCACTCATTTTTGGGATTTTTTTCTGATTTTTGACGATTTTTTTTAAGTACCAAAAGTGACGTCATCGTGACGTCACGTGACGCATCAGAGAAGTCTAAGATTCGACACAACTCATTTCAATTCATATTTCTATGGCATATTAGAACAACATAGCGATAGCTTGATGGCAAATGTGCCCAAAAGCGAGAAAACTGACAGAGGTCATTTAGTGCGTTTTCCGCAAAACTTACGACCTCATTTTACTCGAAAAGGAGTATTACGCACCAAAAAGTGAACAATACCCGAAAATTGCGCCTTAAATGCTAGCACATCTTGAAACTGACCAGAGATCTCTAGCGTCAATATTAACGGAGATATAAGCGTTTTTAGTAATTTTTTCACAAAATCGCTGTGACCTTGACCTTTGACCTTTTAACCTGGGTGACGAGTATGGTGTAGCCCTATAGCCTAGCTATTAGATACTAAAGACTGCGAACCGATGTATGCAGCTGTTAGGTCACAAGAAGAATTCCCGTTTTTTCGTGAAACAGACATACAAAAAAACGAACAAACAAACACGACCTACTGACATATGACGAAAATTGAAAATTTTCGTCAAATAAAACCCAATCCTAGTCTTAATAGTTTTAGTACCCAAAAATGGCTCTGGGATGTATGGCTGGACTTTTAATGTGGCGCTCCCTGCCTTCATACACTCAGCTAGGGGCTGCTTTATAGCTCTGTTGTCGGCCACTTCCTCAATGTATTTGCCCGCAATTTATAGGACAAATGCGCAGCGCATTTCCTACAATCAATGCCCGGGACATAGCCTGTGCCCAATACCGCATAGTAGCAGGTGAACACAAGAAAACAGTTCGCTCGCAGTTATGCACCAACTTTTTTTCAAATTGTAGCCCTCGGTATTTTGCTGCATTCTTCAAACTGATTGCCATCATGTTTGCCTACGGTCGACAGCAGCGGTCTGGGCGAAGGAACGGAGATCAACCTAGCGAATGAGAGCTACCACACACAAGTGTTTATTGCACAAGTGTGTTTAGCATACATCTGCGCCAGTTCCCAGCCTACCATGTCTTATTAGGGACCAGTGCCTCGTGAAAAAAGTGGCTGTGGAGTATTTACCAAAATAGTTTGATGCAGTTACCGAACACCCAATACTGACTATTTGATTAATCATGTAAAGCAAGGCTTATTTTTCTTTATTGTCAAGAGTTCATGCTTGCAATACTGCGGGTTGTGTTCAATCGTGCATGCTTCTTCAGTTAACATACTCTTACCCGTGGAGGGGCACTACTAGGTATATGCCGTCCACAGACCGTTTTAACGCCTTCTCTCTCAATCCTCGGAGAAATCTAGTTTCTCTTGGTGTGCCCCTTTGAGAAAAATTGCAGCTTTTGACCATAAATTTCAGTTGATATCGAAAGTGTTAAAAAAATTGCAGCTCTCGAAGATATATTCCAGTTTATGTCGAATTAATCACAATATACTATATAATATATTTTGGATGCTTTTTCTCTTTCAGTGACCACAAAATCTCGCAGTTTTCTCTCTCCCTCCATGGCATGGGCGGCACACCCCCACCACTGTAGCAATGTTGTGTTCCCTATACAGAAACAAACGACAACTGGTGGCACCTGGTAATTTGTGGTGTGTGTGGGAGGGGCGGGGGCGTTTCTTTTTGAAAGCAGAAACGAAGAAAACACAAGGCATAACGCACAGTGTTTATAAGTACTACTACACTATGACTAGTACACCAATGCTCAGGGGGGTAGAGGCAGAGTTGGTCTTACAGTGACAGAGATGGACATACACTTGAACCTATGAAGATCATAATAGGTCAATTGGAAGAACCAGCGGAGCCACATAGCCGGGTGGTAACCCCTACTCCTTTGGAAGGATCTGTGTATATTCCTGGGATAACATAAACATATGTGCGCCCCGATCGCCGGCACGGCGGCTGTCCTGGCAGAGTTCACACGGCTGGGCTGAGTCAGAGACGTCACTGCGTGATGTACAGGCGTCCAAGGCCAATGGCCAGGGGTCTGTCTATGCACATACCACCAGACAGCGTTCGGGGCTGGCAGGCCGCACTATTTCGTGGCTGATATACAAGATGCAAGGTCAAGAAGTTGAGCAGCTATTTTTAGATCCTTAAACTGGATAAGGGGGAACTGGTGGAGTTCGATAGACAGTAGTTATCTGGGGATACTGGGGGAGTTCGGTAGACAGTAGTTATCCGGGTATACTGGGGGTTGGTTGGTTGGTTGGTTAGTCAGGACGCTTTAACCACTTTGGGTCATATCGCGTCAATGGGAGAAGGAAGGGAGAGTGGAGCCATGTCCCCGGGGGTAACCCCCTACTCTTTACGAAGAAAGACATGGGATCTTTATCCTGCGACCACACAGACATGGCCACAGCAGGGCTCGAACCACCGACCCACGTGCCGTTAGGCTCTCAGGTGACCAGAGCACTCAATGCGAGCGCTCTAGCCCACTGAGCTGTCGCGCCGGCCCCTATACTGGGGGAGTTCGGTAGACAGTAGTTATCCGGGGATACTGGGGGAGTTCGGTAGACAGTAGTTATCCGGGGATACTGGGGGAGTTCGGTAGACAGTAGTTATCCGGGGATACTGGGGGAGTTCGGTAGACAGTAGTTATCTGGGGAGACTGGGGAAGTTCGGTAGACAGTAGTTATCCGGGGAGACTGGGGGAGTTCGGTAGACAGTAGTTATCTGGGGATACTGGGGGAGTTCGGTAGACAGTAGTTATCCGGGAATACTGGGGGAGTTCGGTAGACAGTAGTTATCCGGGGATACTGGGGGAGTTCGGTAGACAGTAGTTATCTGGGGAGACTGGGGGAGTTCGGTAGACAGTAGTTATCCGGGGATACTGGGGGAGTTCGGTAGACAGTAGTTATCCGGGGATACTGGGGGAGTTCGGTAGACAGTAGTTATCCGGGGAGACTGGGGGAGTTTGGTAGACAGTAGTTATCCGGTGTTTAGACAGGCGGGCGTGGGATGAATGTTGCCGCCGCGGCCAACGCTTGGTTACCGGACGGCTGGAGGTCATACTCAGCAAATCGTACAAGTTGGCAGCCTGCTTGGATGCGAGAAAGTAGGCCGCTTGTACCCTATTCCCGGGGCCCTATCGCAAAATAAAGATGAGAAATACAAAATGGATCGTGACCAACCACGAATAACCTTGCATGCAATATATATTAAGGTGATTGTGAAAAGTAAAAATTATAGTGGGACCCATACTTAAAGCATTTATTCCCTCTCGGAAATCCAATGAGAAACACAACGATTGAGGTTGTGATACACATGATTCAGGCAAGTTGCTGGTGCCTAACCGCCATGTTGTAATGTGGTATAGACTGCAGGAGTCTACACGGTAAACATGAACAGCTGGCCTACGGCAGGGCAATCAATAACCTGATAACGGATCCCGTACAGCTAGGCTGGCTGAGCCTCCCACTCCTTGACCTGTGAATTAGTCACTGTGCAATACACATATTGCTGCGGTATCGTGCTTTCGCCGTTTGCGCTACCAGGCCACGGTCCATGTCTACCCAAGCCTATTGAACCATAAGTAGGTCACATCTTAGAATGCGATCACGTGTTAGCAGTAATTGGCTCTCTGCGAATGATAATGTCGAGTCACCTGTTGTAAGCCCTTGTACGATGTTGTAAGCGGTTGTAATGCAGGATGTAGGTGCCAGAGCTTAAACTTTTGGTCTGCTCAGCCCTGCTCAGCTCTGCTCAGCTCAGCCCCCTTATCGACCGCACTGCGCACTGCAGAGGCAGGTTCCCCACACAATGCGGTTTCCCACAGATACATAGAGATATGTTTAAAACTAGTAGAGTGGGTTTTTTCCTCCCATGAGGGTCTAAACTTTAATAATATATGGCCTGATTAATGCAAGAATGATATATTCGTGTCACTCGGATTTAGTGCCTGGAGCCTACTCGAGTTTTTTTTACTTTTACTCCTTAAAAGTGTAAACTAAATCAATGAATTGCACACAAGTCTGTGACGTAAGGCACGCAGCTTCTAAATTACGATCAACTGACGAGCCAAAATGAGTTTGTGCCACATTTACCATTACATTATTACATTTGTAAATGTTCCAGCCCTGTTAAATGTGAAACTTAATCTTTCGTTACAGCATATAATGTGGAATTTTAATAATTGGCGAGACATCCGTGACAGGGCGGATCAAGGAATTTGAAAAGAGAGGGGTGCACTGAAAACTTGTGTGACCGGGGGTTGGGGAGTTGCGACCGAGGGGGGGGGGCACGCCTTGAAAAACGCCCTACAAAAAAGGGGCGGGGGCGGGCCCCTGGACCCCCCCCCCCCCCGCCCACTGATCCGCCCCTGCGTGACTCCCAGACTTTTATCAGCTCTGGATGCGAAGCTAAAAAGAGTAAAGTTGGCTTTCTTGTGCACAACCAGCATTATATCATCATACGATCAGATCAAGACTCGGAACAGAATCAGAACAATATACCTGTCTAAGCAGCTTTATTATTTATTTTCTTTCAAGCATGCCTTATAGATACTTATAGCGTCCAAACGTCGTTGAAGAGGTATGTCACGAGGCGGGAAGCCGACGTCCACGTCTGCGTCTACTTGAACCCGGTACTTTCACTGGCAATTGAAACTTGATCAATGTTATGTAAAAAAACAAGTGATGTGCATGGATGATTTCAATGGAAGGGCGTTGGTCACAATGAGTAATATTACGCACACACGCGCTCTCTCGAACAAGGATGTTTTAGTGAAAGAAATTTGCATTCACGGTGTGTGTTCGGGGTCGGTACTTACACACGTTACCAGGTTACGACCATCACGATTCGTGTAAATGAACCACATAGCCGTGGCGTTGCCAGAGACCGATACGCGGAACTTCTCGCATATCAGAACAATGAAATCAAGATATTCGCTGAAGTCAACGTTAAATTAGGTGACTTGCCCGGTCGATAATGCTTGTCAAATTGTCCGTCTAGGGCTTTAATGGACATTATCCCAGATAACTACGTATTTACACGTCCTTTTCCATTTCCGAGAGTTGTTGGTGACAAACACGGGCTGCCACAAAGGCGACAATTACATGTGCACTTGGATCGGGTGAGCTCTCTTCCACTGGTCTGGGGGATGGGGGCTTACAACAGACAAAACCAGCTTCTACGCTTATCCATGTGGGTAGTTTTCTCTCTTTGGGGCACATCTCCATGTTTGGCGTCACAACCTTCGACACATATAGTTATAATATTGATGAAAAGAATTAGTTATTTGAATTAAAAAACGCTTACTCCCGAGTAAGTATCGATTAATTTAAACAATTTGACATTACATCGATACGAGAGTTCACTTCACTTCCATATCACATGGTATAGGTTAGCCACATGCCAAGATTGCGACCTTGAGACCTTACATGGAGATTGTTAAGACATCAGATCGAGGCTGTCCTTGAAACCTCACATGGAGATTATTAAAGACATGAGAGCGAGGCTGTCCTTGAGACCTTACATGGAGATTGGTAAAGACATGAGAGCGAGGCTGTCCTTGAGACCTTACATGGAGATTATTAAAGACATGAGAGCGAGGCTGTCCTTGAGACCTTACATGGAAATTGGTAAAGACATGAGAGCGAGGCTGTCCTTGAGACCTTACATGGAGATTGTTAAAGACATGAGAGCGAGGCTGTCCTTGAGACTTTACATGGAGATTGTTAAAGACATGAGAGAGAGGCTGCCCTTGAGACCTTACATGAAGATTACGGGTGCGGGGCGGGGCGTGGGCAGGATGCTACGGGTGCAGGGCGGGGCGTGGGCAGGATGCTACGGGTGCGGGGCGGGCGTGGGCAGGATGTTACGGGTGCGGGGCGGGTGCGGGGCGGGCGTGGGCAGGATGTTACGGGTGCGGGGCGGGCGCGGGGCGGGCGGCGGGCAGTTGTCTGCGGGCGTGGGCAGGGTATTTCGGGCGCGGGGTGGGCGCGGGCAGAAAACGTTCGCCTGCGCAGATGTCTAGACTATGAAGCGAAGGCTTTCGCAATATTTGGTTAATATAACTTAACCACATAATCGCCCGCCCCGGGACCCGACCCACCCGAGCTCACCCCACCCAGTTCCCGATCGACCAATTGTATACGGGTTGGGGAAGTAACGTGACTCATTTACATTTCGAGGGTATGAATGGCTACGATTTAAATTCGAACACTTTTCGCTCGAGTGTGACAGGCCGGTTTTGTATTTGTGCATGGAGAGGTGATCATCGTGAATCATCTGGCGCTTTTGATAGGTTGGAGCAGTGAACCGAGAAGAGCGGCCTGTTGTGGTACTGCAAAGACGCAGGCTCACTTGCTGTTGGTATTATTTCATGTACATGTGCAACATTCCTGCCTGGCAAGATTCGAGTCTTATTCGTTGGCGTATCGCGACTGTGACTTGTTCTTCGTTAAACGGGAAAATACACGTCTCTTCCGTCTCTATCATCCCCGCCGTCCCCTAGTATTACTAGCCGCCCCGCTCGCGGACAGTGCCGTGGCTTCCGTCTCTATCATCCCCGCCGTCCCCTAGTATTACTAGCCGCCCCGCTCGCGGACAGTGCCGTGGCTTCCGTCTCTATCATCCCCGCCGTCCCCTAGTATTACTAGCCGCCCCGCTCGCGGACAGTGCCGTGGCTTTACACTTAGCGAAACGTGACAGGAACATATTCTTAAAATCGACATGCGACATGAACATATACTTAAAGTCACATGCGACATGCCCCCCCCCCCCCCACAATCAGGGGCCCTAATAGGGGCATGTAGGGGTTGTGTGCAAGAATTAGTGCCTCTTTTATAATTTCGTAGTTGCTCAGATCTACATACTAGTAGATGTCTCAATGCTAGTAGATGTCAGAACTCACCAATGCCAAACCAAATGAGGTTTGTTGTCGGCAGTATGTTGGGTATAACCACATCAATTGTGCCCATGATATGAGTCTGTTATACAGAATATTTTAGATATATATATATATGTCGAGTATGCGAAAGATGCCAATCTAAACGGCAGTACGTTTGTCAATGTGATTAAACCTAAGGTCCTAAGTGTCTCGCTAAGTACTCTTATTTTAGGTAAAAGGAGTATGGGTAAGTAACGGAGCAGAAGTAACTAAGATGTTTCATACAGGAAGGAGGGTGTGAACAATGGTAAACAAAGCCATCTTAAGTGTGTGCCATGCGATAACAGCTTTCGACGATGTTTAGGTATCGGTGGAGCTCTAGATGCGATATGTTCCAATTAACAATGTATGGCGTTTTGAGGAGGTCATACGTAGAAATATATGCAGCATACAGCATACCCGCCTCGCGGTGCCATCATATCATATTAATTTTTATTGTTTGTTTTTATGTGGATTCTAATCAGATGGAAACTTAATATATATATATATTATAATGTATGTAGAAGACATGCACATCATTATGTGAATAATAAGCAGCCCATTGTATTATATTATATATATATTAAGGTCGAGTTTCGTATTCTTTCAGTACCAATCAACGTCGTCGACTTCGCCAACTTGAAACATGAGTAAAGAAGCTCCAACGTACAACCCCAATGCGCCACCCCCGTACGCGGGGCAGCAGTACCCTCCCCCGGGCCAGCAGTACCCACCCCCGGGCCAGCAGTACCCACCCCCGGGCCAGCAGTACCCACCCCCGGGCCAGACTACTGTACAAGTCCAGCAGGCGCCCGGTGTTGTCGTGATGACAACGGGTGGCAGCTGCCCCAGTTGTCATGTGAGTACTCACTACGAGCCGATATGTGATGCAAATGTTTGTTGAGGCGCCCAGGCATAACAAATATCGGTTAATATTGACTTTGTTACTGTTTTATTTTCCTAAAAAAGGTACTTCGGGAGGCTATCATGCAAATATTACTTTATTTAATTTTATGTAACGATTCAATATCCGGACGAAATAGCCTTTATTGCCTTATTGGGAAGCTACACAATATATACATTGTTTCATGCATTAGAACGGTACACTCAAAAACAGCAGTCAATAGTTTGAAAATAAGTTTAATAAAATCAACGTTATTTTCTCCAGGAGTTTCCTCCAAACCCACAAACGACATTCGCTGAACAAACAACATGGAATGAACAGGATCGATGGATTTCAGGGTTACTATCATATGAACTCATCCTTTTTCGATATAATACAAATAGCTGAAGTAGTTTCTTTGGTTGAAAGATCTCCCGCTGCATTTCAAAGAAGGCTGCTTCAGGCCTCATCTGCCGACAATTTCCACCATATATTGCTCTTATTCGGTTACTGTGCGCCTCGCCAGACACGCATATGTGCTAGCCTCGCTTATTGCGCTTGGCGTTGGAGTACACATGCTGACGACCCAAGTCGTAGACTATTTACCCAAGCGTGAACTCGTTATACGTTGGCCGGTGACCTCGCCCTTCCTGTGAATCATAAGGGCGATGGTAGTACTACATAGTCCTTACTGTCACCCATTGCCACCGCCCGTGACCATCACCCATTACCACAGGCACAGTACATCAGTGGAGAGGGCGGGGCGGGGGGGGGGTAGAGTGGTAGGGGTAGGGGGCAGGAGGTAGGGGGTAGGGGCCCCACATCGTATACAAAACACACAAGGTGTCAAACTCCGGCTGGAACTAAGCGAGAGGCACCCGCTTCAACCCCCAATATATCACCTTTACCGCCTTTACCGGGCCCCATAAATGCATAAGTCAGATTTCTAAGTAATTTGTTACTTTCATCAATAAGTACACGAGACCTGTACTGCCGTCTCGTCGCGACAAATAAGGAATTATGCAGTGACAACAACCAACTCCGGAACAGATTGAACAAACAGGGCTGAAATCGCGAGATTTCGCCCGCGAGACACAGTGAGCGAGATGAATCTCGATTGGTCGGCTGCCGAAAAATGTATCCCGTGACATGGGGGATGCAACTTCAAAATATATGTATATTGAATCGGGGCGAAAATCTACGTTTATAACTGACGTACGCCGCCCCAACTGCGACAATTATTGCTTTCCAGACATTATTGATTCTCTTCTGTTTGTCGCCAGGTGGGATATATACGCGAGGACTACACGTGCTGCGGCATCGCCTTGGCCATCCTGTTCTTCCCCCTCGGCCTCATCTGCTGCTTGCTGATGAAGGAAAAACGTTGTTCTCACTGCGCCCAAACCTTTGGCTAGACTGACGACGGACAAAACTTCTCCCAAACGACCCCGGAAGCACCACGTGCATGACCTACGTAATCCCGGGCTTTGTATGGTCAATCTGGCTGCTTAGCTTTTTCGGCTGCGACTTATGTACAAAAATGGGTAGCCGAAGTCGAGTGAAAAAATTATGTTGTGCTATAATAGCCAGCCATAGAAACTGCCTGTAAATCTGCTTGTAAAGTAAAGCTGATAATCATATAGCCATCGGAGCCATGGGTAATATGATTCAAAATGATGTCGGCTTTATTCTTTGTGACTAATTAATTGGTGAACTGGCTCCACCATCAACTTACCTTCTACTTTCATCATCAATGTTACGTCTACTCACTGATGAACTATCGCTTCATCATCGGTGTTACATATACTCAGTGGTGAACTATCGCTTCATCATCAGTGTTACGTCTACTCAGTGATGAACTATCGCTTCATCATCGGTGTTACATATACTCAGTGGTGAACTATCGCTTCATCATCGGCGTTACATATACTCAGTGGTGAACTATCGCTTCATCCTCAGTGTGTTACGTCTACTCAATGGTGAACTATCGCTTCATCATCAGTGTTACGTCAATTCAATGGTGAACAATGGCTTCATCATCAGTGTTGCGTCTACTCAGTGGTGAACTATCGCTTCATCATCAGTGTTACGTCTATTCAAAGGTAAACTATCGCTTCATCATCAGTGTTTCATATACTCAATGGTGAACTATCGCTTCATCCTCAGTGTGTTGCGTCTACTCAATGGTGAACTATCGTTTCATCACCAGTGTTACGTCAATTCAATGGTGAACAATGGCTTCATCATCAGTGTTGCGTCTACTCAGTGGTGAACTATCGCTTCATCATCAGTGTTACATATACTCAATGGTGAACTATCGCTTCATCCTCAGTGTGTTACGTCTACTCAATGGTGAACTATCGCTTCATTCTCAGTGTGTTACGTCTACTCAATGGTGAACTATTGCTTCATCATCAGTGTGTAACGTCTATTCAATGGTGAATGTTGGGGTTATTGTTATAATACGGTCGGCCGCACCAAATCTTTTCATGAGCAACTTATAGAGAGACTCATTTTGATTATTATCCAACCAGGCGATTACTAAAACAGGATTCTCGGTTGAACAGCTGTAGACATAGATGAAATTATGCATCTT
Source organism: Arenicola marina (assembly GCA_964019135.1). Lineage (NCBI taxonomy): Eukaryota > Metazoa > Annelida > Polychaeta > Arenicolidae > Arenicola > Arenicola marina. The sequence goes on from OZ025255.1 coordinate 35,902,475, forward strand.
TATGGATGAGGGTTGCTGCTTATATTTGTATTCAAGATGAATTGTATCAATATTAGGAGAAACGTGAAGTGAGCCAAACTGTGTGCCTTTAACAGTTCCGACATGAGTCAAATGTCAGAACGTTGCTGATGACATAACGGGGTTATTGTCCCAAACTTATTATCTTCAATCTCTGATCAAGTTATATTTGTCGCTTTAATTTTAGTTGATCCATATGTATGCGTATTATGTCAGGTCCGATTTATTAAGACATCAGGTGTTCGACTCCTCAGATCAAGGGTGGACGCACTTGTTGATCCAGACGACTGTGTACAAAACTTTGTTTAATCCGGATGTCTTGACTAGCGCTGGTGTCGTAATTTAGGGGCGCATCATTTCATATCTGGGGGGGGGGGGGGGCCTAGAAAATAAATTACCATGCAATTTTTTTATTTTTCACAAATTTATTGACATTTTATTTATTTTTTTTGTATCTTTGTCATCAAATTATTTATTTCTTTAGACACCAATAAGACCATGTTACAAGTTTTTTTTTTTTGAATTATGAAAACAAGTTATTTTTTTTTCTTGCATCTGAAAAGCAAACATTTTTTTCCCCCAAATAGTCACAACAAACTATTTTGTTCAATTATTTTCTAGGCCCCCCCCCCCCTGATATGAAATGGTACGCCCCTTAGAACACAGCACGTGTGTTGAGTAAGCGTGTTCGACCATTGTCGCGCGTACTCTGCTGGGCCATCCGAAGCGACCGGTGCCTGGTTCGAACCCCACCTCTGTGTAAATCCCTCTATGTTGTGTAGGATAATGATCCCATGTCTTCCTTCGCAACGAGCAGGTGGTTACCCCTTGAGGTATGGGTCTTCGCCAGCTTGACTCTTCCCATTGTCACGATATGACCTACAGAAGTTCAAGCGTCATGCTGACGAAATATGCGTCTGTTGTTAACATCTAAACAAGCCAAACCTGTCTCTGTCGGGACTTATATATGGTGGATGGTAGGTGGGACCAGGCAATATCATTGAGAATATCCTGTCTTGTCATAGCACTTGTGTGGCCGCTATGTTTAGTGCCATGGTTAGTGTTATAGTTTCCTCTTATTATAACCGGATCAATCGTGAGGCGGTGTGTGTTTCTATGATACGGCGTTTCGTCGAGCGACTGTTGAGAAGATCTGCGGTTATAGAAGTATCTTAGCGCAAGCAGTGCAAAAAGATTGATTCAACTGATGAAATACAACTAGCACTTTTGTGCAGTGCAAGCGTTGATTCAGTGGATGAAATATCACTGACGTCCTGCTGAATGCTGGTCCGTCGTCAATTAATCAGGGAGATGGGATGTGCGGTGCCCATGCAGCCGTACATTGACTCGGTCTGCGAAATACTAGTTTTACCAATCTGCCGATCTACATTGAGATAAAGCCATTTAATATATTCTAGATTACTGTTTTATAAGACACCGGTACGTGTATATTTTATCCGAATAAACAGATTTTCATATTACAGTTTGTTCTAGGCGTTCCGAAATACGTATATCATATAACATTATTGCTTGTGGGGCTTTTAACTAATTATCCTATACAACTGCGACTGAAATAAACTGTGAAGTTATAACCACCTAAAAGTGTCTAAAAACTTACATGGGGGAGTGCAGAATTTATTGAAGGGGGGGGGGGGCACTACAGGTTCAGCCGGTTTTAGATTGGTTTCAGAACTGACGAACGCGGAGGATGGTGGGGGAGTGGTACACACCGATGTCGCGTTTCTTTGGCGGTTTCTCGTTGCCAAAAAAACTAATCTGCCCTTTAGTTGGTTCCAACACTAGCTCTTCGTATTTCATAGAACAAACCTTTTGCCGGTGTCGTAAACTTGTGACGTATCTGAAGCTGCATTGTCCATAGCGACATGACGATGTCCTCAAACTGGAACATCGCCAAGATATACTTTTTTAGGCTGCATTTTTTCCCATTCTGCTGTTGGCCTAACAGAGACCAAATTATCGCTACAATCGGCCTTAGGATTCATTTCGTTTATTGAATCAATACATATGACATAGAATATACAGATAAACAACTGAAAACCATAATCGTATAGGTCACGAGATCCAGGCTAAGACCAGAGGTCGCTGCCGCCTGGACCACCTATAAGGTTCTGCACGTACGAACCACAATCGAAGGATTCAACGAACGACCAATCGTAATTGAGAAGTTTAAGGTCTGTGCCTCAGTTGACAGATTCGCCATGTGTACCGTGGTATGGTAAGCCCATTCAATGTCACAAACTCGCCAAGAGATGGAACCAGATCGAAGAAACCTGTCGATCTGCCGATCTCGGGACCCATTAAACCCATGGTAGTAGGGTGCCACCCCGTTTGGCCATAAATACAGCCTCAACATTCATTGAGAACTCAGAAGAGGCGGTTTAAGTGTTGTAGAAAGGTCCGTTCCAGACTTAGTTTGTCCCTGTTTGTCATGATCATTCATCGGCACATTGTTCACCCTGACGCGGGGGGAGGGGGGGGGGGGGGTACTACATTTGTACCGTGTTGGGCCTGTGCCGCCCATGCCAAAGAGGGTTTGTGAAGAGCGAGTGACACATATGTATATACCTAACTATATAGTCCCCCCTCCCCGGGAGTATTCACTTTATTCATAAAATGGAAGTTATGCCTGGTGTGTTGAGGGTGCATGTTCGACCTAAAGTCAACCCAGGAAGGCCAAGGAACCGGCCGAAACTGCCCGCAGCTTGGTCCCCAGCGAACACGGGGACATCATGACGATAGCTGCGACACACGGCAGGTGTGCCACCCAAAAAAGTTGCACGGTTGCTTGACGACGCTCCAACCACTCCCTCCTCGGGGGCGGGCGTGGGCAGGATGTTACGTGTGCGGGGCGGGCGTGAGCAGGATGTTACGGGTGCGGGGCGGGCGTGGGCAGGACACTGCTAGTGCGGCGTGGGCGTGAGCAGGATGCTGCGGGCGCGAGGCGGGCGAGGCCAGGATGCTGCGGGTGCGGGGCGGGGCGTGGGCAGGATGCTGCGGGTGCGGGGCGGGGCGTGGGCAGGATGCTGCTAGTGTGGGGCAGGCGTGGGCAGGATGCTGCGGGTGCGGGGCGGGCGTGGGCAGGATGCTGCGGGCGCGAGGCGGGCGTGGGCAGGATGCTGCTAGTGCGGGGCGGGCGTGGGCAGGACGCTGCTAGTGCGGGGCGGGCGTGGGCAGGACGCTGCTAGTGCGGGGCGGGCGTGGGCAGGACGCTGCTAGTGCAGGGCGGGCGTGGGCAGGATGTTACGGGTGCGGGGCGGGCGTGGGCAGGATGTTACGGGTGCGGGGCGGGCGTGGGCAGGATGCTGCTAGTGCGGGGCGGGCGTGGGCAGGATGCTGCGGGTGCGGGGCGGGCGTGGGCAGGGTGTTACGGGTGCGGGGCGGGCGTGGGCAGGGTGTTACGGGTGCAGGGCGGGCGTAGGCAGGACGCTGCTAGTGCGGGGCGGGCGTGGGCAGGGTGTTACGGGTGCGGGGCGGGCGTGGGCAGGATGCTGCGGGTGCGGGGTGGGCATGGGCAGGATGCTACGGGGGCGGGGCGGGCGTGGGCAGGATGCTGCGGGTGCGGGGCGGGCGTGGGCAGGACGCTGCGGGCGCGAGGCGGGCGTGGGCAGGATGCTGGTAGTGCGGGGCGGGCGTCGGCAGGATGCTACGGGTGCGGGGCGGGCGTGGGCAGGAGGCTGCGGGTGCGGGGTGGGCGTGGGCAGAATGCTACGGGGGCGGGGGCCGGCGTGCGCAGGATGCTGCTAGTGCGGGAAGGGGGGCGTGGGCAGGATGCTACGGGTGCGGGGCGGGCGTGGGCAGGATGCTGCTAGTGCAGGCCGGGCGTGGGCAGGATGCTGCGGGTGCGGGGCGGGCGTGGGCAGGATGCTGGTAGTGCGGGGCGGGCGTGGGCAGGATGCTATGGGTGCGGGGCGGGCGTGAGCAGGATGCTGCGGGTGCGGGGCGGGCGTGGGCAGGATGCTGCGTGTGCGGGGCGGGCGTGGGCAGGATGCTACGGGTGCGGGGCGGGCGTGGGCAGGATGCTACGGGGGCGGGGGCGGGCGTGGGCAGGATGCTACGGGTGCGGGGCAGGCGTGGGCAGGATGCTACGGGGGCGGGGGCGGGTGTGGGCAGGATGCTGCGGGCGCGAGACGGGCGTGGGCAGGATGCTGGTAGTGCGGGGCGGGCGTGGGCAGGATGCTACGGATGCGGGGCGGGGCGTGGGCAGGATGTTACGGGTGCGGGGTGGGTGTGGGCAGGATGCTGCTAGTGCGGGGCGGGCGTGGGCAGGATGTTACGGGTGCGGGGCGGGCGTGGGCAGGATGCTACGGGGGCGGGGGCGGGCGTGGGCAGGATGCTACGGGTGCGGGGCGGGCGTGGGCAGGATGCTGGTAGTGCGGGGCGGGCGTGGGCAGGATGTTACGGGTGCGGGGCGGGCGTGAGCAGGATGCTGCTAGTGCGGGGCGGGCGTGGGCAGGATGATGCGGGTGCGGGGCGGGCGTGGGCATGATGCTGCTAGTGCGGGACGGGCGTGGGCAGGATGTTACGGGTGCGGGGCGGGCGTGGGCAGGATGCTGCGGGCGCGAGGCGGGCGTGGGCAGGATGCTGCGGGCGCGAGGCGGGCGTGGGCAGGATGCTACGGGTGCGGGGCGGGCGTGGGCAGGATGCTACGGGTGTGGGGCGGGGCGTGGGCAGGATGATGCGGGTGCGGGGCGGGCGTGGGCAGGACGCTGCGGGCGCGGGGCGGGCGTGGGCAGGATGCTGGTAGTGCGGGGCGGGCGTGGGCAGGATGCTACGGGTGCGGAGCGGGCGTGAGCAGGATGCTGCGGTTGCGGGGCGGGCGTGGGCAGGATGCTACGGGTGCGGGGCGGGCGTGGGCAGGATGCTACGGGTGTGGGGCGGGGCGTGGGCAGGATGATGCGGGTGCGGGGCGGGCGTGGGCAGGACGCTGCGGGCGCGGGGCGGGCGTGGGCAGGATGCTGGTAGTGCGGGGCGGGCGTGGGCAGGATGCTACGGGTGCGGGGCGGGGCGTGGGTAGGATGCTGCTAGTGCGGGGCGGGCGCGGGCAGGATGCTGCTACTGCGGGGTGGGCGTGGGCAGAATGTATCGGGGGCGGGGCGGGCGTGGGCAGGATGTATCGGGGGCGGGGCGGGCGGGCGTGGGCATGATGCTACGGGTGCGGAGCGGGCGTAGGCAGGATGCTGCGGGTTGCACGGGAGTTCATGCAAAACTCCAGCGTTTTAGATATCTTCTTTGTTTTTATTCAATCGTGTAGTCTGTATGGATATATAGGTGGGGTGGGGGGGGGCCGTGTTTCCAGACCACGAAGCATAAATTTCTTGATGAAATAAAAGGAGAACCCCCACCCCCCCCATAAAAATGGCCCAATATACTTCATGTTCATGTAGCCCTCGGCTTTTAATATCAGTTCAACTAGGATATCGTACATGTGTTTACAAAAAAAATACACAACCATGTATCACTGGGCGTCCAGGGAGACACCCCCCCCCCCTCCCTCACCCCACCCCATGGTATCATAGACTCCCTGTCCCTTTCGTGGGGAGTCTCCCCACCCGTCAGTCTGTGAGTTCTCCCACGCGTGTACTCCTCCCTCTTCTCAAACTGGGAATCCGCCCTTGTCGTTTGCGTACCGGACGGGGCGTGGGCAGGATGTTAGTCACAGGTGGAAAAGCCCAGAAAAAAGAAGCGCGTGGGTCTCAATGAGGATTGGTCGGCCTAGCTCAAGCAGGCGACGAGGACAGCGAGGGCACAGGAAGAGCTGTGCTTGCTGAAGGCCAATGTCCTCAGACGGGACCTTGGATTGACTGAACCAGGTAAAAGTTTAAATACTTAATGAAAGACGCTCAACATGTTAGTTATGAGGATTATCGGGTATTATCGGCTTTATATACATGTATATATACAGATAATATTATCTTCTTAATCATACACTCATTGACTCAACTGAATTAACTGGAATATGCACGAGCGATGTGTGCACGGAACGCAGCACCGTCATTGATATTATTGTTTCCGGGCGGCAGCTGCGCATCCCCTTCCACATCAATGTTCTCGTCAAAGCTAATGTCATTTCGTAAACAAGCGATATTGTGCAGGAAAAAACAAGCGGATATAATTGTAACAGAACGTTCTGGAGTTACTCGAAGAAATCTAAGACATGGGAAGCGGTTCTTAACTATTCCAAAAGTTTGCTCAATGTGCACACGTGTTTGGAAATGGGCTTTGTTCAAATGACCTTGATGGGGTTCCGTGGGGTCACAAATGGAGTTAATAAATAATGTTTGCATGGGTAACCAGAGTCACCCAGCAGGATGCTATTCGGTGGGTCTGAAATGGAATGACAGTTTATTAATATCACGGACGTAGTTTTCAATAATCAGGTAGATCCTTATATACTTTGTGCATTCATAGTGATATGACATTACAAAAATCTCAGAAGAAAAGAAAATAATAAACAATACTGTCATATGTTTCGGATGCAGAAGATGCTGAATCCTGATGTTTAGAAGTTTATTATCTTGATGTTATTTCAAAGTTTGGTGGCATAGTTTATAATAAAGAGAAATATGCACCTCAAGACGTCGGATTATTTGATTTATTATCAAGATACAGAATGTCCCCTTTATCTTAAAAGTGAAATAAATTCTTGAAATTAATAAATTACCTTGCTCGAACTGTCTGCCAATGGCTGACTCTCGAAAAATCCTCGAGTCATGGACAGAGCCAGGCCAGCGGATTACGGCATTGACAATGAAGTATTTGTGGTCGCATACGGCCTGCAACATACATATTACTGCTAAATTGCTAAAATGGTAGATAATTGATCAATATATTTTTTTATTCATCATGGGAAATTGATGATTAATAATATATTCGCACATATAGCCCCTTAAAAGTCTAAATGGCTGAAAGAGTAAAAGATTGATTACCCTTGTATAGAGGACTCTCTTATTGTGTGCAGTAAGATCGCTTTCCAAGTTTATCTACTTCTTCTACCTCGTATACTTCAGGTAAATTTATTCCTAAATTGAACTTGTACAAAATGATAAAACGAGAGTTATAGCTTCTAAATTGGGCGCCAATACACCCTATGTTCCTATTATTCCTACATATAAATTATGTGGAACTTTACTTAGAATTAATAAGATTTCGTGGTTGCGTTATGAACAGATAATGCAATGGATTAAAACATTTCGGTTTATTATAAAATAGCCTGCTGGTTTAAATACGAAAGGAAAATGCGTAAATATCTCGTACTTGTATATTCATGCTGTGGACGCCTTTCCGGCTTACGAAGTCCGGCTCGATCTCTGTCCCCACTTGGTGCGACTATCGGTACGTGGGTACAATCAATTGCCCCGATCACGTTGGGTATGCCTGTAGTAAACCCAATCATAATTTGGTCATCTGTTCCCTATATTAACTTTAGTATATATATTATCTGAAAAAAAACGACACCTGTCAATCTGAAAATTATTTTAAAGCAGGAATTTTCCGCAACAGTTATCATCAGAACTCTCGCTTTTAAATTGAACTGTATGCAATAGGGCATGTCAGTTCTCGCGGGTTCTACTTCCGGCCTGGAATTTTGGGGACAAACAAACGAACACGTGCTTTTTGTTCAGTGCGCAGCCTGACTCGCCCCCTGCGTAACAATGGATACCGCGCGCAGAGGGCTGTCATACTAGTTACGACATAGGACGCGGAACCAGGCAAGCTGCGCGGCCAGCCAGGCAAACAAGGGGTGGGTCGCAATTCGTCTTTCGTGCGTCTTAAATAAAGAACTGTTAACTTTTTCGTGTCGATATGTTGGTAGATGACACTTTGAACATGTCATTTTCCATAATACTGGCCACGTTCAGTTATCTAGGCGCACAACAGGTAGATGATTTCCCAATGTTTACACTGATCTTGAGTGATCGAGTGACAGGTATGGACAGCCTTTGCCGTCAAAATTACAGTTTTTCAATCCCGAATGCAACTACCATTCAAATAGGCAAATTTCAAAAGGACAACGTTGTAAATTTAATGTGTTAACATTATCTTTCTAAATTGCTTCCGTTGTGTTACATTCATAGTATTGATGGGTATTTTGACAAACAGTTTCATGAGAACCACAAAATAGACCAGTACTGTGACTTTTCCATTTCCACAGAGTGAGCTAGCTTACATGTACTTATCGGCTTACCGGTAAGCTTATAATGATCTGGATCTAAGTTAAACTTGTGCGGCAAACTTAATATCCAAAGAAGTATATACATGAAGCAGTTGACTTCAGTCATACCTCAGTTTAACGGGTCCTTTCAAATATGCTAGCAAAAATAGATAATCTATGCTTCCTCTTTATGGGAATGGTGGAATTAGGCCTTAATTTATAAAACAAAAAGTGTTTAGATTTTTATAGGTGGCCACTTGTGTTGATATTATTAATTTGTATAGCTGATGTGTCTACGTTCAGCTTACTGATAGCTTTAGTTCTGTATAAATCTTTAATTGTAATATTTCCATTTGATTAATTAAATTACACTTTCTTTTGCTACTTTTGACATAAACACACAAGGGAACAAAAATTATTTAAAAATTGTGGCATCTTTAAATATATGGAGATTTTCATCCGGAATCTGTAATGCAAACTTACAAAGTCAATAATTATTCAGTGTATGACCTTCATGATTGACTACTTTTTTGCTCATACATTGCATAAACATGATGATAATAAATCAAAGTTTCTATTTGTCACTTTGCATTGGATTTGCTTCTATCTTATCAGTTTATCTAGGTTGACAACATATGGTATAAAATAAAATCTGCAAGTATTTCAAATGTAGCAGATACGAAAACTAAGTGAAGGTACAAAAACTAAGTGAAGGTACAAAAAATGAGATATTTCATACTTCATCAAATTCATAACAATTCCTTTTAAGGTTGCCCAATTAATTTGATTAAATTACACTTTTCATAGCTACTTTTTTCCTGATGAAACATAAAACATATAATAAAAAAAGAAGAGAACAACAAACTATTAAAAATATTGATAACAATTAACCCATAAGGAATTCAGTAATATTATTAAAGGTATTATTATAGAAACATTTTTATTTAACCAGCATAAGCATAAAAAATCCCAATAAAGGGATAATCAATATATATGTTACATTTTGTTAGGTCAATGTCATCTCTTAATTCTCCTGCATTCGACAACATTAATGACAATGGCACAATCCTTGGTTAATAAATCTTGTGTACCGTAATAAATATAACATATAAGCTTTTCAAATCTCTCAGTTGCTACCGGTATATTGTATTAGATTGTGTTCCATCAATTTAAATGAAGAAAAGATTAATTTATGACTTTAAAAAAAAAATAGGACATTATCTGGTTTAATAGGATATAATAATCATCAACTTTGTTTTACATTAAATCAGCCCTGGGTGACAAAAGTTGTTCATGACATTTGCAAATTAAAATCTACATTGAAATTAATGCTGCATAACTCTGTAATGATAAGATGTCCTCTTTAGATTGTGCGACTTAATTTTGATTAATTTGCACCTTTTTGGTACTGTTGTCCTGAGGTCTATACATATGATGTATATTAATAAAAATTAAAAAATTAAAATTAAGAAAAACATCCATAATAACAAGTAGCACATAAGGACTCAAGTAACATTAAACATCTTTGGCAGGTTTATATATATATTTTTTCATTTAACCAGTATAAACATCACAATAAAATGATACTAATCATCAATATATATAGCACATGTTGTTACTTTTATTCTTTTCTCTAACATTTAGCTACAGTTGTGACAAGAGCACCAAGACATATTGCTTTGCCAATAAATTCTGTGTGTCATAATAAATAAACTGGTGTTGTATAATCACTTTTTCAGATTTCTACGCGGTTGCTATAGTATATATTATAACATGTTCCATTATTTGAAAAGACCAGTTTACAACACTCAGAATATAACTGGACATTACAATTCAGTAGGCTATAACAATCAACTTTCTACTTTCTGTGATGACAAATATTATTCATGACATTGGCAAATTCATTAATTTTCTTTAAAGGTTCTAGAGGTTTATGCAGTCTGTTAACTTTTTTATTTCTTCATAGATTTTTTTTTTAATTGTTTATTTCCAAAAATAGCAGTTTCGTGTTATATTACATAGAATACAGGGATATAATGTCATTTTCTTACATCAGATCATCAAATACAATAGATTTACTTTTCACACTTCATAGATTTAGTTATTTGCATCCACATACTTTGTACTCTTGTCTAATTTATATTTACATTCTTTGCAATGTTTTATTGGTATGTTTACTTGATTGTTGACTTGCAAAAAACTCAATATTTCAATATAATAAAAAACTAAGATTTGACAAATTGAATTTTTTTATCATAGATTAAAAAATATGTAAAAGACATATCATTTCCCATATACTTAGATCTATATCTATGTGTAATATATATCTCAGACAAATATGTATAGGTAAATTGTACACATTATTTGACATCAAATATTTGCTAAATACAAAGGGGATGATTGAGGATTTATATAATGTCACATTATTTAAGTTAATACAGTTAATTTTTTTTTTAATTTTATAATGTTATTCCTATTCAAAGCTTTATTTAAATAAAGCTAAGTTATAATTTGTCAAAGCCGTCATAGTTGATTTCTTGATTTGGACAAAACTGTAATAAAATCATTCGCGGTAAAATAACAATTAAGTAGTATTGAGCTCAAGTGGCTCTATCATATCTGCTCATAAAATCACCCATATGCATCAGCAGCATGAGAAACATTTGATAAATCGATACGTCGAAAACAATAGCCGTTTCCCCATTTTCGCCAATTATGGTTTATGCCGCTTGTCATCTGTAATTCGGCCGTCGGCAATACAGTCAGGCCAGCACAAATATTGGGTATTCAGCGGGCTGTACTGCGCCAAGTTTACTGACCGCAGTTATTGATACGGGAAAATACAAGTTCAAAGTGTCTTTCAACAATATATTGTCACTAGATAGTTAACAGGTGCTTATTTAAGTTACATAGAGGCCTAGAAGGGACTCACCCTTTTCTCCCCTCGCTCACCGCGCAGTTTGCCTGGTTCCACGTCCTAAATCGTGACTAGAATGAGAGCGTTTCGATTCGTCAAGCAGGGAGCGAGTGAGTTGCGCAGTGAAAAATTAAGGTCGCATATAACGCCGTTGTCCCCAAAATCTGATCTCGTGAGGTATCGCACACATAAAACGAGATTCACTTGCATGCCCTATAATGAGTCCTGTGTTTTGCCAACCACCAATTTATTCTGGAGTGGCCTCCAGCGCACTGAGAATCAGTGAGATACAACATTGTTTCTCGTTCGGCGGCGCCAAAATGAATGCCTTGGGCCGGCTTTGTTACTGACCGCATTCAGTTAGTAGGCTCTCAGCTGCCTCAAGTACAAGGTGTAAACACTGTTAAATGCAGTGGGGGTAGACAAGCCACAATGATAGCTCTGTAACTGATCAGGATTATTTCATTCCTTGAGAGATTACATAGATCTACAGGTAGGTAGTAATTTACATCTATGGTTTCTGCATACAGTGAGACAATGTCCATAAGTAGACTGACCTGCAATATCACTGAAGCCTTGTTTCACCTGAAGAAGGCGTTGTCCTTACGGCCTTTGAATGACTTCTGGCATGATTGCCTGCAGGGCCAAACACACCCGCCTCACACCCCGGCAAACTGTCGCCGCCGACACCCGTGGGATGGTGTCCCCAACAACAGTGAGAAAAGAGCCACATCCCACGAAGCGTAGACAAATGAGTAACTGAAATAAAGCGGGCAAGGACATAGCCCGTCGGGTGGTGTGTGCGATCCTCTCTTCGATCAAACTCAGGATGAAAAAAATATTTCGCCTGTCGAACCGATATCGAGCAAAAATGCCGTGTCGTTAAAGAAATCCACAGGATTCTCGCGGTCACGAAAAACACGCTCACGCCGCATAGCCCTCCGGAAACCTTCTCTCATGGAGGTGCTGCCATGTTGATAAACAGTGTCGTCTGCTTGTGGCGTAGACGGCTACGAGGATCCTTAGTCTCCTCGTTAGCAGGCTAAGCTTAGCCGGCTAACCTTAGTCGACTAAACGCTTCGTGAAATGCGTTTTTGTCTTTAGTCGACTAGCGTTAGACGACTAACCCCCCGTAGCCGACTAAACTATGTACGTGAAATAGGCCACAGATCTACATACTATAGTCGCAACGGAAACTCTCCGGACAACGAAATTTCCCGTTTACGAGAAAATATTCACTGATTCGAAGAAAAAAATACTTTCTGTGTGAACTAAAATCGGGGCCTAATAAGTGTATGTCAACTCATGTTTCCCGAGACACTTGCAAATAAACTATAAGCAAATGTTGCTTTGCTGCACTTCGAAGCAGCCGATCGGCTTGATGGCGCCATTCACTGTTTACTGTGACGTCACTGGGCGATACCATTTACATCTTTGTAAGGGGTCATAGGTTTGAACTCCTTTATAGTGGTTTATCATTAACTCTGTTTTTAAGCATTGACGCATACCTAAAGTGATCCAGAGGGAACTTGAAATCAGTTTTGTATCAATTGAGGCTAAACTTAGATTCATTGCGCGAAAGCAAACGCCTCCTGCAAACGTGGGTACGGCAGATCAACCACTACTCCCTGACCATTGCATTCAACCTCGGTACCCTCGTCAAATAACGCGATGGACTTTGCCAGCCTCACCTAGATTTTGAACCAATCAGGTGGCAGTTGGATGACCTTTACATTTGCGCGACTGACAAGGGAACGATAAAAACAACATCGTCTGCTCTATTAAATAGCATGGCAGGTCATGTAGACTCTATTGTGAGGATAGGAATTGAACTGCAGATCGGATAAACAATTGTTCAGACAGGCCCCAGTTCATAGGTAAGGAATATGCATAGATTTCGTTCTTAACTCGTAGAGTCAACAAATAATTCGCAAATTTCGATGTCCGGAAAGTTTCCGTTTTGACTGGTGGTAGGCCTAGATGTCACAATGCTAGTAGATGACAGAACTCACCAATACCAAACCAAATTAGGTTTCTTGTCGGCAGTATGTTGAGATAACATCAATTGTGCCCATGACATGTGTCTGTTATACAGAATATTTTAGATATATATATATGTCGAGTATGCGAAAAGATGCTAACCTAATATTTAACGGCAGTACGTTTGTCAATGTGATTAAACCTAAGGTCCTAAGTGTCTCGCTAATTACTCTTATTTTAGGTAAAAGAAGTGTAAGTAACGGAGCAGAAGTAACTAGAATGTTTCATACAGGAAGCGGGTGTGAATAATGGTAAACAGAGCCATCTTAAGTGTGTGCCATACGATAACAGCTTTCGACGATGTTTAGGTATCGGTGTAGCTCTAGATGCGATATGTTATAGTTATGAGTTATAGTTTGTACTATATGTGCGCTATGAGCTGCTGCAAAGTTTGCTCTCGATTCTTCGCTGGAAATCTATCGGTAAGGAATACGAACTGGTCTGAAAAATTGCACTGTATTTTTATGATGATACATAAGCTCTATAGGGCTATACAGTTCTCGCGATCGGGCTGCGAGACTTCAGTTTTGGGGACAAACAAACACACGTGCTCCATGTTGAACTATAGGCAGCTATAAGTCAATTTCTTTCGAGGTTTATTCTAAAGACTACGAGTACCATTTCACTAAAGATGGCTATGGGAGGTAGACGTTAAAATATTTGGAGGCGATGGAGCGCAGAACTTTGGGAATATACAAGGAAAAATCCGGCTTCACTACACTCGAAAGCTAAAAATAGCGTTCTAAATTTAGCCCTGCACCCGGGCTTTCGCGAGTTCTCCAAACTGCGAGTGACGTCACAGAGTTTCACGTGCCTCCGCGGTAACAAAAATGGCGAGAGCAAGTGATCGACTTAACCATTCCGCTGTCAAAATATGCAGCGCATGGAGTAACGACACACGGACGCGTCATTAAACCACATGGTAAAGGTAAATTAAGACGAGTAGGATGTTTTCGTATCACTTTTGGATCACGAAAAGACAAAGTTCTTCATTCTTTGTAAGTTTTCTGTTTGAAGCGTGGCGCCAACGTTGTCACTCGGGGAGAATCCATGTGACGTCATAATGTCTCGTTTTCGTAGGAAATGCAAAAACACGTTAGTTTCTCAGCCGTGTTGTCCCGTCGTAACAAATATTAGTCATTGTGGTGGCGCAAATGAATGAAAAATATGTCGTCTATCCGTTTTGGGCAGCTATATCTCTTAAATATTCTTAATTATGTCGTCATGCCTTCCGCAATGGACCCACCCCTCGGCGCCTGGCTCTTGCGCAGGTAGTCTGGTTCCCAGTCTCACTCTTTGCGTAACATAAACGTCACGCCTACGTCACAGATAGTCAGGATACCAGTGTGCGCAGAGATTCTAAACTCGTTCCGAACACGTGCTTCGTTTGTTTGTCCCCAAAATGAGTAAACCGAAAGTCTAGGCGAACGAGACTTTACAGCCCTATTGTAAACATTTTTGGACCTGTATTTCATCTGGATCACAGAGGAAATTGAATTTTTCTCGCCATTAACACTGCCAGATAGTTTCATAAGTTGTCGATCTGCACACCATTTGTTTACAACAGATACTGTATTGTCTACGTCACACGTTGCGACGCAACAACAAACGTCGTCAGGCAACAGATAAATTTAGCTACATTTGAATGGCTTGGATGAACGATTATGGACACAGTCTAAATGTGAAGTAAATATTAAAATGGCCCTTATCAACTACACCAGATTGGCTTTGACGGAGATTTTCAAGTCAGTGAAACGCTCTCCTCTGCCATCTAAGTTGTTCCTGACATTAAAACAGTTTGATATATGTCAAACCCCTCCTACAAAACGGGGTTCCAGAGGCGGCGTAAACCGACGAAGGCGGAACAATCCTATACCGGTGATGATAACTTCTCCACTGAACTGTATCACAAAGGCATGTGTTGACAGCAACAGCCCCGGCACAGGCTCTCTGAGCCCACACAATGTATTGCCGTTTACAAAGCTGGGAGTTGAAGCGAATCGTATCAAGCCAAGGAGACCCGATTTAGAAAGAGGAGTAAATGTGAACAACCTGGTGACGGTGAGAATGGACAACTTCAAGGACTATCACTCGTCGCCGCGCTCCACTTCTGGTCTCAGATTCTGCGTCATAAACACTCGTTCGATCAAATAGCTACCAACTTTACGGAATACATAGTATCAAACAAAATTGATTTATGTCACCGAAACATGGTTAACTTCGACAGATGAAGCAAAGAGATCAGAATCTGAACCAGATGGATACGCTTTGCACGACCAACGGCGAGAAACCAATAGGACAGGTAGAGGTACAGGACTTATGTGTAAGGGGCGCACCATTTCATATCAAGGGGGAGGGGGGGGGCTAGGAAATATTTGAAAAAATATTTTGTTGTGACTATTTGGGGGAAAAAAATGTTTGCTTTTCAGATGCTACAAAAAAAATAACTTGCTTTCATAACACAACAAAAAAAATACCTTTTTTCTTGTCTGAATGGCTTGTCAATGGATCTGCAACTGATGTCACAATTATAGTAATTTGTCGCCCAACGTACTCAGCGAAACACCCAATCTCTACTACGATGTTCTTTGAGGAGTTTTCTGAATACATGGAGCCTGTCATTATCAGCACTGAACCACTCTTAATCACTGGAGATTTTAATTTCCACGTTGATGTTACCTCAGATAGGGAAGCCGGTGCTTTCATGAATCTTGTAACCAGTTTTGGTCTGAGACAACACGTAGCAGACCAGACGCATGAATCTGGTCACACATTGGATTTAATTCTAACACGCAATATTGGCCAATTACTGCTGGATATACCGCAATCCACTTATTACATCTCTGATCCTGCTTGTGTGCAATGTCAGCTATCTCTTCCGAAGCCTGTACTGCAAACAAAGACAATCACGTTTAGGCAATTAAAAAAGATCAACATCGATCGCTTTAAGCTGGACATCCAGGGATCTCAGTTGCATTCCTTAAACCATGACACGGATTCTGCCGGAACCCCGGAACAATTGGACAAGGTTGTCACCCTATATAATGACACTTTACAACAACTGCTCGATCAACATGCGCCACTAAAGACTAAGACCATCACTGTTAGACCTGCGGTTCCATGGATGAACGATAACATCAGAGAACTAAAGCGATGACGGCGGAAGGCAGAACGTGAATGGGGGAAATGGGAAAATGATACAATCGAGTGCCACCATAAAAGAGCTCAATCCAAGCATTGGCGAAATGAATGTAGGCCTACACGTTGGCGCAAGTGCCCCCAGGCAAGCCCGCTTTTCTAGGGGCACAACGGTGTCCATGCTAGGTTCTTTAGACGCCAGTCGGGAATCGACTGTAGCTTTAATCATAATGTGTACGCGTACAATCATAGTGTTTACATATTCTATATACCTTGTTCTATCTTCTGACATCAAGAAAGTGTCTCAACACTAGTTGTTTCACAATGCGCGTTCCGTCTATCGCGATCCCTCTGTGAAAAGTGGGATTGTGTGTTGTTCTGCACAAATGCGTCATTTTGCCGCAGTACCTGCGCATATTATGATCTAAAGTAAGTATATTTAAGAAGATAAACTATTGGTGATGTTGGAAATGGAGACGTATGGTGGGATAATGGCATTTTCGCTTGCCGAGGGACTTGCAAGTTGAGGCGGTATTGGCAGCGCCGGTTTTTGTTGCATACTCTTTGTTATAAGCTTATATATAGACTGAGAGGTGGGGCTTCGTGCTGATGACTGCGTGTGGATTAATAATGAAAGAAGAAGTTAAGCGCTCGTGATGCCGACGACCATCAGCTGTACTTAGCATTCCGACCCGACAGTCTAGTTAAACAAGATTCTGCACTGACAACCATCCAAGAGTGCATCAGCGATGTGAGGCAGTGGATGTTATCAAACAAACTTATAATAAATGATAGCAAGATAGAGTTTCTTATACTTGGTAGTAAGCAGCAGCTAGAGAAGGTTACCATCCAGGGGGTACAAGTTGGTGAAAAACAAATATTACCAGTAACGTCAGTGCGTAATTTAGGCGTAATATTTGACAAAAATTTAAGCATGGAAAACCACATATCTAAGCTGTGTTGTACAGCTTACTTCCAACTCTATAATATTAAGAGCATACGGAGATATCTCACAAATGAGGCAGTGAATGCCTTCATCACTAGCAAAATTGACTATTGCAATAGTTTAATGAGTGGCCTACCTGCATGTCTCATTAAGAAATTACAGTGTGTTCAAAACGCGGCAGCCAGGGTGGTACTAAATCTTTAAAAGTTTGACCATATAACGCCAGCTCTGAGACAGCTTCACTGGCTTCCAGTGCGGTTTCGAATTGATTTTAAAGTAATCATGATAGTTTTTACGGCATTACATGATATGGCACCTGAATACATTAGTGAAATGATAATTAGAAGGAGATATGCCCGCTATCACTTGAGGTCAAACGAAGAAATTAAATTGAAGGTTCCCAAGGCCAATTGTAAGACACTTGGCAGATGTGCCTTTGCTGTCAATGCTCCAATTTTGTGGAACGCCCTACCAAGCGACCTTCGTTCGCTTGATACATTGAGTCAGTTTAAACAGGGCTTGAAAAATTACTTGTTCACTAAATTGATTGATGAAGGTTATTAGTGGTGTGCATGCATTTCTTATTTCAGTGAGCTAGCTATAACATGTTTATGGATAAGCGGTATATTATGTAAATTACCCTGTTTACTTCGATGTACAGCGTCTTTGAACGAATTCACGGATTTGGCGCTATATAAACCCAATAATACTACTACTACTACTACTACCAATAATAATAATAATAATATAATATAATATATATAATAATATAATAATATGTTCCAATTAACAATGTATGTCGTTTTGAGGAGGTCATACGTAGAAATATATGCAGCCGCCTCGCGGTGCCATCATATTACATTAATTCTTATTGTTTGTTTTTACGTGGATTCTAATCCGATGGAAACTTAATATATATATATATTATAATGTATGTGGAACACAAGCACATCGTTGCGTGAATAATAAGTAGCCCATTGTATTATATTATATATATATTAAGGTCTCGATTTCTTTCAGTACCAATCAACTTCGCCAACTTGAAACATGAGTAAAGACGCCCCAGCCTACAACCCCAACGCGCCACCCCCGTACGCAGGGCAGCAGGACCCACCCTCGGGCCAGCAGTACCCACCCCCGGGCCAGCAGTAACCACCCCGGGCCAGCAGTACCCACCCCCGGGCCAGCAGTACCCACCCCCGGGCCAGCAGTACGCACCATCGAGCCAGCAGTACCCACCCCCGGGCCAGCAGTACCCACCCCCGGGCCAGCAGTACCCACCCCCGGGCCAGTAGTACCCTCCCCCGGGCCAGCAGTACCCACCATCGAGCCAGCAGTACGCACCATCGAGCCAGCAGTACCCACCCCCGGGCCAGCAGTACTCACCCCCGGGCCAGCAGTACCCAACCCTGGGCCAGTAGTACCCTCCCCCGGGCCAGCAGTACCCACCCCCGGGCCAGCAGTACGCACCATCGAGCCAGCAGTACCCACCCCCGGGCCAGCAGTACCCACCCCCGGGCCAGCAGTACCCACCCCCGGGCCAGCAGTACCCACCATCGAGCCAGCCGTACCCAACCCAGGGCAACTGCCCCAGTTGTCATGTGAGTATTCACTACGAGCCGATACGCGATGCAAATGTTTGTTGAGGCGCCAAGGCATAACAAATATCGGTTAATGATGACTTTGTTTATGTTTTATCTTCGTAAAGAAAGGTACTTAAAGAGGCTATCATGCAAATGTTACTTCATTTAATTTTATGTAACGATTCAATATCCGGACGAAATAGTCTTTATTGCCTTATTGGGAAGCTACACAATATATAAATTGCTTCATGCATTAGAACGATACACTCAAAAACAACAGTCAATAGTGAAATGAAAATAAGTTTAATAAAATCAACCTTATTTTCTCCAGGAGTTTCTTCCAAACCCACAAACGACATTCGCTAAACAAAAAACATGGAATAAACAAGATCGATGGATTTCAGTGTTACTATCATATGAACTCCTCCTTTATCGATTTAATACAAATAGCTGAAGTATTTTCTTTGGTTGAAAGATCTCCCGCTGCATTGCAAAGAAGGCTGCTTCAGGCCTCATCTGCCGACAATTTCCACCATATATTGCCCTTATTCAGTTACTGTGCGCCTCGCCAGACACGCATATGTGCTAGCCTCGCTTGTTGCACTTGGCGTTGGAGTACACATGCTGACGACCCAAGTCGTAGACTATTTACCCAAGCGTGAACTCGTTATACGTTGGCCGGTGACCTCGCCCTTCCTGTGAATCATAAGGGCGATGGTAGTACTACATAGTCCTTACTGTCACCCATTGCCATCGCCCGTGACCATCACCCATTACCACAGGCACAGTACATCAGTGGAGAGGGTGGGGTGGGGGGGGGGGGTAGGGGGGCCCACATCGTATACAGAACACACAAGGTGTCCAACTCCGGCTGGAACTAAGCGAGAGGCACCCGCTTCAACCCCCAATATATCACCTTTACCGCCTTTACCGGGCCCCATAAATGCGTAAGTCAGATTTATAAGTAATTTATTACTTTCATCAATAAGTACACGAGACCGTCTAGTCGCGACAAATATAGAATTATGCAGTGACAACAACCAACTCCGGAACAGATTGAACAAACAGGGCTGACATCGCGAGATTTCGCCCGCGAGACACAGTGAGCGAGATGAATCCCGATTGGTCGGCTGCCGAAAAATGTATCCCGTGACATGGGGGATGCAACTTCAAAATATATGTATATTGAATCGGGGCGAAAATCTACATAGCATCTCCCTATCTCTAGGATCAGATTTTGGGAGTACCTCCCCACATGAGCGTCATGAGAAAGCTGACCAATCGTCATCGTTTATAACTGACGCACGCTGCCCCAACTGCGACAATGATTGCTTTCCTGCCATTATGTTGATTTTCCTCTGTTTGTCGCCAGCTGGGCAATATACGCGAGGAATACACGATATGCGGCAAGATATTGGCCATCCTGTTCTTCCCCCTCGGTCTCATCTGCTGCTTGCTGATGAAGGAAAAACGTTGTTCTCACTGCGACCAAACCTTTGGCTAGACTGACGACGGACAAAACTTCTCCCAAACGCTTCATACTTAGCGTTACGTCTGCTCAATGGTGAACAATGGCTTCATCATCAGTGTCACGTTTACTCAATGGTGAACTATCGTTTCAGCATCAGTGTTACGTCTATTCAATGGTGAACTATCGCTTCATCATCAGTGTTACATATATTCAATGGTGAACTATCGCTTCATCATCAGTGTTACATATATTCAATGGTGAACTATCGCTTCATCATCAGTGTTACATATATTCAATAGTGAACTATCGCTTCATCCTCAGTGTGTTACGTCTACTCAATGGTGAACTATCGCTTCATCCTCAATGTGTTACGTCTACTCAATGGCGAACAACCGCTTCATCATCAGTGTTACATATACTCAATGGTGAACTATCGCTTCATCCTCAGTGTGTTACGTCTACTCAATGGTGAACTATGTTGGCGTTACTCCACCAAAACATTTCATGAGCAACTTATAGAGAGACTCATTTTGATTATTATCCAACCAGGCGATTACTAAAACAGGATTCTGGGTTGAACAACTGTAGACATAGATGAAATTATGCACCTTTATGGATGATGGTTACTGCTTATATTTGTATTCAAGGTAAATTGTATCAATCGTGGGAGAAACATGAAGGACGTCAAACTGTGTGTGCCTTTAACAGTTCCGACATGAGTCCAATGTCAGAACATTGCTGATGACATAACGGGGTTATTGTCACAAAATTATCATCTTCAATCTCTGATCAAGTTTTATTTGTCGCTATAGTCTAGTTGATCTAGATGTATGGGTATTAAGTCAGGTACGATTTATTAAGACATCAGGTGTTTGACTCCTCAGTTCTAGGGTGGACGCACTCAGATCAATCGGGAGTTGGTGTGTATTTTATGATATGGCGTTTCGTCGAGCGACTGTTGAGAAGATCTGCGGTTATAGAAGTATCTTAGCGCAAGCAGTGCAAAAAGATTGATTCAACTGATGAAATACAACTAGCACTTTTGTGCAGTGCAAGCGTTGATTCAGTGGATGAAATATCACTGACGTCCTGCTGAATGCTGGTCCGTCGTCAATTAATCAGGGAGATGGGATGTGCGGTGCCCATGCAGCCGTACATTGACTCGGTCTGTGAAATACTCTAGTTTTACTCATCTGCCGATCTACAATGAAATAAAGCCATTTATATATTCTAGACTACTATTTTATAAGACACTGGTGGGTGTATATTTTATCCGAATAAACAGATTTTCATATTATAGCTTGTTTTCGGCGTTCCGAAATATGTATACATGGGGAGTGCAGGATTTCTTGAGGGGGGAGGGGGCAGTGCAGGAGTTCTTAAAGGGGGGGGGGGGTGTGGGCAGGCACTACAGGTTCAGCCGGTTTTAGATTGGTTTCAGAACTGACGAACGCGGAGGATGGTGGGGGAGTGTTATACACCGCGCGGAGGATGGTGGGGGAGTGTTATACACCGCGCGGAGGATGGTGGGGGAGTGTTATACACCGCGCGGAGGATGGTGGGGGAGTGTTATACACCGCGCGGAGGATGGTGGGGGAGTGTTATACACCGCGCGGAGAATGGTGGGGGAGTGGTACACACCGTGCGGAGGATGGTGGGGGAGTGGTACACACCGATGTCGCGTTTCTTTGGCGGTTTCTCGTTGCCTAAGAAAGTCTCTATTTAAAAAAAAAAAAATCTGCCCTTTAGTTGATTGCAACACTAGCTCTTCATATTTAATAGACTGAAACCTTTGCCGGTGTCGTAAACTTGTGACGTATCTGAAGCTGCATTGTCCATGGCGACATGACGATGTCCTCAAACTGGAACATCGCCAAGATATACTTTTTTAGGCTGCATTTTTTCCCATTTTGCTGTTGGCCTAACAGAGACCAAATTATCCCTACAATCGGCCTTAGGATTAATTTCGTTTATTGAACCAATACATATGACATAGAGTATGCAGATAAACAACTGAAAAGTATAATCGTACAGGTTAGGAGATCCAGGCTAAGCCCAGAGGTCGCTGCCCGCCTGGACCACCTATAAGTATGTTCTGTGCGAGCGAACCACAATCGAAGGATTCAACGAACGACCAATCGTAATTGAGAAGTTTAGGTACATGCCACGGTTGACAAGGGGGCATTTGGGCGGCACATATGTATATACCCAACTATATATAGTCCCCCCCCCCCCCCACCCACGGGGAGTATTAACTGTATTCGTAAAATGCGAGTTATGCTTGGTGTGTTGAGGGTGTGCGACATAACGTCAACCCAGGAAGGCCAAGGAACCGGCCGAAACTGCTCGCAGGTTGGTTCCCAGCGAACACGGGGACATCATGACGACGTTAGCTGCGACGCACACCAATAAATCTTGCACGGTTGCTTGACAACCGCTCCCCTCCACCCGCTCCCCACCAGGTCCGTTTTATCGATTGACTTTCCCAGACTACGCGAACCAAATAAACTGCTCTATGTCAGGCAAGCCAGGCCGGGTGACTACTAGTTGGTATCGGCTGCTGAAGACCGACGCCACAGCGCCATCGAGATCGAGGCAGGGACGAAGGCTGGAAGGCACGGAGGCAGGCTGTATTCTGGTCGAGGTGTAGGCGCGTACACTGTCTGACACGCCCACCCCAACGAATAAACACCCAGAAAACCGGAACTAGTACATATCTACGACATCCGGTGCGGAGTTGTTGCTGCCATCGCCGATATCGTCACCTGACATCAAATTTATTCCTGACCATCGCGCAGCAATCGGCGAATCTTCCTCCCTGGATATTTAATTCGGTGACGCTTGGCGTTTGGCTGTTGGCGGTCGAGCGCTGCTGTCTGGCGTCACTCCTGGCGACAAGCTGTGGGAAGGCCGGGGATTATACAACGGGATACATCTTCGCCGACTCTCTTTCTCTGGTTTCCTCCTGCAGTCATCATCAGCCGTCAGAAAGGTACAACTGGAGCATGTAGACAATCGATCGTTTGGCCAGCTGCTGTCTAGACCGCGTGGGTTGGCAATATCTGTCTATAAGTAGGTAGGATTGTAACATTGGTTCATATTCCTCAGGGAGAAAGGGTGCGTGCCAGTACGGCACCGCCGTGACGCATATGGCTTGACCGTTATATATAGATAAAGGGAAATATGTCGGGAAGTGATGGGATAAAGATGCCTCACATAGACTAATGTAATGTTATAACCCGTCATTATCTTATCGGCCGAGCTATGTTTATGCTAATATATGTTAGGTCCGTATCACGTAGGTATCTTAATGTTGCAGTTACCAATGTTATATTTTCTGTCCTTGCATTGACCCGCTGCCGTTTGATTATATAGTCAGTGTATGAGTCAGGGGAGTGGGGCCATGGTGACCACGTGACTCACGCTGGCCACGATCGTCCTCGAACCCGTCTGTCAATATTGATTGTTGACGCTCCACGCCGGTATCGTTTCCTCGCATGCACTGATGCAGTACTCACATGGCACGTCGCTCTCCCGCGACGTAACATGGAACACTACACTAACGTTAGATCTGATGAGTAATGTGTGGGACATATTCCCTTCCGTGTCCGGAGACCCAGGCTCACAATGAACGGGATTCACACATGGCCGTTCGGACCACCCAACGGCTTGGCTCGGTGGTGGGGGGCCGGAGCATGGCTCTGGGGGCCGGGGCATGGCTCTGGGTGGCCGGAGCATGGCTCTGGGGGGCCGGGGCATGGCTGTCGGGGGAGGAGCATGGCTCTGGGGGGCCATAGCATGGCTCGGGTGGGCGGGGCATGGCTCTGGGGGGCCAGGGCATGGCTCTGGGGGCCGTGACATGGCTCTGGGAGGCCGTGGTATGGCTCTGGGGGCCGTGGTATGGCTCTGGGAGGCCGTGGTATGGCTCTGGGAGGCAGTGGCATGGCTCTGGGAGGCCGTGGCATGGCTCTGGGAGGCCATGGTATGGCCCTGGGGGCCGTGGTATGGCTCTGGGGGCCGTGACATGGCTCTGGGAGGCCGTGGCCTGGCTCTGGGAGGCCGTGGCATGGCTATGGAGGGCAATGGATAGAAATAATATTAAAAATAAATGTGTGCAGCAGAAATATTCTTCCTCCAAAAAATGGGGGGCTACCTCAACAGCAGGTTTTGGATGTTCGCCATATGTGCAGCTGCGGTCGATAGCGCGGTCGACAGCGCTTAATACATTGTGACCTGCTCAGGTCAGGGTCAAGGTCAAGTTTTCATCACCCGTTTTAAGGAAAACACTGGCTCCATTGTGCAAAAGGGAACCCGTCTTTGGGAGCTGGCAACGTTACGATGGGAAAGTCTTTCTGAAAGCCGATCAATGGTCTACTTTATTCATCGATGAATGTTCACTTAATAATATTTCCATTATTAATTTACAATTATTAGGCCCGTTATTTGTTTTTTTAATACCATTACGACAGCGCGAGTTCCACCTGGCTTAAAGGGGCCGTGGGGATTGCGGTGTGCTCTCGCTATTAACATTTTCCTGCTGTCAAGACGCCTAGTTTCGGTGATGGCTTTTTTATCAGCTCTTCGCAGTCAGTGGCAGTTTCACCCTCGGGCTCTGGCAGGCCGAAGAACAGTAGATTATTCCTGCGGTCCTGAGCTTCCTTGCTGATGAAAATTATTAGTAAATTATTGTTATTATTCTATATTTTTGTACCATTAGTATGATCATTATCCATTATTCTGTCATTAAGCGAGATGAAGGTCCCGTGTGTCTGACGTCATCATACACAAACAATGACCCTGTTACCAGAGATATAGAACGCCGTATATATGATTCTTGATGTAAGCATGGCCGGCGCCATTAGCTCTGATCATCTCCCCCCAGGCCCGAGTGCGGATATCAAATTGACTGACATCAAAGGCGCTGCCCCGACCATAAAGAGTCATGAGCAAGTCGCCGGACGACACCGTCCCCGAATATAAGGCCGGACCCCCGCCCGCCTACCCCGACAACAACCAGGCACCGGGAAATTACCCGCCCCAAGGTCAACCAGGGTACCCACCTCAAGGTCAGCCAGGGTACCCACCTCAAGGTCAACCAGGGTACCCACCTCAAGGTCAGCCAGGGTACCCACCCCAGGGACAGCCAGGGTACCCACCCCAGGGACAGCCAGGGTATCCACCCCAGGGGTACCCTGCCCCTGGACAAGCGGGGTATGTGGCCCCCAACATGGTGTCGGTGCAACAGGCCCCGGCCACTATTGTGGTCACCGCGGGGGCGGGCACGTGCACCCAGTGTGGGGTAAGTACTGCGTCTTACAGTTACAGGGGCTACTCGCTACCCAAGATGGGGGGTGGATGCCGGTACGCGTGTGTGTGTGGGGAGGGGGGAGGGAGTTGGAGTGGGTGGGCTGATTGGGGGATCCTTATCAATTCTTGCATTGTTCGTTCTGAATTAAAATCCACACTCCATGGAATCTAAGACCATAAGTGGAATAACAATCGTCACTTTTTTTCATCGCCGCACACAAAAGTGTAATGAATAAATGCTTTGCTGTAAAATATTACTTTACATTATACTACTTAGCTAAGTAAACGAATCAAATATCTCGCTTTCTTTCCAGCTATACGGGAGAAAAAATCTGTATATTTACCTCTTTTTTCACTTGTTTTTATTTAGCCTTCCTTGGACAACACGAACATTATCAAACTGTACACTAAGAATTATACTAAGAATTATACAGATATTGTTGTGAATACTTTAAATTTCTTCAAGCACATGTGTAAAACCGTGTCCTTCAGATCGGCTCTCTCCGCGAGGACTACACGACATGCGGCATCGTCCTCGCCGTCCTGTTCTTCCCGCTCGGACTGCTGTGCTGCATCATGATGAAGGATCGTCGCTGTTCGCACTGTGGTCACCCTATGTAAGGGCGTCCAAGCCACGGCCACAGACCCCATGTAAGGGCATCCAAGCCACGGCCACAGACCCCATGTAAGGGCATCCAAGCCACGGCCACAGACCCCATGTAAGGGCATCCAAGCCACGGCCACAGACCCCATGTAAGGGCATCCAAGCCACGGCCACATACCCCATGTAAGGGCGTCCAAGCCACAGACACAGACTCCATGTGACGGCCGTCCAAGCCTAAGACACAGACCCCATGTGACGGCCGTCCAAGCCACAGACACAGACCCCATGTGACGGTCGTCCAAGCCTAAGACACAGACCCCATGTGACGGCCGTCCAAGCAACAGACACAGACCCGATGTGACGGCCCGTCCAAGCCACAGCCACAGACCCCATATGACGGCCGTCCAAGCAACAGACACAGACTCAATGTGACGGTCGTCCAAGCCACAGACACAGACCCCATGTGACGGCCCGTCCAAGCCACAGACACATACCCCATGTGACGGTCGTCCAAGCCTGATACACAGACCCCATGTGACGGCCGTCCAAGCAACAGACACAGACTCCATGTAAGGGCGTCCAAGCCTGATACACAGATCCCATGTGACGGCCGTCCAAGCCTAAGACACAGACCCCATGTGACGGCCGTCCAAGCCACAGACACAGACCCCATGTGACGGTCGTCCAAGCCTAAGACACAGACCCCATGTGACGGCCGTCCAAGCAACAGACACAGACCCGATGTGACGGCCCGTCCAAGCCACAGCCACAGACCCCATATGACGGCCGTCCAAGCAACAGACACAGACTCAATGTGACGGTCGTCCAAGCCACAGACACAGACCCCATGTGACGGCCCGTCCAAGCCACAGACACAGACCCCATGTGACGGTCGTCCAAGCCTGATACACAGACCCGATGTGACGGCCCGTCCAAGCCACAGCCACAGACCCCATATGACGGCCGTCCAAGCAACAGACACAGACTCAATGTGACGGTCGTCCAAGCCTGAGACACAGACCCCATGTGACGGCCGTCCAAGCAACAGACACAGACTCCATGTAAGGGCGTCCAAGCAACAGACACAGACTCCATGTAAGGGCGTCCAAGCCTGATACACAGATCCCATGTGACGGCCGTCAAAGCATGAGGCACTGAGAGGGATGTTCTAGTGTCCTGTGTGATTTGTTATACGTTATAATGTCTTATATGGAACGTTATACGTTATATTGCGCTATGTGAGACTTTATAATGTCCTGTATGGGATGTTATACGTTACAATGTCCTGTATGGGATGTTATACGTTATAAGGTTCTATATGGGATGTTATACGTTATAAGGTTCTATATGGGATGTTATACGTTGTAATTGTCCTGTATGGGATGTCGTTATACGTTACAATGTCCTGTATTGGATGTTATACGTTATAAGGTTCTATATGGGATGTTATACGTTATAAGGTTCTATATGGGATGTTATACGTTATAAGGTTCTATATGGGATGTTATACGTTGTAATTGTCCTATATGGGATGTCGTTATACGTTATAATGTCCTGTATGGGATGTTATACGTTATAAGGTTCTATATGGGATGTTATACGTTGTAATTGTCCTATATGGGATGTCGTTATACGTTACAATGTCCTGTATTGGATGTTATACGTTATAAGGTTCTGTATGGGATGTTATACGTTGTAATTGTCCTGTATGGGATGTCGTTATACGTTGTAATTGTCCTGTATGGGATGTCGTTATACGTTATAATGTCCTGTATGGGATGTTATACGTCATAATGTCTTATGTGTGAAGCTATACCATCGCCATGCATACCAATCGTAACATATATATATAACTAATAATGGTTACCATTACGGCTATTGTCAAACATGTCATCCCATGGCTGTTTGCAACTTTAATTGTGACGTCATTACGATTGACGTTACTACTTTAAATGTTTTTTTATTCGCCAGGTGGTGCCACTAGCGCACATTTATGATTACTCACAAAATTAGGTAGCACCATATAAGTAGGAGACATAGGCCTATATATGACATATTATGTATTATGTTATATGTCATAATATCCCATAAGGTAAGTTGTTCGTTATAATGTCTTTTATGGGGCCATGATTGCAACCTCTTTCACCCTGGTATAACGTATTACTAGACAGATGTAGATTGATTCCTCGTATATAGAGTATAAACATAATTGTAGGCCTAATCTGGTATGAATGTTGGTACCCATGCTGTCTTATATAATATATAATATGAATGTCGCGTTGATATACTCAAGTTGCCTTTTGGCAAGCAGCATTCCACGATTTCGTGAAATATCAAATGGTATAGGTGGTCGTTGTGGCTGACAACATTTATCCGAAATTTCATTGTATTTTTTTGGCTATTGCATGTGGGTTTTTTTTTGCATTCGGATACATTTTTAATCTGCTTAACTTGTTAAGTATAAGTTAACGATGCGTAGGATACACTATCGCCATTAGATGGGTGAAAATACGTTTTGCAAGTGTGATTTAACCACACGCTGGCCACGTCAAATATGTCGCTTGATACTCTAACTTATAGGTCGGTGTCATGGTAAATCCTCGCCATTTCCTACTCGGTTTACTCAAGTGTGTTTCTTAGAGGAAGCTCGATGTCTTTAACTCGTTCTGATTTATATTTATTTCGTTCTTTTGAACTAGTTTGTTCACTACCTCTTGCGCATGGATACACTCCATGTGCTATGCATTCTCTACACTGCCTGTATCTATACTGGTTTACCTTTACGTCATCTCTGATTTAAACCTGATCGTATAGTGATAATGTGATTAATAGGCATTGCCAGTCACCCTCCAACACAGCGGCCTTAACCTGCCCACATGGCGAGGTCGACTAGAGGGGGTTATAACCCCGCCCCACTGTTTCCCTCGCTCTTCATTTAACGCTCTTACCCCGTCTGGAGCTCCAAACCTGGCGGTTGACCTCAATAATGCGGGGGTCGTGACAGTTTTTGTGGAAATGTTATTTTCCGGTGAAGATGTTGTAAAGTATAAAAAATTCGTTGCTGTAATTGAAAACAATATATATTTCAAACAACATCATGTAGGCGCTTCACGTATTTAATCCCGATCGACTAAATCATTATTCGAATATTATATGGCTTTAAGCTATTTAAAATCGAATGAATTTATCGGGTACGATACTAGTACATGATATATATATATAGCGGTGGCGGAGCGCCCTCTGTCGGGAAATTGAAGCAATCGTTATCAGCTTGTTCGTAGTTATTTAAGGTCGTGCACCAGCCAAGCTAGGCTCATTTTTTGTTTTTTTAGGACGCTGGTTGATGCAGTGTCAAACATTAACAGGGAATTCTGTGACAGGGTACTCACGATTAAATTCAATGCTTATTCGCAACGGTATTAAATTCGTCTTGGGACAGATATCACGCCAGATATAGTCCAGAGTTTATATATAATTCTATTATTCGTCCTCGTTTATAACTGTTCACAACGAGATTCCTATTCCATTACGTAGGTGATAGCGACAATAGATTATTGTTGGGTCAATACACTTTTGCATCCGTTCGGTTTAATGTTTTTTATTGTACGATCTACATTACACCGCTAGATGGCGACTCTACTCATCAGCAAGTATCGCAAGTGTTATATCGATAAATGTTGTGAATTTGCATTAATGATTTAATTAAGTAAAGTACTCTTGTTAAATTTACCGCATTATGACCGATAAAATAGTGACCTACAATCCACATTTTGTCGGTCTCATTAAAGTCCAGATTTGGTTAATGAAATCATAATGATATATTTTGTACACAAGTGTGACTCACAATGCCCGTGGTTTATTATAATATCCTTTCACTTTTCAATTGTAATCGAATTAATGAACGTGTAGATTATACAATATCAGTTTGCTAATTCTATGAAAGCAGTACCACGTCTATAGGTGCCTCTCGGTATATTAAAACTATTCACACAGTCTTTCCCGCCAAATCCTACCAGTGAATTGGCACTGCAATGCATAGAGCCGGCTTTGCATCCCTGACATTGCACAATAATAAACCAGTGGATTACACACAAACATGCGATGCAGTACATATAGCTTCCAGCTTACAATCATCTGTCAAGCTGAAATAGTTTTGCGTGACACGTATGAAGCTTATTTGAAGCCAATGTTACAGTTCTGTGAAATGGGAAAGTTAGCCTTGATTTTCAGCTTAACCGTGCAGAATTCTAGGAATTGGCGGGAAACAGCTGTATGAAAACTTTAATCAAACCGATACAAACTTCACTGACCTTATGTATGCTATATATTCCTAATCAGGCTCGATCGTAGTGTCGTATTGTCACTTGGCCGTTTGTAAAAATAATAAAATTGATTGACCGCAGGGATGTGAAATAATTTGTATCAAATGGTGAACATTGCCTAAAAAATTATCGTTATACGTGTATATATATATATACATAAAAGTTTATCTGGGTGAACCAAATGTTCATTAGTATGCACGTAAGAAGTGTTTTGAGTAGATCAGTGAAAGCTAGCTTATCGGTCTACCTAATACGCCACGTTACCAAATGTTTTTTAACGTGCTACCGGTGTGCGGTTTGGTATTAACTGCGATGTCGGAACAGTATCGTTTCCCTGTAAACGAGATATTCTTACTCGATACTCTATATTATGATTTATGATTTGGAATATTGCTATAAAAATTATGATTACGAATTATCGATATGCAACATTCCATGCAGAATGGAGAACTGCCTTGTTGGAAGGAACGAAATATATGAATTTTTTGGCTTCTATGCACATGTTTTACTAAATAGCCAAATGGTACACATGCATAAGAACAGCACACCTTTCAAGTCTTTGGAATATGACAACAGTGCAGTGGTATATTACGAAAGTGTACAATGTTATTACACTTATACTGAGGCCGCCGTTCTGACGTTCGTCCTTGAAGTAGTAGACCGGTAAATGTCGGTGTTTAAATAAAACCTGCTTTATATATATATCATATATATATATATCTGCTGGCGATAAGAGAAAAACCAATGAAACTTTCAAAACCTTGTGACCTAGGCAATTTGGTTTGCTTTTACTTTCCCACATTATTTTTACTCAAATGATCAATGATAACCTCTGTCGAATAAAGAATTCGTAATTGCTGTTGTCTATCAATGTCAGAAGTCTTTATTTCATTTTGATCATTCGACGGATAGCAATGCGGATATAGAGAAAAATAACTGCTTATGTCCCACAACACTCATATCAAATAACCTATACACGACTGACACGGCCGTTCAGTGCCAGGCCTACACACGGCCGTTCAGTGCCAGCGCATACACGGCCGTTCAGTGCCAGGCCTACACACGGCCTTTCAGTGACAAGCCAATACACGGCCGTTCAGTGCCAGGCCTATACACGGCCGTTCAGTGCCAGCCCATACACGGCCGTTCAGTGCCAGGCCTATACACGGCCGTTCAGTGCCAGGCCTACACACGGCCGTTCAGTGCCAGGCCTACACACGGCCGTTCAGTGCCAGCCCATACACGGCCGTTCAGTGCCAGGCCCATACACGGCCGTTCAGTGCCAGGCCTATACACGGCCGTTCAGTGCCAGGCCTACACACGGCCGTTCAGTGCCAGCCCATACACGGCCGTTCAGTGCCAGCCCATACACGGCCGTTCAGTGCCAGGCCTACACACGGCCGTTCAGTGCCAGCCCATACACGGCCGTTCAGTGACAAGCCAATACACGGCCGTTCAGTGCCAGGCCCATACACGGCCGTTCAGTGCCAGGCCTACACACGGCCGTTCAGTGCCAGGCCTACACACGGCCGTTCAGTGCCAGGCCTACACACGGCCGTTCAGTGCCAGCCCATACACGGCCGTTCAGTGCCAGGCCTACACACGGCCGTTCAGTGCCAGCCCATACACGGCCGTTCAGTGCCAGGCCTACACACGGCCTTTCAGTGACAAGCCAATACACGGCCGTTCAGTGCCAGGTATATACACGGCCGTTCAGTGCCAGGCCTACACACGGCCGTTCAGTGCCAGCCCATACACGGCCGTTCAGTGCCAGCCCATACACGGCCGTTCAGTGCCAGGTCTACACACGGCCGTTCAGTGCCAGGCCTAAACACGGCCGTTCAGTGCCAGCCGATACACGGCCGTTCAGTGCCAGGCCTATACACGGCCGTTCAGTGCCAGGCCTACACACGGCCGTTCAGTGCCAGCCCATACACGGCCGTTCAGTGCCAGGCCTATACACGGCCGTTCAGTGCCAGCCCATACACGGCCGTTTAGTGCCAGCCCATACACGGCCATTCAGTGCCAGGCCTATACACGGCTGACACGGCCGTTCAGTGCCAGGCCTACACACGGCCGTTCAGTGCCAGGCCTACACACGACCGTTCAGTGCCAGGCCTACACACGGCCGTTCAGTGCCAGCCCATACACGGCCGTTCAGTGCCAGGCCTATACACGGCCGTTCAGTGCCAGGCCTACACACGGCCGTTCAGTGCCAGCCCATACACGGCCGTTCAGTGCCAGGCCTATGCACGGCCGTTCAGTGCCAGCCCATACACGGCCGTTCAGTGCCAGCCCATACACGGCCGTTCAGTGCCAGGCCTACACACGGCCGTTCAGTGCCAGGCCTACACACGACCGTTCAGTGCCAGGCCTACACACGGCCGTTCAGTGCCAGCCCATACACGGCCGTTCAGTGCCAGGCCTACACACGGCCGTTCAGTGACAAGCCTATACACGGCCGTTCAGTGCCAGGCCTACACACGGCCGTTCAGTGCCAGGCCTACACACGGCCGTTCAGTGACAAGCCTATACACGGCCGTTCAAAGCCAGGCCTACACACGGCCGTTCAGTGCCAGCCCATACACGGCCGTTCAGTGCCAGGCCTACACACGGCCGTTCAGTGCCAGGCCTACACACGGCCATTCAGTGCCAGCCTATACACGGCCGTTCAGTGCCAGGCCTACACACGGCCGTTCAGTGCCAGCCCATACACGGCCGTTCAGTGCCAGGCCTATACACGGCCGTTCAGTGCCAGCCCATACACGGCCGTTCAGTGCCAGCCCATACACGGCCGTTCAGTGCCAGGCCTACACACGGCCGTTCAGTGCCAGCCCATACACGGCCGTTCAGTGCCAGGCCTATACACGGCCATTCAGTGCCAGCCCATACACGGCCATTCAGTGCCAGGCCTACACACGGCCGTTCAGTGCCAGGCCTATACACGGCCATTCAGTGCCAGCCCATACACGGCCATTCAGTGCCAGCCCATACACGGCCGTTCAGTGCCAGGCCTACACACGGCCGTTCAGTGCCAGGCCTACACACGGCCGTTCAGTGCCAGGCCTACACACGGCCGTTCAGTGCCAGCCTATACACGGCCGTTCAGTGCCAGCCCATACACGGCCGTTCAGTGCCAGCCCATACACGGCCGTTCAGTGCCAGCCCATACACGGCCGTTCAGTGCCAGGCCTACACACGGCCGTTCAGTGACAAGCCTATACACGGCCGTTCAGTGCCAGCCCATACACGGCCATTCAGTGCCAGCCCATACACGGCCATTCAGTGCCAGCCCATACACGGCCATTCAGTGCCAGCCCATACACGGCCGTTCAGTGCCAGACCTACACACGGCCGTTCAGTGCCAGGCCTACACACGGCCGTTCAGTGCCAGCCCATACACGGCCATTCAGTGCCAGGCCTACACACGGCCGTTCAGTGCCAGCCCATACACGGCCGTTCAGTGCCAGGCCTACACACGGCCGTTCAGTGCCAGGCCCATACACGGCCGTTCAGTGCCAGGCCCATACACGGCCGTTCAGTGCCAGGCCAATACACGGCCGTTCAGTGCCAGGCCTATACACGGCCGTTCAGTGCCAGGCCTACACACGGCCGTTCAGTGCCAGGCCTACACACGGCCGTTCAGTGCCAGGCCTATACACGGCCGTTCAGTGCCAGGCCTACACACGGCCATTCAGTGCCAGGCCTATACACGGCTGACACGGCCGTTCAGTGCCAGGCCTACACACGACCGTTCAGTGCCAGGCCTACACACGGCCGTTCAGTGCCTGGCCTACACACGGCCGTTCAGTGCCAGGCCTATACACGGCCGTTCAGTGCCAGGCCTACACACGGCCGTTCAGTGCCAGCCCATACACGGCCATTCAGTGCCAGCCCATACACGGCCGTTCAGTGCCAGGCCTACACACGGCCGTTCAGTGCCAAGCCCATACACGGCCGTTCAGTGCCAGCCCATACACGGCCATTCAGTGCCAGCCCATACACGGCCATTCAGTGCC
This sequence comes from Arenicola marina, assembly GCA_964019135.1. Classification (NCBI taxonomy): domain Eukaryota; kingdom Metazoa; phylum Annelida; class Polychaeta; family Arenicolidae; genus Arenicola; species Arenicola marina. Next base: position 35,937,013 of record OZ025255.1, read on the forward strand.
AGGCCTACACACGGCCGTTCAGTGCCAAGCCTACACACGGCCGTTCAGTGCCAGCCCATACACGGCCATTCAGTGCCAGCCCATACACGGCCATTCAGTGCCAGCCCATACACGGCCGTTCAGTGCCAGGCCTACACACGGTCGTTCAGTGCCAGGCCCATACACGGCCGTTCAGTGCCAGGCCCATACACGGCCGTTCAGTGCCAGGCCAATACACGGCCGTTCAGTGCCAGGCCTATACACGGCCGTCCAGTGCCAGGCCTACACACGGCCGTTCAGTGCCAGGCCTACACACGGCCGTTCAGTGCCAGGCCTATACACGGCCGTTCAGTGCCAGGCCTACACACGGCCGTTCAGTGCCAGGCCTATACACGGCCGTTCAGTGCCAGCCCATACACGGCCGTTCAGTGCCAGGCCTATACACGGCCGTTCAGTGCCAGGCCTACACACGGCCGTTCAGTGCGAGGCCATACACGGCCGTTCAGTGCCAGCCCATACACGGCCGTTCAGTGCCAGCCCATACACGGTCGTTCAGTGACAAGCCAATACACGGCCGTTCAGTGCCAGGCCTACACACGGCCGTTCAGTGCCAGGCCTATACACGGCCGTTCAGTGCCAGGCCTACACACGGCCGTTCAGTGCCAGGCCTACACACGGCCGTTCAGTGCCAGGCCTATACACGGCCGTTCAGTGCCAGGCCTACACACGGCCGTTCAGTGCCAGGCCATACACGGCCGTTCAGTGCCAGCCCATACACGGCCGTTCAGTGCCAGCCCATACACGGTCGTTCAGTGACAAGCCAATACACGGCCGTTCAGTGCCAGGCCTACACACGGCCGTTCAGTGCCAGGCCTATACACGGCCGTTCAGTGCCAGGCCTACACACGGCCGTTCAGTGCCAGGCCTACACACGGCCGTTCAGTGCCAGGCCTACACACGGCCGTTCAGTGCCAGGCCTACACACGGCCGTTCAGTGCCAGACCTACACACGGCCGTTCAGTGCCAGGCCTACACACGGCCGTTCAGTGCCAGGCCTACACACGGCCGTTCAGTGCCAGGCCATACACGGCCGTTCAGTGCCAGCCCATACACGGCCGTTCAGTGCCAGGCCTACACACGGCCGTTCAGTGCCAGGCCTACACACGGCCGTTCAGTGCCAGGCCTACACACGGCCGTTCAGTGCCAGGCCTACACACGGCCGTTCAGTGCCAGGCCTATACACGGCCGTTCAGTGCCAGGCCTACACACGGTCGTTCAGTGCCAGCCCATACACGGCCGTTCAGTGCCAGGCCTACACACGGCCGTTCAGTGCCAGGCCTACACACGGCCGTTCAGTGCCAGCCTACCCACGGTCGTTCAGTGCCAGACCTACACACGGCCGTTCAGTGCCAGGCCCATACACGGCCGTTCAGTGCCAGCCCATACACGGCCGTTCAGTGCCAGGCCTACACACGGCCGTTCAGTGCCAGCCCATACACGGCCGTTCAGTGCCAGCCCATACACGGCCGTTCAGTGCCAGGCCTATACACGGCCGTTCAGTGCCAGCCCATACACGGCCGTTCAGTGCCAGCCCATACACGGCCGTTCAGTGCCAGGCCTATACACGGCCGTTCAGTGCCAGGCCTATACACGGCCATTCAGTAACAAGCCAATATATGGCCGCTCAGTGCCAGGCCTACACACGGCCGTTCAGTGCCAGCCCATACACGGCCGTTCAGTGCCAGGCCTACACACGGCCGTTCAGTGCCAGCCCATACACGGCCATTCAGTAACAAGCCCATACACGGCCGTTCAGTGCCAGGCCTACACACGGCCGTTCAGTGCCAGGCCTACACACGACCGTTCAGTGCCAGGCCTACACACGGCCGTTCAGTGCCAGCCCATACACGGCCGTTCAGTGCCAGGCCTATACACGGCCGTTCAGTGCCAGCCCATACACGGCCGTTCAGTGCCAGCCCATACACGGCCATTCAGTGCCAGGCCTATACACGGCTGACACGGCCGTTCAGTGCCAGGCCTACACACGGCCGTTCAGTGCCAGGCCTACACACGGCCGTTCAGTGCCTGGCCTACACACGGCCGTTCAGTGCCAGGCCTATACACGGCCGTTCAGTGCCAGGCCTACACATGGCCGTTCAGTGCCAGCCCATACACGGCCATTCAGTGCCAGCCCATACACGGCCGTTCAGTGCCAGGCCCATACACGGCCTTTCAGTGCCAGGCCTACACACGGCCGTTCAGTGCCAGGCCAATACACGGCAATTCAGTGCCAGCCCATACACGGCCGTTCAGTGCCAGGCCTACACACGGCCGTTCAGTGACAAGCCTATACACGGCCGTTCAGTGCCAGGCCTACACACGGCCGTTCAGTGACAAGCCTATACACGGCCGTTCAGTGCCAGCCCATACACGGCCGTTCAGTGCCAGCCCATACACGGCCGTTCAGTGCCAGCCCATACACGGCCGTTCAGTGCCAGGCCTACACACGGCCGTTCAGTGACAAGCCTATACACGGCCGTTCAGTGCCAGCCCATACACGGCCATTCAGTGCCAGCCCATACACGGCCGTTCAGTGCCAGCCCATACACGGCCGTTCAGTGCCAGGCCTACACACGGCCGTTCAGTGCCAGACCTACACACGGCCATTCAGTGCCAGCCCATACACGGCCATTCAGTGCCAGCCCATACACGGCCATTCAGTGCCAGCCCATACACGGCCATTCAGTGCCAGCCCATACACGGCCATTCAGTGCCAGCCCATACACGGCCATTCAGTGCCAGACCTACACACGGCCGTTCAGTGCCAGGCCTACACACGGCCGTTCAGTGCCAGCCCATACACGGCCGTTCAGTGCCAGCCCATACACGGCCGTTCAGTGCCAGGCCCATACACGGCCGTTCAGTGCCACCCCATACACGGCCATTCAGTGCCAGCCCATACACGGCCATTCAGTGCCAGCCCATACACGGCCATTCAGTGCCAGCCCATACACGGCCGTTCAGTGCCAGACCTACACACGGCCGTTCAGTGCCAGGCCTACACACGGCCGTTCAGTGCCAGCCCATACACGGCCATTCAGTGCCAGGCCTACACACGGCCGTTCAGTGCCAGCCCATACACGGCCGTTCAGTGCCAGGCCTACACACGGCCGTTCAGTGCCAGGCCCATACACGGCCGTTCAGTGCCAGGCCCATACACGGCCGTTCAGTGCCAGGCCAATACACGGCCGTTCAGTGCCAGGCCTATACACGGCCGTTCAGTGCCAGGCCTACACACGGCCGTTCAGTGCCAGGCCTACACACGGCCGTTCAGTGCCAGGCCTATACACGGCCGTTCAGTGCCAGGCCTACACACGGCCATTCAGTGCCAGGCCTATACACGGCTGACACGGCCGTTCAGTGCCAGGCCTACACACGACCGTTCAGTGCCAGGCCTACACACGGCCGTTCAGTGCCTGGCCTACACACGGCCGTTCAGTGCCAGGCCTATACACGGCCGTTCAGTGCCAGGCCTACACACGGCCGTTCAGTGCCAGCCCATACACGGCCATTCAGTGCCAGCCCATACACGGCCGTTCAGTGCCAGGCCTACACACGGCCGTTCAGTGCCAAGCCTATACACGGCCGTTCAGTGCCAGCCCATACACGGCCATTCAGTGCCAGCCCATACACGGCCATTCAGTGCCAGGCCTACACACGGCCGTTCAGTGCCAAGCCTACACACGGCCGTTCAGTGCCAGCCCATACACGGCCATTCAGTGCCAGCCCATACACGGCCATTCAGTGCCAGCCCATACACGGCCGTTCAGTGCCAGGCCTACACACGGCCGTTCAGTGCCAGGCCCATACACGGCCGTTCAGTGCCAGGCCCATACACGGCCGTTCAGTGCCAGGCCAATACACGGCCGTTCAGTGCCAGGCCTATACACGGCCGTCCAGTGCCAGGCCTACACACGGCCGTTCAGTGCCAGGCCTACACACGGCCGTTCAGTGCCAGGCCTATACACGGCCGTTCAGTGCCAGGCCTATACACGGCCGTTCAGTGCCAGGCCTATACACGGCCGTTCAGTGCCAGCCCATACACGGCCGTTCAGTGCCAGGCCTATACACGGCCGTTCAGTGCCAGGCCTACACACGGCCGTTCAGTGCGAGGCCATACACGGCCGTTCAGTGCCAGGCCATACACGGCCGTTCAGTGCCAGCCCATACACGGCCGTTCAGTGCCAGCCCATACACGGTCGTTCAGTGACAAGCCAATACACGGCCGTTCAGTGCCAGGCCTACACACGGCCGTTCAGTGCCAGGCCTATACACGGCCGTTCAGTGCCAGGCCTACACACGGCCGTTCAGTGCCAGGCCTACACACGGCCGTTCAGTGCCAGGCCTACACACGGCCGTTCAGTGCCAGGCCTACACACGGCCGTTCAGTGCCAGACCTACACACGGCCGTTCAGTGCCAGGCCTACACACGGCCGTTCAGTGCCAGGCCTACACACGGCCGTTCAGTGCCAGGCCATACACGGCCGTTCAGTGCCAGCCCATACACGGCCGTTCAGTGCCAGGCCTACACACGGCCGTTCAGTGCCAGGCCTACACACGGCCGTTCAGTGCCAGGCCTACACACGGCCGTTCAGTGCCAGGCCTACACACGGCCGTTCAGTGCCAGGCCTATACACGGCCGTTCAGTGCCAGGCCTACACACGGTCGTTCAGTGCCAGCCCATACACGGCCGTTCAGTGCCAGGCCTACACACGGCCGTTCAGTGCCAGGCCTACACACGGCCGTTCAGTGCCAGCCTACACACGGTCGTTCAGTGCCAGACCTACACACGGCCGTTCAGTGCCAGGCCCATACACGGCCGTTCAGTGCCAGCCCATACACGGCCGTTCAGTGCCAGGCCTACACACGGCCGTTCAGTGCCAGCCCATACACGGCCGTTCAGTGCCAGCCCATACACGGCCGTTCAGTGCCAGGCCTATACACGGCCGTTCAGTGCCAGCCCATACACGGCCGTTCAGTGCCAGCCCATACACGGCCGTTCAGTGCCAGGCCTATACACGGCCGTTCAGTGCCAGGCCTATACACGGCCATTCAGTAACAAGCCAATATATGGCCGCTCAGTGCCAGGCCTACACACGGCCGTTCAGTGCCAGCCCATACACGGCCGTTCAGTGCCAGGCCTACACACGGCCGTTCAGTGCCAGCCCATACACGGCCATTCAGTAACAAGCCCATACACGGCCTTTCAGTGCCAGGCCTACACACGGCCGTTCAGTGCCAGCCCATACACGGCCATTCAGTAACAAGCCCATACACGGCCTTTCAGTGCCAGGCCTACACACGGCAATTCAGTGCCAGGCCTACACACGGCCGTTCAGTGCCAGCCCATACACGGCCGTTCAGTGCCAGGCCTACACACGGCCGTTCAGTGCCAGCCCATACACGGCCGTTCAGTGCCAGGCCTACACACGGCCGTTCAGTGCCAAGCCTATACACTGCCGTTCAGTGCCAGCCCATACACGGCCGTTCAGTACCAGGCCTATACACGGCCGTTCAGTGCCAGGCCTATACACGGCCATTCAGTAACAAGCCAATACACGGCCTTTCAATGACAAGCCAATACACGGCCGCTCAGTGCCAGGCCGATACATGGCCGTTCAGTGCCAAGCCTATACACCACCTTTCAGTGACAAGCCTATACATGACAGTTCAGTGACAAGCCTATACGTGACCGTTCAGTGACAAGCATATACATGGCCGTTCAGTGACAAGCCTATACACCACCTTTCAGTGCCAAGCCTATACACGGCCGTTCAGTACCAAGTCTATACACGGCCGTTCAGTACCAAGCCTATACATGGCCGTTCAGCGACCAGCCTATACATGACCGTTCAGTGACAAGCCTATACATGACCGATCAGTGACAAGCCTATACACGACCGTTCAGTGACAAGCTTATACACGGCGGTCCAGTGACAAGCCTATACACCACCTTTCAGTGACAAGCCTATACATGGCCGCTCAGTACCAAGCCTATACATGACCGTTTAGTGACAAGCCTATACACGGCCGTTCAGTGACAAGCCTATACATGACCATTCAGTGACAAGCCTATACATGACCGATCAGTGACAAGCCTATACACGACCGTTCGGTGACAAGGTTATACACGGCGGTCCAGTGACAAGCCTATACATGACCGTTCAGTGACAAGCCTATACACGGCCGTTCAGTGACAAGCCTATACACCACCTTTCAGTGACAAGCCTATACACGGCCGTTCAGTACCAAGCCTATACATGGCCGTTTAGTGACAAGCCTATACATGACCGCTCAGTGACAAGCCTATACATGACCGATCAGTGACAAGCCTATACACGACCGTTCAGTGACAAGCCTATACACGGCGGTCCAGTGACAAGCCTATACATGACCGTTCAGTGACAAGCCTATACACGTAGTTCAATGACAACCCTATACATGACCGTTCAGTGACAAGCATATACATGGCCGTTCAGTGACAAGCCTATACACCACCTTTCAGTGCCAAGCCTATACACGGCCGTTCAGTACCAAGCCTATACACGGCCGTTGAGTGACAAGCCTATACATGGCCGTTCAGTGCCAAGCCTATACATGACCGTTCAGTGAAGAGCCTATACACGGCCGTTCAGTGACAAGCCTATACACGGCAGTTCAGGGACAAGCCTATACACGGCCGTTCAGTACCAAGCCTATACATGGCCGTTCAGTGACAAGCCTATACATGACCGATCAGTGACAAGCCTATACACGACCGTTCAGTGACAAGCCTATACACGGCGGTCCAGCGACAAGGCTATACATGACCGTTCAGTGACAAGCCTATTCACGGCCGTTCAGTGACAAGCCTATACACGACCGTTCAGTGACAAGCCTATACACGGCGGTCCAGTGACAAGCCTATACATGACCGTTCAGTGACAAGCCTATACACGTAGTTCAATGAGGACCTATACATGACCGTTCAGTGACAAGCATATACATGGCCGTTCAGTGACAAGCTTATACACCACCTTTCAGTGCCAAGCCTATACACGGCCGTTCAGTATCAAACCTATACACGGCCGTTGAGTGACAATCCTATACATGGCCGTTCAGTGCCAAGCCTATACATGACCGTTCAGTGACGAGCCTATACACGGCCGTTCAGTGACAAGCCTATACACAGCAGTTCAAGGACAAGCCTATACACGGCCGTTCAGTAGTAAGCCTATACATGACCGTGCAGTTACAAGCCTATACATGGCCGTTCAGTGACAAGCCTATACACGGCAGTTCAGCGACAAGCCAATACACGGCCGTTCAGTACTAAGCCTATACATGGCCGTTCAGTGACAAGCCTATGCACGGCGGTTCAGCGACAAGCCAATACACGGCCGTTCAGCACTAAGCCTATACACGGCCGTTCAGTGCCAAGCCTATACATGGCCGTTGAGTGACAAGCCTATACATGGCCGTTCAGTGCCAATCCTATACATGACCGTTCAGTGACGAGCCTATACACGGCCGTTCAGTGACAAGCCTATACACGGCAGTTCAGGGACAAGCCTATACACGGCCGTTCAGTACTAAGCCTATACATGACCGTTCAGTGACGAGCCTATACACGGCGGTTCAGTGACAGGCGTACATTTCGGCACAGCTGGACGTCAGTTATTAGGTTCATGCATCAATCTCAGATGTGATGTGATGTTTCTTATCATCTTGCCCGAACCAACTGCATCATTTTGGAGGATTGAACCTTCGGTGCCTGCGCATAAACTGCGTCAATCGCTCCGTCATTCGACGAACCTCCTCGGATGAGGGATTATGGCCCTGGTTCATTCTTGCGCCAGGTGGCGCTGGTGGCCCAGCTGGCAATGCCGTGTTCCGGCCGATTCTCTGATCTCCCAACAGCCGTTCGAGGTCATAGGGGTTGTCACGCTGTTGAAACACGGGCCCCCATAAGCTACCTGATTGATCTTGCGCGAGTTTTCTAAACACGATAGCGTTGTCGATGAGATCCAAGTAGTCTTGCTCCAGGGTATCGATGGCCCTTCGCGCATCATCCGAGCCAGCTCCTCGCATCCATGACGAAGCCCTCAACGTCTGATGGAGCCATGACTGGAGGGAAGGTTTCGTGAGACCCCTATGTGTGACTTGACTCGTCAGATACTGCTGAAGTAATATCTTGACCACGAGGTCAATCCGGCCGCCTCCAGTCTGTACTGCGTCAGCCATATAGACGAGGAAGTCTGGTGGATCCCTGGAGAGGCCGGACTCCTGCAGTTCATACAGATCAACAACAGTGCCAAGCACCAAATGGCATACTGCGTTCTCATTGGCTTGGCGTTGCAGTAGAAGCCCCGCCCCTTGTGTCTTTTTCTTGATATCCACAATGCTTCGAAGTGTTTCAATTTCGTTCTCCAACAGTCTTAATAAGGAATCTTGCTGTAGGCGTCTCGCTTGAGTCTCGTTACATTTCTCGAAGGCGTCCGACTTGTGGAACAATTTGTCCAGAGGCCTCCTGGAGAACACGCTCAGGAAGAAAAACTGCTGGTTGATGGCGAGGAACACTTCCAGGAGGTTGTCCTTTACATGCAGGATGGTCTTGGCGAGGGACATTCGGAATTCGACGTTCAGTGCCGAGATCAAGTTTGCCGTGGGTATGAAGTAATGTGGGATCACTCCGGTAGCCATGGCGTGGATCAACTCATCCAAGAAGTACTGCACGGTGCTTAAAATCCGTTTCTCTGACCATGCCTCTTGGGGAACCTTCTCACAGACCCAATAGAAAAGATTCTTCAGGTAATACGTCGCGAGTCCCGACGGCTTTTTGAAGTAGAAGGTATGGAGTAGTTTGATGTAAGCGTAGACTGCAGGGCTCCCTTTGGGCAGTCGCCGGGCCAGATGACGCTCGGCCAAGGAGAATGAGTACCTCCATTCTAGCTCACAGTCGGCGCTCTCTTTGCGACCGACAGGAGCCACGTGATAGCCACAGCCAATCGCATCCTCAACCAGCCGCGCATCGGGCCAAGCGCTGCGCCGAACACGTGACCGGAAGTTAGCACTCACTTCCGGCCAACTGTCAAAATGGATTCCGCGACAGATATCCCTCTCGTCCTTGCCGTCTCGAAGGAAAGTGAGCGATGGTCCGTGCATCTCGAGGTCCCAGGGAATAGACCTGGTGGCGGCTAACCCCCGCTGCCAAGATTTCAGAACGTCTGCAGGTAATTCAGTGTTCGGGAAATAACCATTAACCTTTAGCGGAGTACCCGCCAATAAGCATGCCTCTTTATACTCGTCCGTGATTTTAAGACGTACATAGTTAGCCTCCCCTTCATCTAGAACATCAGTCTCAAACATCTTACCCCGAAGAACATTTTTCAGACCGTCAACCTCGTGCAATATTTCGTATTTATTCGACTCAAGAATCATCTCATCCCTATCTCGAGTTACCAGCTGTGGCTGCTGCCTGTGAACCGGGTGGTGTCCCCGCATAATGTACTCCGGAAGTGCCAAACCCTCGGCCTGGCTGCCAGTTAGCACCGACAGCCGTTTGGTATTTCTGTTGGCCATGGCACTCGCCCTGTCCGCTTCATCACACTCAGCTATGTACTTGAGTCTACAGTTGTCTACCAGCGAGGGCGGCATGAAGTGCCTGAGCCACAACTCAGTGACCCTGTCGCGTCCGGACTTCAGTGTTGTCATGGTAAATATCCGTGTGTTTGCCTGCCAGTACCGTCCTATGCGTTGTTCACCCACTGTATGGGTCGGATTCCGGCCGCCCCCAACACACTGGATGGGCGTGTGATCTCGGATGGTGTCTGGAAAATAACACATAATTTACCGTGGCATAAGTTACATCTGCGAAATGTTCCTGTCATATATTTATATTTACATCTGGAAGACGTACGTTCCGTAGAAATATGAAATAAGTATCTATATTGACAATATCCCTCCGCCCCTTAGTTTTGTCTGTGATGTTCCAGAGTCACAAAATCCAGAATATACCCCTGTGATTTAGCAGTGTAGGCTTACGTGTGTACCTACGTGTATGGAGTCAACATGACTTATAAATGGTAGTGTGGTACCGTCCATATTCGTTTCTTCATCCCGTGGCACTGCTCTGAAGAAGGGGGCACAAGGGGGCACAGTCACAATTCTTCTACACAACCTCACCAGCACCCCCCTCCCCTCAATAGTACATCACCACCCAACCCCGGTCGCATGTTTCTCACTGGATTGGCCCCCCCCCCAACGGATCCCTCTCTACGCAATGACCACATAGTCGCGCACGTTTCTCTCGCTTTCCAAATGCCTTCTATGACCTGAGGCTGGGCAGCACACCCTCATCACTGAGGACTAAGCTCTCAGCCGTGTGTACAATACATCTATCATCCGTCATAGCAACAGCATCAATAGCATCTATAGTGTCTGATACCTTGTCTAATATTGATATGCCTGTCCCCATGTTTAGTACCTTCTCAGTATTGTACCACACATAGACCTACACTATAGATCTATCTACATACACCACACTCACCGTCCGAGACCGACAAGAGGAATTTAGGACAATGAATGCGCTGTACACACGGGCACACTCTCCGCGCTGTTCACCGCCGGTTTAATGCCTTAACATTAGAGCTAGGCCTGTATGCACGTAGAGTGCTCTGGTTGTTCATCCGCCGTGACAGACGCCTATGGCAAGCCGTTTGTGCAATAAAGGCAGTTTATCGGCGAAAAACCGTGTTTATCGACTGAAAAACATGGTTTCTCGCCGAAAAACTCAGTTCATCCATCGATATTTATAAACACGGTTTTTCGACAAACTCGGTTTTTCGGGGTGAAAAACTGGATTAACGAAATCTGCTGTATAATATCGATCGAAAAACCGTATTTTTCGAAAAATACGCAATTATCAATCGTGAACGTATGCTTTTCGGCGACAAACTAATTTTATCTACCGATAAACTGAGTTTGTCGACCGATAAACTGGGTTTATTGAGTGATAAACTGAGTTTATCGAGGGATGTCTTTGGTATATGTGAAAGTTGGAATCGTTGCTACATTTACGTATAAGGTACGTATAAGGTTAGACTTCACGGTCAGGTGAGCTGGTTCCTCTATCCCGGCGAGATGTCACAGAGCCTCGCCTTTAACCTTCCCGAACCAGCGCAGCCACACATGCGCTCACGCCAACCCGCCCTCGCAATGACGAACAAGGCGTCAGATGATGGATTGCTCGCTAACAATCGCCCTCACACCATCCCAGCTTGCGCGTACATCACACTACGTCCCATTGACGTGCAGTGACTAGTGGCGGTCGTCACTGGCCGACATTTTGTTAGTTTACATCCACCATTTACTGTTTTAATACTTGCACATTGAGGAAAATAAACGAACCTTGGACTTGGGCTTGGACTTGGACAAACGATCTCGATCGTTGATATGCCCAATTTAACGGCCAACAAGTGCCTTGGAGTGATGTTAAATAGGGAACGGACACATTGGCCTGTCAATTTGCGTCATATGTCAGTCGGTCGTGTTTGTGAGTTTGCTTGTATGTCTGTTTTACTCGAAAACGGGAAGTCTTCGTGTGACCTAACGACTGCACACATCGGTTCGCAGTCTTTAGTATCTAATAGCTACGCCATAGGGCTACACCATACTCGTTACCCAGGTTGAAAGGTCAAAGATCAAGGTCACAGCGATTTTTTGAAAAAATAACTAAAAACGCTTATATCTCCGTTAATATTGAAGCTAGAGATCTCTGGTCAGTTTCAAGATGTGCTAGCATTCAAGGCGCAATTTTTATGGGTATTGTTCACTTTTTGATGCGTAATACTCATTTTCGAGTAAAAATTAGGTCGTAAGTTTTGCGGAAAACGCACTAAATGACCTCTGTCAGTTTTCTCGCTTTTGGGCACATTTGCCATCAAGCTATCGCTATGCGGTTCTAATATGCCATAGAAATATGAATTGAGATGAGTTGTGTCGAATCTTAGAGTTCTCTGATGCGTCACGTGACGTCACGATGACGTCACTTTTGGTACTTTAAACAAATCGTCAAAAATCAGAAACAAATCTCAAAAATAAGAAAGTAGCATCATATTGTAGGAAAAGTAGTTCCTCGTATAGCTGCAAACTAAAAACCATATGTTCCTATCTTACTTCCGGTTCCAGGGCCGACGGCATTTCTCTATGGGACTTCCCATGTTAAAGAGCTGTATCTTTAGGCTGGGAAAAATGTTTTGTCGTGTATTTCACAAGTGCCTCCATCAAGCGACACCGGGATTTTTTTCTTAGTTAAACATGATACATAGTAGCCTCAGTGCTTATCGCATGCGATTGAAGCAAATAGTGACGTCACAGGATTTTTTTAAAATTTGGCCAATGGTGAAAGATACGGCATTTATGTGTTAGCACAGGCTCCCACGGGCGTCCTATTCAAGCCATCACTCAATGCTTGCAGCTGTGGATGGATAATGCTAAACTGAGTCATAATCTGTCAATATGGTTCCATAGTCATATTACTTTTCGGTATATAGTCGAAATCGTTTAACATGGGATCCTATGGAGAAAAATGAACTTGATCGAAGATGACCTACTTCCGCTCAAGCTATTTCAGTCTCCTTCGCCACACAGTGAGGTAATATCACCTTAAAGCAAGTTATGAGAAAAACACGGCGATTTCTATAATACTTTTTGTTTCCATGGCAACGAAGTCACTGGCCTAATGATAAACATACAGATTCTTGCCATTGAAAGAAAAATCGTCAAAAATCAGATAAAAATGCTAAAATTGCAATCTTTTCGCCAACTAGTTGCCAATAAGCATCTACCGATCACTTAATGCTTCACTCAGGCGGATGTTGCTCAATTATGGCGCTAGAGCGCTTAAAATTGGGGCGACACCTTTGCGGGGCCGCCAATGATGAGTGAATGGAGATTGTGTCCATCTTGAAAACAACGTCAAAATTAGGAAAAACATGCCAGAGCAGTGATCTTTACGCCAAATGGTAGGGACCATTGATCTTCAGAGAACTAGTAAAAGAAACAAATGAGTTGCTATATCACTTCGCCTGCAGTGTTCTTTGTTCTTGTCCTAGGTCTCCGTGTCTCCGCAATGATGAACTAATGCAACTTTTGGCCATTTCGTCAAGCCATAGCTGAAGGACTATTCTTTCTATCGCCTAGCTCTTTAATCGAATAAGTTTTGGCAGTAAACCTTGGCGTATTGCTACTTGGACGTTGTCATGCGTCACGTCATAACGTCAATATGACGTCATGACGTCACACATCTTACGTAAGCTATTACTCAGCTATTATAAGGTATGGCGACTGTCGGGTCGCTTGACGTTGCAGGTCGTGTTCAGGGACACTTTGTGCCGTGTGTAACTTTTTTGGCGCAGGGGATAAGTATGCGTCAAAAATGACGTAATAGCTAACGTGCTCCTACGAAATGTTGGGTTTGCTTTATTTTCAGCCACTTTGGCAATAGCTGTCATAACCCGAGTTGATAAGTAGGTATATTAAACAAATAGAAGCCATCTTGAGCATTTTCGCGAACGTCAAACGACGTCATGTCACGTCACGATGACGCATAATTAATTGTAAGTCTCATTGCGTCCTAACAACCGTATACATTAATTCGTAGTAGATTGTGCCTGATAGCTTAGCGATAGGGCTACAATATACTCATCACGCAGATCGAAAGGTCAAAGGTCAAGGTCACAGCGATGTTTTGACAAAAATCATTAAAAACGCTTATATCTCCGTTAATATAAAAGCTAGAGATCTCTGGTTAGTGTCAGAATGTGCTACTAATTAGGGCGCAGTTTTCATGTATTGTTGACGTCACTTTTGGTACTTACCAAAAATCGGAACAAATCGGAAAAAAATCATAAAAATACAGGAGTAGCGTCATTTTGTAGGGAAAGTGGTTCCTCGTATGGCTGCAAAGTAAAAACGATACGTTCCTATCTTACTTCCGGTTCCAGGGCCGACGGCATTTCTCTATGGGACTTTCGTGGCGTTTCGACGTTCAAAGGGCCATAACTCGGTTAATATTTGAGCTAGGGAACCCAGATTTGACATGAAGCGAGAGACAGATGGGGGGTTGACCAGCGAAAATCGCGATAGAATTGCTCTAGGACGCTTAGTTTGGCCGCTAGAGCGCTCGCTGAGGCTCCCATTATGAGCGAACGGCGATATCGACCGGCACTCCTTACTCGTCGATGGCCGCCGTTCGCTTAATAGCGACGCTAGAGAGTCGGGACTGGTTGCAAAAGACACGCTCTTTGACCCAAAGTCGATTTTCGTCATCATCAGTGTCCTCAGTGACTTCTTGTATATTTTTTTCCGTCGCTCAAAGGTTTCCGAGCAATGTGTGTTGTTCACTGGGGTGAGTTTTTTTGTACTGAAGCTGCACGCAGCGACCAAAGGAAGGCATGGCGCGTTCACGTCAGAGCCTCTACCTGGACATACACCGCCAGGGGCTGCGTCTTAGCGGAGGGAGCGACACCTAGCGAATAGGACCGTGCTCTTCCTGCTGCTTGGAGCCTATGGACAGCCCTAGTATATTTATTTGCAACTACATATTTGCACATGTCTATAAGAACGATAATTTGTGCAAGTATTGGGCCATGACATTAATTAAGTGACGTCAAGGCCAACGAATAGTGTACTTATAAAGACTGAGGACAACGCGAAGTTCCATCTACTGTTCCGCTTCATTAGTGACATGCGGAAGTAAATTATTGATATGTGAAATTGGTTTAATGACGAGGGCGGTTCCATGATGTTGAAATGGGACATTCTTTGTTACATACTCGATCTAGGAGGGGATCCACGAAACACAGATGTATCCCTGAAATTGTGGTCAACGTAGAATTGTAATTAATATTGGGTTTCCAACGTATCGCAGAGCATGGTGACTACATCAACTCCGTCAATGTTGGTCTATTTATGTTGCGGGGGGGGGGCTTACATGTTAAAGACACCATTCCTCTCATGAATTATGGGACTAACTGAACACAAACACCCTTTGTTTTTTTAGTCATTTTTGCCGCGTCATAAATGCGTCAGTGTCCAAAGAAGCTCCCAATATTAGGATAAATGTAAAAAAGTAAAACACCATTTCATCAGGTTTGTCTTTCATCAGATTATATAAATTTATTCATAAAAGTTCTAAAACTCAGGCTAAATGAATCGCGATCAATGCCCATTCAGATAACACAGAACTAAATTAATGAACGAACGATTCAGACCGAACACCTTGGCGGCTGAGACAAAGGTTTGAAACGGTTTACACGAGGACACACAAGCTATGGCAACCTGCACCTTTTCCACATTTTGTACCGGAACGATCCCCAACTATCTATATTAATACATATAGAAATGTGTACTGAGAGGTTTCACTGGCTACATCAGCGGGTGATGGACACTGATGCTATGCAAGTACTGGGCAGCTCCATCCCACATCAGTCTGGGCTGCTCGCCGAAACAACTCGTGTACCTCTCCAAAGACACTCCCAATGACTTCAACGCGTCCGGTTGGATCTTCCACGGCGGGCACTTATAAAACACCTGCACCATGGTCTCCTTGGGCCGCAGCTTGTGCGAACACAGCTCCCCGACGTAGAGTTCACTGTCCCGAGCGACCGTCATTCTGTGCATGACGCCCAGGATGTCGGCCTTGGGCACCTTCTGCATGCGGCGCTGGACCATCCGGATCGTGGCGAAGCTGCCCTTGCTCGTCAATACGGAGCGTCGGATGGTGTCTTCACACGTAGCGCCTCGTCCCCGCCGTCCATAAGCACGGACAGGCCGGAACGGTCCAGGCAACCATGGCGGGTATGCACCCTCCGGACTGTCGTACGTCACTTCATGGTAGTGGTCATCGTGCCCGGTTGTATAAATGATTAAACCGGTGTCACTTTGTGGTTGAGGAGTGTCAAGGAGGGAATTGCTAGGTGAGTGATATCCGTCGGCTGAATTTACGCATGACCTATTCCGCTTCGCAATGGGGCTTTCAGCCATTGAAGCCATGAAGGCAAGTGATGAGTTAAAGCTGTGTTGTCCCGGTTGGACAGTCGCCGATGGCGCAATCTGGCGAAGATCGTCATACTCTCCCAGAGATCTCTGTTGCATGTCCTTGTCATCGTAGCAGTCCTCGTGGCCGACACGGTCCGTGTAGGCGGGCTCTTTGCTGGAGGCGCTTGGACTGCCCCCTTGGGTCCCGGATGTGAACTCACGGTGGGAACCCAGCGGCAAGGCATGGCCCGCGTCTCCCTGTCAAACAGACCCACGTGATTGATCATGAGAATAACATAACATGCACACACAAAGTAGAGAAAGTACAAGCGAGCGAGAGAGAGGGAAGAGAAAGACAAAGAGAGAGGGCTGGGCGAGCGTTTATACATTGGCAACAGAATAACGTATGTAGAACTTGCCATGCAGTGTGCACTTCATACATACATCGTGCGATTAGCCATTTTCACGTTTTCGATCGCGCCAGAGACAGGATTTTATTGATTTGTATCAGTAAGACACTTATATAACATTTGTAGGTTAAAAGGGACAGTGGGAATGTCAGACAGTAACGTAGTTTGGGCTGGAAGAACTGAGAAGATAAATGCCTGTGAATCAGCCGTTCGAACACGACAGGATATATGGCAAGCTTTAGCCACAGTCCACATGACGGTCGTAGGCGCGTCGTATTGCGTCTGTGATATTTCGGAAAGTAGTGTCTTTTCTGTCTTTGATGTACTTCTCGTTGTGTTAATTTAATATCTATAAACTTAATTTTGACAACACCAAACTTAAAGCCTTAAACCCAATTAAAACAAGTTACCAACTCCGTTAACGGTGTGTAACTTACCTGGCAGCAGTTTGTTAACTTGCTGCCAGGCTCTTGCTTCGCGAGGCAGTGAATCCACCTAAAATATAAGTCTATAAATATAATATAAAATATATTCCCTCCTAGCTTGCTAGCTAAAATCCGTCATCACCGCTATAGTTGTTATAGCAACGCACGCGAGGAAAACTACCGGGTGGTGCGAAAGTGTGGAGACCTAGGATACCACACATCTGGTGTTTCTCCAGTTGGGGTCAGTACTTGATAGTGTAGTAATATACACTATCTTCGCGATAATCCGCCGCTTTAGCCGCAATAATCCGCCGCTTATCAGACCTAGCAGAGGGCCAAAGAGATACAGATTCCATTGAACAGGGAGACGTCAATGCAGCGTGACGTATATCATAGGCGGGCGCCGACTGTAAGGACTGATCGAACTGTAGGGTGCCAATAAGAATATCGCAAAATACTCCTGGTGATAAAATCAGGACGCGCTCTGGCCTTGCCTTTTTTCTTTTATTTGACTAAGATGGAGATTTTCAATCTCGCATTAAAAAAAACGAGCCTGCAGACATGTTATTTTTGTTGTTGCGATGTTATCAGTAAATACGTTATATCTGTTATTAATTTCAGAATTTGTCACCGTAAGTTATGCAAGATAATTATTAGATTGACACTGTCCTTATGTAGGACTTTTCGCAGGCTGCAAGAGCATGGTGAGTTCGGTGAGGGGTGTCTACCCTTAAACCTATATTTGAGTTCCAGGGCATGTAAATGCCGAAACAAATAATGGAAATCATAATTCCCCAAACAACCAAAAATATATATTGACTACTTTATTATAACTACTAACGTCCATAACATACAAGGTATAACAACTTTGATACAATCGTCTAACATGCAAAATGAATCCGACGAGCAACTGTTTTTATCCATAACGGCCTTCTGTAATTTTCTCAGCCATGGTCGACACTCAACGTTATAACATCAATTACTTTAAACCAGATATTGTCGCTTCCTGTGATCGATTCGTAATGCGAACGTTCATGTTCGCTTGATATGACTTAAAGAAGGTAATTTGGTCTTTTTATAAAAATATTAGGCTATAATAAACGAATTAACTTGTTTTAACTTCAAAATATTATTTCAAATTAAATGCACTGTTGGAAAACAGATTGAGCTGCGTACGTCAAAAGTCGGAAGTCGACCTAGACATCAAATGACCTTGGAGGACAGTCACAGTTAGCTTTCAACATTGGACAGGACACATCTGCCCCTGTACAGTATATGCAGAATGACGAGCAGACAGACCCACCATATCACCGAATTACATCCTCAGAGCTCAGTCTGAGGAATCGTCTCTTTTGCTTTCTCAGCATTCGCCTCCGCCGTCCGTTCTGCGTGTTCGGGTACGTCCTGTTCCACTTCTGGTTCCATCCTATGGTAATCATGCATCGCTAGGTGTAGCAGGGATGTGGACTGGCGGCTCTTACTCTCGAGTCCTTTGTCCGCATCGCCCAGGCGGTGGTGGACAGACGGCCTGAGAGTCACAGTCTGAATATCCACCACAGGCTTCCGCGCCTCTCCGAGTATCTTCAACAAGATTCCTTCGCTACTCCCATCTCCCTCCGTCTTCTCAGAGTCCGGCTCTACCACCAGCTCGCGAATTTCGGCTTGGTCCGTGAAGGCGTTCTTTCCAACTGCTTCAACGAGGTTTCTTAAGGCAAGAGCCGCCATCTCGTCTTCAGTTTGTTGAGCCACTGGTACTTCTCCCACCGATGCCATTCGACGATTCTTGGACGCCGAATTTTCCCTTTTCAACACGCGGACGCCGCGATATTTCCTCTCGCTGTAACCGCGCGACGGCTGGAGCTTGAGGTTAGGTTGAGGTTGGGGCTGGAGCAGTGCACGCTCTACCTCAGCGTAACCTTCGTAACTGGCCTTCAGTCCCTCTAGTAACTTGGCGCTGATCAACCTACAGGTGCGGCGGGACTTCTGCCAGTACTCCCAGGGCGTCAGCCCGTACTGCCACAGCATGTCCTCGTCCAGCGGGTAATTCTTGCCGAATATCACCCGGTTGCGATCGATGAACAACCTGCCGTAGCCCTCCGAGGCCAGCTGATCCATGGCCTCCGGGATGCGCCTGTAGGCCGCGCTGTGGTCCGGCACCGACAGGCCACACCCGGCCGCCCGGATCGTGATGAAGATGCCGTTCCTGGAGATGATGTGCCACTTCATGTAGGACAGTTCGTCCTCGTTGGGACCGCCTCGCCGCACCAATATCAGAGGTGGGAGCTCGTCCGCTGTCTGCTCCTGTTCGGGGCCTACACCAGATCCAGATCCACCGAGACGATCCGGCCCGCCGCGCATCTTCTTCGACATCTACAACGAGATAGCAACGCTCAGGTGACTAAGGCTCCATGTGTTTCCATCGCCGGGCTGTGAGGGGCAGAGCTAGCTGGCAAGTATGAACGCTAAACAGGTAAACACCGCATATGCGAAATCTGGTGATCGAGGAAGATCCTACTTATTTCATACTCGTTCATATGACAAACGTGAAATTTCAAGATCGGATACTTAATATCCGTGAACAAATGACGCTTGTCATCATGTAAGAGTTCAACATTTTTTTAATCTTCCATGCATTAAAACAAATCGTCAACTGCCAAAAAACGATTACGGCATATAATCGCCTGGGGATTGCAAAGAAATTACACCTGAAGCTCCGGTTGCAATGTGACTGAGGTTAACCTTGGCCATCCCGACGTGTATCCACCTTCAGCCATCTTGATTTAATTTGGCAGCTGTACGATATATTTTTTAACCCTATTTTTATATTGACTGAGTGGTTACTCTTGCACAATTGTGCAGTCTTACACAGACTGTCGTCAATATTATTCCAAACGATCAAACGTCCCGGGGACAAAGGTATTTTGTTTACCAATTCGTTCCCATTGTCAGACTTATCTCAAGCATCTTGCTACTAACAGAAGTTCAACATGGTGGAACAGACAAAGGGGCGTAAAGTCATCACTGTTCGTGTGAAATAACAAGTCACGCTCCAACCCTACTAGAACCAACCCTGAGACTAGAACCCACCCCTGAGACTAGAACCCACCCCTGAGACTAGAACCCACCCACCCTGAGACTAGAACCCACCCCTTGAGACTAGAACCCCCCCCCCCCCCACCCTGAGACTAGAACCCACCCCTGAGACTAGAATCCACAACTGACATCTGCTATCGGTCGTCACAACGAAACCAAACGACAATCCATTAGACACTTTTGAAACTGAAGCTTGTGAGACCCGATATCAGTAAGAACATGGAAGTTTGAAGCCAGGACTTTTGACTTCCTTGTAACAGGATCCAGGTGAATATGTCTGCAATGCACTTCCTACGTCAAGGCTTTAGATGGATTGGGCGTAACATATTTAGGCTTCTACAATTTCGAAGAAGATTACATTATGCTAAGAAATACTAAGCAAAATAACCTTTCATCCCCACCCCCCCATCTATAACATGTGTGATCGCGAACGAACATGAATGAGCATCTATTCGGCAGACCTATGTGGCCAACAGAAAGTGAGCTGCCCGATATAACGGGTGGACAGACCTTAACAAGGATATATCCCAAGACCTCGATTCGGCTTCAGTCAACATTCTCATCCGACGTCCGTTCGGCGTGTTCTGAGACGTGGTGCTCCACTTCTGGTTCAACACTATGGTAATCCTGCATCCCTAGCTGTAGGAAGCCTCCGGGCTGGTGGCTGTTACTCTCCAGTCCGTTGTCCGCAGCGCCCAGGCGACGAGATGACGCGCTGAGAGTCACGGTCTCCAGATCCACTACAGGATCTCCGAGTACGTCCAGAATGATTCCTTCTCTAGCTCCACTGTCTTCTCCTCCCGGAGTATCCGTATCTGCCACCAGCTCGCACATTGTATCTGCGTCCGTCAAAGCTGCATCCCCAGCAACCGTTTTCACGAGATTCCACGAGAAAACACGATCGTTTATTCCCTGCGTGTATCCCGTGTCATCCGGCACGGTATCTACCGATATGACATGACAACTCAAACGTTTCTTGGCACCGCCAGTTTTTTTCCACTTGCCACCGGGCGCCGGGAATGGCTCAGGCTGCGGCTGCAACAGGGCAAGCTCCACGGCGTCGTAGGCAACGTAACTGCTCTTCAGGCGCTGTAGTAACTCCAGGCTGATCACCCTGCACGGCAGGCAGCACTTCTGCCAGTACTCCCAGACCGTCAGCCCGTACCGCCACAGCATGGCTTCATCCAGCGGATACCGCTTGCCGAATATCTCTCGGTTGGCTTCGACAAAGACCGTCCCGTAGCCCTCCGACGCCAGCTGTTTCATGGCCTCTGGGATTCTCTTGTAGGCGCTGCTGAAGTCTTTCAGTCTCACGCTACACCCGGCCGACCGGATGCTGATGAAGATACCGCTCCTGGATAAGATGCGCCGCTTGAGGTAGGTCATAATGTCCTCCTGGCCTTGGTAGCCGCGCCGCAGCAAGCGCACTGGCGGACGCTTGCCCGCGGGGCCGGTCTGATGGCCGCCGCCTACACCGGAAGTCCCAGGCCCATCCCGCCCGCCACGCTTCTGCGATATCTACAACGATACGGCAACGCTTAAGACGATTCCATGCGCTAACAATTCCATGGCATTATCATGGCCTAGATTGGGCGTAGATAGCGGTGAGCATATACGGGTAAGAGAAGCGTTAACGTCTTGACATCAGGGAGCCACCTCAAACCAATAGAGTAGCTGGTGACTGCTGATGAGGAGGTTGTGGATTTCAAAGTAGACTTGTGTCTGGGCATGTTTCATGCTTTCTGTGGAGTATCCCGATGGCTTATCCCCAGGGTTCATACCCCTTCACTAGTCTTAGTGCGCACAAGCATGTGGTCAAAGCCATCCTCGGAAATGCACCACAAAGAACGCAATACGCAAGAAAAATAACCAAGTGAACAGCCTTCCGCAGAAAATCAGTGGTCAAATATTTTTTTACAGAACACAAACAGGAAATGGAAATGGAAATGCAAGCAACGCGTCATAATCTCACAAAGTACTTTGTCACCGGACTTTCACGACAGCACATATTGCGAACTATATCTGTGGGGTGGATAGTGCACACAATACACCTTCAGCTTACGCTCAAGGACGTGACAGTTTCGTTAGGACCTCTTAGAAGGCAGTGCACTATTGAGGGCTCTAGAATATATTGTTTTGAAGTGATATGAAAAACAATATCTCACAAATTGAGTTAATGCCATATTCCAGATGCGGCCGGAACACTCAGATATAGCCCTGTGGATATTATCGAAAGAAGTGTAGCCAAGCCATGTCAATAGCTGTCCAGACGTCTTCTGGACACCCTTCACGGCGGTGTATTCATGTTAGCCTGCCTGTCAAACACTTGAACGTTCTCATGCTTAACGCGGGCGTCTTTGATGCAATCGAACTTCAATGGCGGGCGCCCGTTATGGAACCTCTTCTTCCCTTCAACACCATCTGCTATGAAATGTTATGACGGAACTAACGACACCACGGTTTGACCATCGGGCGGCCACCCGGCACCATGGCGACGTGGTGACTCCAGGGGAGAATGCATCAGGGCGGCTATTACGTCTTCGTAACGGTGGTACCGCGCTGCCAGGAGAGCCACTTTTTGCTGACTCAGCAGTTTATACGGCCGCCGACACGTCTCCCAATAGTCCTTCGCTGAGAGCCCAAACGGCTCCAAGAGTTCCTTGCCCAGCGGGTAATACTTCGCGAATGTCATAGATCCCGACACGACCATGACCTCTCCGTATCCCTCCGCGGCCAGTTGCTGCATTGCCTCCGGGATCCGACGGTAGGACTCCCGCAGGTTTTTGACGGCCATGCCGGTCCCGGCGGCCCGGACGGTGACGAAGATACCGGTCCGGCCCAGAACGCGCCACTTGAGGTAGTGCATTTCGCTCCACAACAATTGGCCTCGCGGTTTTAAGCGAAGCGGCGGGAGGACATCCGGTGAGTCTGTCTGGTGGTCGGGGGCCCAGGAGCCGGACCAGTCCGGCCAAACTGAGTCCTTCAAAATCTACAACGAGACAGCAGACCGTACAGGGCTCGACGTGGCGAACTTAGTCATGGTTGATAACAGGACTTTGGCGCAGCCACTGACAATATTGCACCAACAAAAATTGAATTTGGATTCGGATTTAGTTTTTCGTCAACAATTGTTAAGAGATAAATTACTGTTTGATCAGAATTATTTCAGCAGAAAGAAATATTTTGTCAAGGCATGGGTCGCCGTGACGGGCGTTGACAAGACATGCGTCGTCGTCACGGATGTTGTCAAGGCATGGGTCGCCGTGACGGACGTTGTCAAGGCATGCGTCGTCGTCACGGATGTTGTCAAGGCATGGGTCGCCGTAACGGGCGTTGTCAAGGCATGCGTCGTCGTCACGGATGTTGTCAAGGCATGGGTCGCCGTGACGGGCGTTGTCAAGGCATGCGTCGTCGTCACGGATGTTGTCAAGGCATTGGTCGCCGTGACGGGCGTTGTCAAGGCACGCGTCGTCGTCACGTATGTTGTCAAGGCATTGGTCGCCGTGACGGGCGTTGTCAAGGCATGCGTCCCTTATGATTGGTCAAGGTGTGATACGTCACAGCACCCTGAATGCCATCTGGACACACGTAGTCTGCGATGCCAAGCGGATCCCAGCGTTTGATATGCAACGCTTGATACGCTGTGTTTCATACAGAGCGTTTGGTACGCAGCGTTTGGTTCACAACGTTTGCTATGCAACGTTCGATACATCGGTCGACGCCTTCTTCACACGGAACGCACAATGGAGGTGGTTCGTGGCTGGTTTTTCAGAGACAATAACGTTAAAACATGACGGCCCCACATTCCCAGACACAAATAGGACTTGCAACTCGCAACTCGTCGTCGCGCACGCCACCTCCCCGCCACCGACAAGCGCCACCTCCCCGCCACCTGGACACATACCAGGCAGCCCAACATATAACCAACGACCACCAGACATCTCCACTCGTACCATTCATCCAAGCCATTTTTAATAAATGTGGCTGTTGCCACAGGATATACCAGGATTTTAACCGCTTTCCATATTACCTGCCTGGCATCAAGAAACGCACGTATGACCCGGTCATACAGGACTATGATGACCAATTTATCTATGCATTATCGCCGATTGATGGACGTACTTTAACCACATCAATATTATGTGCCAATTTCTAAAGTAAACTCCAAAGTGCTGTCACTATCTGATTGTCCTAGGTTTCAATATTTGGCGCAAGAGAAGCATCATTCTTAATTGACAGTGGACCAAAAATACTTGAACCTGTAACTTTCTCCTGTCAGAGGCTTAAAATATGAAGGTGAAATTTACGAGAATCCATCACTTGTCACAGTTGACGACCGAAACAGTCCTTATGTGGAAAACTACCAACTGAGTTATTCAACTATTTCACTCGTGAACTGTTGACTCATATGTAAGAATCAACCTTGCATCAAAGAATGATGTCAGAAGAATGTTTTTAAGGTGTGGAACCGGTTGCTCCAACGATAGATTGTATTGCACAAGTCAATATAATACTTTGCAACAAATTATACTTAATGACATGCGGAGGAAACTGATTTAGGAGTAGCGGGTAGTAATAATCCGTCGAAATGGCTTAGAAATAAAAATATTGTTCATGGTTCCATGCTCAGAGCTCAACAACATCTATATCCATTTCCTTTCTTCCCGTTAATTAGATATATGGAAATTTGTAACATACTGTTTGCAACAGAGGGTGGAAAGAGATGACGTGGGGAAAGAGAGGAAACACTTTAACTACTTTCTTATGCAAATGACAAACTTACAGTTTAATCAGAAACAATGTCTTAGTATTACCGGTATATGTTGTCCTAATTACATTGTCAAGGAATGATTGGTACATTTCAAATAAGATAGGTCATCCACAGTAGTTGTCCTATTAATAGACAACATACCCTTTAAGAAAATCTTAAGATAAAATTATTCTGACTGCTCAGTATGATCTAAGAAAGGGAAAAGCAGTCTTACCTCTGCCGCTCCTGAGACAGAACTGTCGTTGAGGGACATGTCTGGAACATGTGCTGTGACATCATCTGAACCAGATTGCATACAAGTGGAAGAAAACTGCTGATTAGCACCTGGTTCTTGCTTGACTCTGATGACTTCAGCAGTGAAATTGACTTTCTTTTGTATAGTTTTTGTACTGTTTGATTGTTCAGGGTTTACCGATAACCCATCTTGGCTTTGCACAAAGTCCTCACTTACACTGTCTGTATTGGCATAGTCGGTGTGAAAGGAATTATCCTCCAACTCATCAGTTGTGTGACAATCTCTTCTTCGCCGCTTCCTCTGTATGCCACTGTCATTAACACTCTGTCGTTCTTCTTCATATCTGCTTCTCTTTGGTGATCTGGGCCCACAAATTGGTTCCTGTATAGTCTGCTTTACACTGAAGTGGAACTCTTCATCATCATCCAGAGTAATACCCACAAGGGCTTCTATACAAAATTTATTCCGAAACTGTAGGCCATTCTTGCATAACAATGTCATTGTCTCCTGTAACAGTGTTTGCACACGTTGTTTATCTTCACGCCTCACCATGGTTACAGATATCAAAGGAAGCTCCAATGTGATGTCCTCAAGAGAACAGTACTCTGAAAATAATAAATAGAAATATCACCATAAGGTGCTTATAAACATGCAAAATGCATCGCTTAAATAAATAGTTACTGGAAATGCTCACTACTGGTAAAAGCTTGGATTACTGGAACTGGATTACTTATGGATCCATTCCTAAACACCTTTGATCAAACCTAATGGATTGATTTTCAATAACTTTTTTTGCATAGATGTAAGAGAAATGATTGGAAAAGGATGAAAGGATGTTATGGCTTTAGCCTTAAGTTAATTACTTATTTATGTGTCATGTTTGCATGAAGACAAGTGGTCAGAATGCCTGAAACTTTTGTGACAAAATAAAAGTTATTATAGCTTCTTTAAGATTAAGAGTAATATACCAAACTGACAGCAAAGCTACATTATTTTCAAGCCAATATCTAAACTATTATTGTTTAATCCAATGAATAACCATGAACCTGATCACGCATTAAATGGTGCTAAAATGGCTCAGAAGTTCTCTATAGACACCATGGCTATTCTACCGATTCAGCTGTATAAACAACTTATATTCTCCAAATTCTTTAGATGATTGATGATGGATAGCCCTGGTACATGCCAGGGCAATTTTTGTCACCTATCGTTTACACTGCTCTGCCATTCGCCGGTAGTAAACAAACTTAGCATGATCACTCACTGCCAGGCGGTGTTGACATCCAGCAAATGGCGGAGCATTGAAAACGAAGCAAGAGCTGCCAAACATCGCTTGGATTACAAGAAAATACACTACCGCCCAAAGAAACGACTGTCCTACGAAAGTCATAAAAGCTTTAGGAACATAGTGGAGCACATTGACGGGTAGGCACTGCATATTTATTCTGTAAAGACCTTCAACTTGAGCCACTGGTGCGCGATTTTAAACTTTAATTCTGGTAAACAGCATAGCTCTCAACCTTGCTCTGTTTACAAGCGTGGTCAGAGAGGCATGTACTAGGGATAGATGATGGGCAGCATATTAGCCAGAGACCAGAGGCCAAAATTTCTGCCAGCCCCAAAAAAATTCTGGCTAATACCCTGATGCTGGGGAGGTCTTGCAGCTTCAGATTATGCTGGTATTTAGACAGAGATGCTACACCCATACATACAACAAGCAGTTTTTATCTGAACACTTCTCTCAGGGCTTGCCTTGGGGCTAGCCATGAATCCATGGCTATGGTTGAAGAATCATAGCCATGTAGCATTCTATACTGAAAAATTAACTTCAGATGACAGATTGAATTGTTTAAGTATAGCTTTCATAATTAGTTTCAACAATGTAAAAGTACTTTTCTATATATAATTACTGATGTATGGACTATTCCAAAGTTGTTAAAAGTCTTCCAAAGGAGCCATAATTACCTACTGGCATTAAAATGGATAACAACATGCCACCATTTTTTCTACAGGAATTTGATCACTGCACATGTGCAAGGGCATCACTACTCCAGCCACACTAGACTCTGTGTGGCCATGCAGGTGTGTAACATATCTAAGTTGGGAGCGGACCGTGTTTAATTTGTTGAACTAGGGCATCACATGATATTATAAGCCATGCTAATTGGTTCATTGTTCAGGGACCTAGGCATTGGGTCAGTGAAAACACATGTTTTCATTTGAAGTTATGGTGACAGACTGAACTATTTTTGTCTTTCAAGAAAGGTTACTTGTGTGATTAGTAATTACTTGTCAGGAAGTAATAAGAAAAGGATTAAGGTTTGTTTCTGTTATAAAACTTTTCCCACAGCAAAGGAGAATCAGAGTTAGACTTTGTAAAATTCAAACAACCCTGAAATGGGGTTGTTCCAGACCAGAATTTTACTATGGAATGTGACTATACGGGCTGTGTTTCAGCCCACACAGCCTAGGGTTCTGGGCTACCTATAGTCAGATAGTCGCAACAGAAACTCTCCGGACAATGAAATTTCCCATATATACAAGAAAATATTCACTGATTCGAAGAAAAAAATTCGGTGTGAACTTCAAATCGGGGTCTAATAAGACATTTGCAAATAAACTATAAGCAAATATTGCTTTGCTGCACTTCGAAGCACCCGATCAGCTTGATGGCGCCATTCACTGTTTACTGTGATGTCACTGGGCGATACCATTTACATCTTTGTAAGGGGTCATAGGTTTGAATTCCTTTGTAGTGGTTTATCATTAACTCTGTTTTTAAGCATTGACACATACCTAAAGTGACCCAGAGTGAACTTGAAATCAGTTTAGTATCAATTGAGGCTAAACTTTGATTCATTGCTCGAAAGCAAACGCCTCTTGCAAAAGTGAATACAGCAGATCAACCACTACCCCCTGACCATTGGATTGAACCTCGGTACAATGTCAAATGACACGATGGCCTTGGCCAACCTGACCTAGATTTTGAACCAATCAGGTGGCAGTTGGATGACCTTTACATGTATGTGACTGATAAGAGAATGATAAAAACAACATCGTCTACTCTATTAAATAGCATGGCAGGTCATGTATTGTGAGGATAGAAATCAAACTGCTGATCGGATAAACAATTGTTCAGACAGGCCCCAGTTCATAGGTAAGGAATATGCATAGAATTCATCCTCAACTCGTAGAGTAAACAAATAATTCGCAAATTTCGATGTCCGGAGAGTTTCAGTTTTTACTATAAGGGCACGTGCGCCAAGTCTATAGCTGCAACTTTCAAACTTTCCTCTCCACCACTATGACTATGTCTATGACAAACAGTGAAACAGGAGAGGCAGGAAATGTGAGTTTATATATAAATGGTAGCAGAGAGGAAATTTAAAATTTGGATTATCGTGTACGGCTTTCAATCAAGTAAGTCTTTCAGATCACATTTATTACATGAATGTAAGGCAATATGGGCTAATCTTGACCCCTTACCACTTGGAACCCTAGCCCTGGTACATGCCTCTCTTACCACGCCCGTAAACGGAGCTAGGGTGAGAGCCATGCCGCTGACACGGCCGAAAACAAGAAATCAGCAGAAATCGCAGACCGGTGGCTCAAGTTGAAGTTCATAACAGAATAAATATACAGTGCCTACCCGACAATGTGCGCCACGACGTTCCTAAAGCTTTTTGGACTTTTGTTACACTTTCATTTCTTTGCTTGGTAATGTATTTTCTTGTAATCCAGACAATTTATTTCACCTCTCGCTTCGTTTTGAATGCTCCGCCGCTCGCCGGAAGTAAACAAACGCCGCCTGGCAGCGAGTGCTCACGCTAAGATTGTTTAATTCCGGAATTTTAGGAACGTCGTGGCGGCCGATGACACACTCTCCTTCGAGATTATGGAAGAGGAGGTGACAGCCATGTGCCAGGATAGAGTGCCAAAATGTGGTCCCTACTTGGCAAGCAGAATCATTCCACTCTTGAAGGAGCAGGTCGCCAACACTCGTCTGAGCGAGTGTGCTTATCGTACCTGGACTAATAACAACGCAGAATCTGCAAACAATCAACTTAAGATCGCCGTTGACTGGAAGCCGCGCAGCCTAACAGACTTGGTCGAGCGCCTGTATTCTGTGGTTGCCGCCACGTACAAGGATCTTCGTCGAGTCATGGCTGATCGGGGCCTCTATGCCTTGGCTCCTGGTTATGAGGAGTTTAAGCACACGCCACAGCAGTGGTGCACTCTTAGTGAAGAACATAAGACACGAGTCTTCTCGAAATTCATGAAGAAGGTCACAAAGAAAACGAACGAGGTGCTATCCACTGATGGCCGTCTCACATGCACTGTGGCGCCATTGGCCGGAAAAAAATTAAACCAACGGAAACGAGCTGTAAACGACAGGACGACAACGAACAAACGAGAAAAGCGTCAGTTGTAATTATGGACATGGACTGCTGTGGCTTATCAACTGTTCAACTGTTTGATGTGGATTTTCAACTGTTTGATGTGGATGTTCTACTGTTTTACTGTTTGATGTGGAGTTTTTAATAAAAGGTGTTTTCATTATTCATATGATCTTCGTTTATCCCTTCGCAGACAAACTGAGTGAGGACGTTATGATAAAGCAAGGCGTTTGCTACTGGTGTGCTACCTTTACAGATACGCAAATGCCAAAGGGCAAGAATTTCCACAATTTAATAGAAAACTTAATATGCACTAGCTGCACTAGCAAGATCCATCTTTTGAGTGTTCTAAACATCTAAATTGGCCTCAGCTGTGGTCAGTTGCGGTCAGGTGCGGTCAGTTGCGGTCAGTTGCGGTCAGGTGCGGTAAGTAGGCACACCGCCCGCTGGCGCTGCTGGAAACACATAGAGGCTGAACTTCGAACTACCCTCCCCACTTTCCGACGTTTCGCAAATTCTGGATACATTTACGATCCTAACAATGCAGGGAAGAACATGTAGACTACCTTTGGGTATGTCTTGGTTTGACTTTTCAACGATATTTAAAATCTAAACAAGACCAAACTCTCCAGGCGAAACGCCACAGGAAATCCTTCGCGAATACATTGCAGGTTATGTTATTATCGCTTTTGAGCTTTTTTTTGCGTATGGAGCGCCGTGTCGGCCACCTGGCCGAAATTGGATCAATGTCCTTCGCTTTGCTGAATTAAAGTGATACAGTGAATGCCGTACGCATGTAAGATCCACGAATAAGCAGGCATGGACCAAAACTGTCCGAAGTCAGCAGGGACCACTGGGGTGGCGCAAGTCTCTTATTAATCAATCGCACCCGAACCAAATTAGATCTTAAGATACTAAACTAAACATGTAAAAGGAAAAAAATGAAGTGAAGAAATGGAGCCGAGAGAGTATAAATATCATGCATTTTCTATAAGAGGGACTGCGCATGAGTGGACACATCCGCATTCGGGTCACACCAGCTCTTCGCCGACAAATCCGGGTGTTATATTTATATATGTATTATAAATTGAGCGACAGGAAGTTGGCACCAAATGATTCCAATAAATATTATTAAAGGGAACCGCCAGCCTGGCCTCTAACGTTGCTTTACCGATTCATCTAATACCCAATTGTCTATCCTCCAAATTACAGAATTTTTCGTTCTATCTGTAGCTCACAATAAAATTTAGAAGTGACCGCCAGGCACGATTTCGCCGCCTACCCAGGCGGCAGCCCTTTTTGGAGGCGTGTCCGCGATTGACCAATCGGGAGGCGATACTCTAATTTATTCAAACCGGAAATTGCGTCTATTGTGTGAGCAAAACAAGAGCGCGTGATAATCGCTAATAAATAGCTGCGATTCTAACTCCAATCATGGCATTGTTGCTGAGTCAATCGTCGCAAGACGTATATCAATTTGTTTGGAGGGTACTTTTCCATGAAACCTAAGATCTTGCGCTACTGTGCGGCTTAGAACTGCCGCTGTTCATCTGTAAATCGCGGCCCTGATCTCTCTCTCCGCGAGTTAAAACGTAAGGCGGCGCCATATGAATAGTCACAATATGCGTCACTGCTACCGGCCAAATGGCACTCTGCTGGACATTGCTGGGGGTGGGTTGCCTTAATTTTTTTCTCCTTACCACTCGGCTGAAACGAAGCGTTAGCACTCGCCAAATTAATTTTCAGATGTAAACTTTCGGTGCATATCGCGTTTAAATTAGGTTGGACACCCGCTTTAAGTTATTTCTCTCATAAATTTCCTTGTTTGTCAAGTTAAATCTAGAAAGCTCTGGGGCTATAAGTTGAACGGTACAAAAATTGTCTCAAAATTATAACTATTCTAGATATATTTCTTGAAAGGTTTATGTACGCTTTTGATAAATATTTCGTCTTGTTGCTTTAGTTTGGGAAATCATATACAAATCACATTAAAAGACACATTTTATTTGAGAACATATACCCATACATTAAAATGTTAATTAAAGTACCTTTATAAAATGCATACCGTCATTATATTTATCGTCATCGATACATCTTCTCCTAAACATATAATCAGGCTTTATATACATATAGTTAAATAAAATAAGCATCTAAATAATCACATTTAAACATTTACAATATCATTTCAACGAAATCGTTAGAGTAAATTTTACGGGTCAGATGCACAAAATTCCATGGTCATATATACTAAACGCCATGGTGTCAGCCGTATTGTTGCACTTGAATAAACTGGTACTCTATAATATATATTTATGGACCTTTCTGCGGCCATCACACTTCTCAGCTGTCAGGTCCGTACAAATATCTCTGAATATTTAAAGGGAACCGCCAGCCTGGCCTATTACGCTGCTTTACCGATTCATATAATACCCAATTGTCTATCCTCCAAATTACAGAATTTTTCGTTCTATCTGTAGCTCACAATAAAATTTAGAAGTGACCGCCAGGCACGATTTCGCCGCCTACCCAGGCGGCAGCCCTTTTTGGAGGCGTGTCTGTGATTGACCAATCAGGAGGCGATATTCTAATTTATTCTAACCGGAAATTGCGCCTATTGTGTGAGCAAAACAAGAGCGCGTGATCATCGCTAATATAAAGAGCTGCGATTCTAACTCCAATCATGGCATTATTGTGGAGTCAATCGTCGCAAGACGTATATCAATTTGTTTGGACGGTACTTTTCCATGAAAGGCTAAGATCTTGCGCTGGAACTGCCGGTGTTCATCCGTACATCGCGGCCCTGATCTCTCTCTCCGCGAGTTATAACGTAAGGCGGCGCCATATGAATAGTCACAATATGCGTCACTGCTCCCGGCAAAATGGCGCTCTGCTTGACATTGCTGGGGGCGGGTTGCCTTAATTTGGTTCTCCTTACCAGTCGGTCGAAACGAAGCGTTAACACTCGCCACTTTAATTTTAAGATGTAAACTTTCGGTGCAGATCGCGATAAAATTAGGTTGGACACCCGCTTTAACTAAAGCTCTTTCATTATCCTCGATATGGTCCAAGTATATACAAATTTCACACAACATTTATGACATAATATTGAGTCACAAACAGGCCACTATATAAAGGTTACCCTTAAACAAGTGGTGAAAGGAAAAGATAATGTCATAGGTTGGTTTACACAGGACGCTTTCATTTGGCAACATAGGAAAGGATCAAATGAGAAAAGAACTATATCTCTTGCGAAGAATGGCATGGGATTAATTTCCCGCTGATAGGCGTTTGCACGACTGGCGCTTGACAGCAGAGTCGCATAAAGACGAACGCGCCAACACTTAGGCCATAGAGTGACCCTGAAGAATGGGGGAAAAATGAGACTATTCCTTCGTTAAAACTATTTTTACAGTAAACTACAAAAAAGACAAAGAACAATTATACGTATGTTACCACACAGAGGCAAGGTATAACCTTTCACGAACATGTGCACTGCCTGCTCAGCCTCCGCAAAGTGTTGTCAGTAACAGTCACTTTTGAAAGTCACTTTTATAAATAAAGGGGGCCAATAAAATCACTCAAAACCACTATTGGCCTCTAGCGATGGGTAAATAACACGGTCTACAGGCTTGAGTCCGGCTGCTTGATGTAGAGCTCCGACGGGCAGATCCCCATGGATCTGCTGTGTCCCGTCCTCCGCTTTCCGTCTGAAGACCTGGTCGGCTTGGTCGCGAGCTATGCTGTGAGCGGCCAGCCTGGCCGCGAGTGCCTCGTACTCCGGAAACTCGGACATGAATGCAGCTTTGCTGCAAGGCGCCAAAAGAGTGTCCTCGCGAGAGCATGCGTCGAGATATTGCCTCTCTCGGATCCCCAAGAGTCCTAACATGTCCTGATCCAGCGGGTAATTCTTGACAAAGCACCTGTAGCGACCGTTACCCGCTATGAAGCCATGCCCATAGCCCGCGGCCGTCAGATCACCCATTATGGCGGGCACGATCTTGCGGCCTTGCGCACGGTGCTTCTTGCTCATGAACTTGCAGACGTTCTGCCACTGGACGAAGATGCCGGGGTGAAGGACCACTCGCCTCTTGACGTACTGCGTCAGGTTGTAGTCATACTGAGCAGGCATCTGGAAGGAAACAACCAGAATATCCATCCATTTACAAACTAGAATATTGAGAGAATATCGAATCAATGTGCATGTTGCGCTGTGTCATACCAACTCACCATAACAAGTTGAAACAATGACCAAAGAAAGAACTAGTTTATTGTCAACTGTTCTTCCGACGATACTTTACCCGGCATTAGTATTAGCTATGTGCTTGTAGAATTGCAAACACTATTATTACCACAGTTTACCAAGGACAATCTTCACCTGACGCGCCTTCAAACGTAGTATCTGAAGCTCCACAGGACTTAATCTGTCACAATGAGGAGCGTGGGGTGGTGTGGCAGTAGCCCTGATACATGGCTGCTCATACGCGCTGGTACCCGACGCGCGAGAGAGCCATGAAGTGCACCCCTGTGAGAGCCCAAAACGTCCGACTACCCAAAACGTCCTACATAGCTAAGAACCAACGAACAGTTCCATTTGACGTTTCAATCATTCACAATCTGGTGATATGAAACCACGCTAGTTTTGTATCTCTTAGATAGCAATGTACGAATAACACTTGAGGGGAAGCTCGAAGGGGGTGGGGGGGGGGGTGGATTTAAGTGTGGGGCGGTGCATAACAAGGCACGGAGAAAATAAGCGTTAGCGGTATTTTAGAGCCTTAATTGGCCTCTTTGCCCTCTTTTGAACTTGTCACACCCTCCCGCCGTATATCTATCAATTAAAACAATAATTATGTGAGGTCGGGACCACCTTAAGGACATGGACAAACTCTGGTCATGGTTCTTGTGATATATTTATTCGTGGATGCTCCAGTTGTAGCTAACTGTGCATTATGTTGTAGGTGTCAAAATCCTGATCCTGGCCCGTTTTGGGCGGTCGGACGTTTTGGGCTCTCACACACCCCACATGAGGCCAGGAATTGGTGGGGGTGTTTGTGCATCTTGTAGGCTTTTGCCCTTATCAATAAATCTTCTACCTTCCAAAGCGATAAAAGGTAATTCCACAATTGTTGAACTTTTCTTTCGTTGTCTTATATTCGCTGGGGGGATTTAAAAAAGTGTCATTACTGCCGTAAACAACACATTTTTCTCGACACTCGCTCCGCCATTTTGGCTTATCTTCCGTTGCGAGATTCACAAAGTGACGGAGCGAGTTTGCGTAAACTTGCTATTTAGTGCATGTATAAAAGGCTGACATTGAATGTGAAGCCACGAAAGAAAAGTTTAACACTTGTGGAATTACTTTCCATCACTTTTGGTGGTAGGGTATCTAGTGATAAGGGCAAATAGCTACATGATGCACATGCACCCCCACCAATTCCTGGTCTCATGCGGGTTGTACTTCATGACTCTCTCGCGCGTCGGGTACCAGCGCGTATGAGAGTCATGTATCAGGGCTAGTGTGGCAGGACATTCCACACGCTTAACTGTATATACCAATACAAGATTGCATCACCCGTAGGATGAGAGGATGTAAATGTAAAATCCAGATTATGTCTTCGGTCCACTACAATGACCTTGATCTTAAAGTTGCATGTCGAGTTCTTTCCCGCCAAAACTAAGCCTAGGCGAAATTTCTATCAAAATTTGCAGAAAACCTGATTGTTTCATACTATGAATTCAAAAACCTGATAAACATCGCCGTTTTGGCTATGGTGTGGCAAACGTGTCTATCCCGGGACACCACAGAACTCGGTCGCGGTACTGCTACTTATACCAAAACATCGCGAAGCACACAAACTGATGACGTTTACCACTAAAATGAAAACTTGAGGTAAATTGATATCACGGGCAAGGCTAAGAGACACTATTTGGCAGTCTGGCATGGGTGGAGTATAGACAAAAGAAGTCTTGAATGATTCTAGGACTGATTCTTATTAGTATCTTGACCTCTTTAGTTTTGGCGGGAAAGAGCTCGACATGCAACTTTAACAGTTGACTTGACAGTGACTTACAGACCCCGTTAACGAACTTGCTCAGACACCGATGAGTAAATTTATACGACGAAATGTTGCGTTTTGTGGCCTACACAGAGTGCACAGACATACCCTAGCTGAGATCCAGATTTGACCATTGAAATTCGTATTTAGCATCTTAGATCCAGATTTGATACCTCAGATCAATAATGACTCTTCAGATCCGGCAGCTCCATAACAGTCGTAAATAGTGAGCATCCTCTCAATTGTTAGCCCCATCCCAAAAGTAAAAGTCACTCTTCAGTTTCGCCCCCAGGTTCAACGATCTCACTCGGTCGACATCTGAAACCAAACTGACCGTTTATTCAGTTTCGGTCTACATTTCTAGTTTCTACATCCCTACGATGCACATTAGTTTCATAGAAAACAACTCAATCATCCCACCACCCCAGCATAACCCCCCCCCCCCCCCCCACCTCCCCCGGCCTTTCCCACACACAACAGTACACTCGCACCGCGGCAGTCGGTACCGCACACGATCGCCCAACGCCTCACTTTTTGTTTTGATAAGCAGATTAGTCATGATATAGGCATGCGGTGGCCCTGACAGGTCACCAGGCGATAGAGGTCGACCAGCTGTTGTTAATAGTTGATAGCTCTCGTAGAGTCACATGTAAAAGTTTAGCATTGTTTGGCAGAAAAACTACTTAGGCGATTTGCACATTCCAAGACGTTATACAAGTTACCTACGGGCTCAATACGTGACATAATGTACAGCGTCATTACATGAAAACTGTGAACGTTAAAGCGACTTTCCCGATTTTTGGTCCCCTCTACCAGTTGGTAAGGAACAAAAAAAAAAATCCTGTGACCTTGACCTGTGACGTACATATCCCGCTAACGAACTTGACCGAGCAATGTCGAATACCTATCGATGGGTAAAGTTACAGAACGAAATGTCGCGTTTTGCGACCTACAGAGCGCACAAACACACACACACACACAGACATACCAACGTAGTGATAGGTGCCGTAAAACCGAAGATTTTACGTCATAATTACGAATTCAGAAAGCCACCAGCAAATTTAGCTCATCGGCTTCAGATGTAGGTACACAATACACAAGTGTCGACGATAGCGCGGACAAATGAAACTATAAACTCAGAAATATAGAACTTCAGCATTTTATTTAACTTGGTGCGAATAAAGAAATCATTCACTTTAAGTGCACTCTTGTACCATCAAATCCGAATCAAGGTGAATTACAACGCGATCAAATAAAATTGTGTATCACAAATCATTTAAAAATCACAAACAGAATACAAAACATCAATAATAAGACTCGAACGACTGTGTTGGATGGGGACGAACATAAAAGGATCGCGTCCACTACATACTGTTTCGCCAAACTTTATATTCATTAACTGCTGTACACATTTCAAAAGACGTTTGCATAGCATTAATATTTCCAACGTACAGCATATACATTATACAAGGGACCACGCATCTGTTTTTATGTAATGCGGTAAATGTAAAATAAAAACGTAGTATAAAAATCGTTAATACATGAAGAAATCCATGAACTTAGTTGAAACAAGTTGGCGTTGCGATATGTTTCTTAGTTTACATATGGTGCGATCAAGCAACAACTGCAATACATTTGCTATGCCCCATAAAGACATTTGACAGTACAAAATTACACCAACACCACGTTTGTACTTCGTTTACCCATCGTGCCATACTATTCATTCCTTTCTGTCGAAGTAAAATATCATAAAACTAAATCATCGATTTGTGCCATGACTTCCAATTTTCAAGACCACATGCCCTA
This sequence comes from Arenicola marina, assembly GCA_964019135.1. Lineage (NCBI taxonomy): Eukaryota > Metazoa > Annelida > Polychaeta > Arenicolidae > Arenicola > Arenicola marina. The sequence goes on from OZ025255.1 coordinate 35,974,265, forward strand.
TCACAGAGGTTTATTTTGATCGTGAAAGGGTTCTTCCTTACATTTCAAGAAGGTAGGCGGGCTCCCCGAGGGGGTGCTACCCTGGGGTTGTACGCAGGTGGCCCCATGGGGCCGCTGTGGATACACCGCACGCGGCCAGCCAGGGACCCGCAGGGGAGGCTGGTGACCATGGTGACCATGAACAGGAACAGGGGCAGACAACCCCATCCTTAAGGAATCCCCCTGGTTTCTCCCACCTGGGTTGTGGTCAACTTCCGTTGCCATCTTCCCACCGACACCAAAATAGTTTCTCTGAAAGACGTCAAAGTACCTCCAGGCCTTCTGCACTTTTCGCGCTTTTCCTTTCAGGTTCTTGTGGACTTGTTTCAAGTTTTGCAGTCGCAGTTTGATTTGTTTGGCGGAACGGTGGATCCCCTGCGCGGTCAGGGCGCGAGACATGCACTCGTAGATCCAGATGTGGTAGTAATTCTCCCGCAGGTGGCGCTGGAACTCGGGCTTCGACCAGACCGCCATCAGCGCGTCCGTCTCCACCTCGCTCCAGTTGGCGCGGACTTTCTTGTCCGCCGCTGTGTCTCTCGCGGCGCTGGCACCCGTAGTTCTGTGCGCTCCCGCCGACTTACCCACCTGTCGCACTGGGAGATGCATAGCCCTTGGCGCATGAGGAGGGGTCAACCCGTAACCGTCCACTGAGTGGTAGCCGTTCTCGCCTCCGATCAGCGACGGCACACAATCTACGCCGAAACCAGGGTGTCTTTGTCCGTGGCCATCGTTGCCACCGTTTCCGAGGCCGCTACCCCAACTGTTGCCACCACCACTGTTAGGGCCTGCGAGGCAGCTACCCCCATCGTTGCCACTGACTCCGAGACAGCTACCCCCATCGTTGCCACCGACTCCGAGACAGCTACCCCCATAGGTGCCACTGTCTCCGCAACCCTCGCCGTTGACACTGTCTCCAACAAGACCAACATCACGGTCGCCACTGTCTCCCACGCTACCACCGCAATGGCGTCCCCCAGCACCACCATCCCCGTCATGACACCCAGTGCCGCTAGGGCCGTTAGGGCAACCATTTTCACGGTCTCGGACGCCGGGTTCAGCGCTGGCGTTACAAGACTTCCGTTCATGCTCGGAAGCGACTGAAGGGCTTTCGCCAGCTGTTCCTCCGCCCGCTAGGACGCCAGTGGGCCGTATGACGAGAGGCACGTTGGCTGCCGCAGTAACCGACGGCGACTGACAGACAAAGAGAAAACAAAAAACAAACATGAGACTGGGCCTATACGTCTCTTCCTCCTCGAGAAGGGTTCTCCTACGCAGAACCGGAGGCGGACCAACACACATTGCCAAACCTGCGGATAATCCATGAAATAAAAAATAAAACCGTTAGAAGTGCGTGCGTGGTAAAGGGTTGGTAAAGAAAATAAGACCACGAAGGGCATAGCCTAAGCCTAGCGTAGACCTTATTCTTTTAGAAGGGTGAATATGAAGTTAATGTACGCGGTTTTGTTACCATCAGAACCGAAAGAGTGCCACAAATGTGGAAAGTGTGGAGAACAAACCAAACCAAACAAGTATATCTGTTAATAATGTTAAACAACATGGATTTAAAATATTGATATTTTGCATAATTGATTAGTGCAACAACTCACTTCCAAAATGAGCATTATTATGAGATCTTCCGCAGTTCGCATGGATAAACAAAACTTGTGCTGTTCATTTATTTCAACATTTTATTTAACAGCTATACAAAATACCAAAATGTCATAATAGCTTGCTGTATTATACAGTACAAAGAACTGTCTGCGTAAACAAATACAATGATATATTTATTCCATATGTAACTAATTGTTTTCAGTATTGAAATCATACCTTTCCTCATCGGAAGTCAAGAAGAGTTAGATCTAAATATTAAAAAAATTAAATGTATGATACCAGAATTTTTTTCCGATAATCGCACCAGTAGCTTCACATAAGTCCTTCAACCCTCCCCCCACCCCCCCCCCCGCCCCTAACATATACACACACACTCACCACATATTTGTCGTGAGGCTATAGCTATATATCAGTTATCCAACAGTTTGATTTGTTTTTCATATCACATATACTTATAAATAAGCTCCAAACCTCTTGGACCATATATTGTTATGTAAATATATATACATCAGCTATAATTGTACCGCCGCCAGTCTCCCGATGGTGGGCTACGGGCTAGTGTCCTCACACATGAGATTGCAAGCTCCCCGCACGGTGGCGCTACGCAAGCTAGCTTTTACCGCTGCTGTCGGCCGGGGGCAAATTTCAAGATTCTTAAAAAACGGTCAAATCAGTTGTAATTTGTTGCAATTATATATTTTTCAAGAATAAAACAAAAAAATAACGAGCTTTGTGTATTTAATACAGCAAAAAACATCTTGTACTCTTTCGAAAAAGTTATAATTGTGACAGAACTCTTTCTTTTCATCACCTGATTTCATGTGTTATTAGGCTTAGGCTGGGTCCCAGCACCAATTTGTAGAAATGCGCGACGCATTTTTCCTATTGATTTGCGCAGCGCCGCCCTAGCGAATGAGTGTGAAAGTGCATTGAGGACGTAGGCGACAACAGAGATATAATGGAGCCCTAGCGGAGTGATTCGAAGGCAGAGCGTGATGAGATTGTTGCAGGAATGACTACGCGGGACTACTCCAGGGGCGGCGCCTCCTGGTCGACCGGCGTCGTGGCGTGGATTACCACGTGGTCGATCAGACGCGCCAGGTCGGCGAAGGTGCTGCCACACAGCGGGCACTGCAACTCGCCAGGGGGCGGGCCACCGGCGTCGTTCATGTGCATAGTTAAGTGGCCTATAAACTCTGCCAGGGGGAAGCAGAGCAGCTGACAGCATGGGCAGGTGGCGCTGTGGACGGTACGCACGTGTGCCATGAGGGCCTTCTGCGAGCACAGCGGCATGAGGCAGAAACGGCAGCGCGCACCCCTGTTGTTCGTCAAGTGCCGTCGGAGCAGCCAATTGGAGTAGAATGCCTTGTGGCATAGACGGCACACGTAGGGGCGAGAGCCGTGGCGGTTACGCTTGTGATGGTAGAGGCTGCCGCGAGACTTGCACACCTGTTGGCAGCGGTCGCAAATGAACTGCATCTCGCCAGTGACGGGATCCATGACTGGGTCGCACTCCCCGCGCAGGGGCAGGTGCCCTACTTCCCGAAAGTCAGCAGGATCCATAGCATCCTCCTCTGTTTGAGATGGGGGCCAGGGTGGCATGCCCAACAGAGGTCCCTGCTTGACCGCATCAACCCAGCCATGCGCCGACGCTGTCTGCAACAGAGGAATGCAAACATACCCTCAGTTTCGTTCTCTGCATCCCTGGAGACTCGTATTATGCGTGATACGTCTTGTTCAATTCACAAGGAGAGATACCAGAAGCTATGAGACACCAACGAGTCCGTAAACACTCCATCCAGATCATCAAATGATGCATCATCATCCACACGAAAGTCTAAGGATGGAAAAACTTTCGGATTCGAAGCACGGAATCGAACAACGAAACGACAGCCAGGCTCTGGTTTCACTTCGTAAGATACGCGGGAAATGAGTAAGATTTCGTCAGCATTTCACCGCTAGGATTATATCACACGCAAAACACTTAAAGTAAGTAATATGAAGAGACTTTCGCACTTATCTTAGAATATGGATTTTATTTTCCATATCAGAATATCGGCTTTAGGGATTAGGGATGAAAACGGAACACATCTATATTAGTCTTAAAACTGAAAAAATTATTATCCAGATAATATGTAATATGTGGCGAAATCAACCAGCATATTTCATGACGATGCATAAAAATTTAGAAGGAAAAGTTGCAAATTTTTGACTTTGTTAAATGTATTTTGCGAGTCGTGAATTCCAAGTAGTGTCTCAGAAAGATGCTGGTGTGCCTAAATATGTCGCTGGACATATCGACTAGTTAGTTGTCTTCTTTAAATCCGCGGTGCGTGTGGAAAGCATGTATGGTTAGCGAGTTTTTGAAGCAGAATGGCATGTCGCATTTGCCGCAGCGATAGCGTTCCCTTGACAAGTGTCGTTTGAGCATCCAGTTGGCAGAGAACTGCTTCCCGCAATAAAGGCAAGCGAAGCACTGGACTCCGTGTTTCTGGCGTCTATGCTCCGTAAGTTCGTCTCTTAGGGCGAAGAAAGTGGAAGGGCAGTCAGCGCATTTGTACGCGAGGTAATGGGTAAAGTCGTGCACCGCACCACTGTTAGATCCAGCGGCAGCCGTTGGTTGGGGGGCTTTATCAGTGACGTCTCCTGATGAGCGGCTGTGTGCTTTTCCTTTATGATCGACCATCAACCGGGAGGTCTGTAACAAACGAGACTTCGCGTCACTTTGGGTCGTATTGAAAAACGCTGCAGTTCAGGCAGCATACCGTCAAACCCAACCACTTTCAGCTATTTAAAAAGTTGAACAATCGAACCGATACAAGATGGTTTGTGTTATAACTTTTATTAGTGTTAAAGCAGCTGCAATACACATACATGCCATTCAAAGTCTTCATTCGAGTTGGTCATGCAATGGCCATCTCATCTCAATTTGAGGAGTTCAACAGCATAGAACGATGCACGATTAAGTTCAGGAGTTTAGGAGTTGAGTTGGCAGAAACGATATGGAGTGGAAGAGGTCTGTTATGTCTGTCGAACACATCGTGAACTTCATACGGCGATGCGACGTATTGGACAGGAACCGACATGGTCTCGATCTGGTATGTTTCAGGGACGCGGCGGAAGAGCTCGAAGCAAACGTGATTCAGGGTTGCGCAGCATTATTTACACGATCCCCTCCTGGTGTAAGTCAGTGAAACACTTGAAGAGAGTCATCAACTTTCGCTGGCCATACTTTGAATCCGGCGCGTTTTTGAACGTGGAATTGGTTCGCGTGATAGAGCGCTTGTTATTTCCGGAATCGAATGAATGTACTTGGTGCTGGGAACAGGGGTTTGCCGTGAGGACGTCGGCACTTGGCGACGTCCGGCCGCTGGACACATGGAGTGTGGATTTGGTGGGAGTCACTAATGCGGCGGCATGTTCTGTATCCAAACAATTGTCCATAAGTCTGGGTCGATGAACCAACGGAAGAGCCAGCATCGATCACCTTAACAATGCAGTAGTCCGCCATGCAGAAACCAGCACCGATAATCTTCTCCTGTATGTATGTGTCTGTCAGTGCTGCGGAGCAGGTGCCAGGGCTGGGAAAGGGTTATGCCCTTCCCTCACGTCGGGAGAGCGATCTTGTATCGTCGCCATTTGAGTACAGTAGCGGACTTTCTTCGCCAGATGACGCTGAAGCATCCAGTTGGACAGAAACGGCTTACCGCAATAAGGACAAGGAAACCGGCGGTCACTATGCCTGTGCAACCTATGTTTGTACACGCTGCCCTTGGTTTTGAAGAGTCCGGGGCATAAATCACACTTGTACCGCCTCACGCCAGTGGCAGGATCACAGAGGCTGAGAAACTTCTCCGCAAGGGAGCGTCTGGCGTTGGCGTCGTCTGGCAGGAAACCAGCAGCGCCCTCAGGCGAGAAGCTCATGGCGTCCAGCAAATCGAGGTTGGCGGGGGATCTCTGCAACAGAGCGACAGAAAAGGTCCTAAATCGTCTTGCAAGGCGGTCCAGCTTCCAATCTGCAAGGTTTAGGCAGTCAAGATTCGTGTACCATCCACAATATTGCCGCCATAGTTCAACATGCGGCATTGTAACGTATCCCCGCATCTGACTGGTGACACATGAAGTATCTGCAAGAAGGCTAAACGCCCTTCGGTGTACATTACGATACAAATATCCCGCTCTTGCACCATCTTTGTGTCCATAAATGACTGGTTACAAAAGAAACAAGATACACATCACATTGCATGCAGTTTATTGGGACATATCTATACACTGATACAACTACTGATTTTAAGAACCACAGATTTAAAAACACAGGGAGAGGTATACCATGCTCGGTCATCTCGGAATGAGCATTATTTCCAGATCGAGGCCACTGGAGATCCACAAACCGTTCAAGCTTGTTCAAACTTAATGGCAGCACCGGTATCTTCGACAGTTTACCTGATAAGTATTGGCATTACATGGCAGCCAGCAGGCGTTTGGTAAGTCATATAACAATAAATAAAACCAGGTTGGGCTCAGCGGCACCCTGAGCGTCATTGACGAGTGTATGGGTATTACCGGATGTTGCATATACCACTTCTAAAAAAAAACACAGTGACTTACATATATATGTCTACATCGGTCTTTTATCAATACGTCCTAATGTGAGACGTGTACAACATTTCTGTCACCGCTACTTGTACGTCCTAGTGGGTTATAATGGGCTCCTTTTATCTATATATTACGAAGATACACAATATGAATGAAACATTGCCTCATGGCGTAGACAACAATGGTTTAGAAGGACTGCGTGGCAGTATTTTGTACTTCCGGGCAGATAACAACATAATATTCCGTATAACACAACATCACTGGCGGCTCACAGAGCGATTAATAGCCATGCTTCACGATACGGGCGCAAGTAACGCTTTCAACGTTGTTATCGTCGATATCACATTTTCATTGGTAAAAAAAGGATCCACAGGCGTTGTTTAAAGCAAGCACGGTGCGGCAGGAGTCGCTCAGCGGACGCATCCTGTCGTGCCAACCGCAAACTCGTCACTAAAAACATTTCGCTGAGGGAGTATTTCCCATTGGACAATGAGGTAGTCTTTGTCAATGCGATAAAAGCTACACCCCATTATATCAAGAAAAACGTCAACCTTCTTTTAAGATGTCCCATATCGTTGCAATCATAAAATATATAGTTCTATTACCAACCCCTCGGCGATAGACTAGATCGTTTGATTTGCTTCATCGCTCATCGCAGGAGTTGTGGATGAAAACGCCTTAACACCCACTCTCTTGGAGTTGCAAACACCGGTCCTGTATTAATATACATTGTCGACTTGTAGACACTAAGTTCTCAACTATTACAATCTTTATAATGTTATGGCTGCCAACGCCGATGACGTATGTAAACGTCATTGCCATATGTGGGTATCAGGTCCATCCTCAAGCCGGACTCTTGTGATGACGACACAACCAGCCGGAGAATGTTTCGATTTCATTTCGACAGGCCTAATGTAGCTTCAAACACAAACGTTGCATCCAGCCGACATGTCAATAACTTCTCTTCTGTCATCCAAGAAATTAAGAATCTAGCAAAACCTAGGGCGCGCAGACAGGGAGGGTGACATGCAGGCTGCACGGCATGTGATAACCGGTTAAGCAGTAGGCGTGGAAGGAGCTTGATTGAACTTCTTGTCGTATTCCTCAACGCTGATGGCGAGTCGCACCAGCGTCTTTAACAACCGCGCAGACTCCCATTTCACGAAGACCTTACTCCGTCCAAAACCATCTTGTAAGTAGACACCCGCTCCCTCTTCCGTCAGCGCCTTCATCACTGCCACGATCTGGAATGTTTTGACGTGGCCTTGGAAACGCATGGCAATCGGCCGAGGCGCCACGTGGCGACCGGGGTACAGCAAGAGGCGCCTGGCGATACGGTCCGGAACTGAGAGACCCTTTGGCGTGCGCGAAGACCCGGGGAAAACCGGACTACGAAACGCCTGGCGCGGCGAGTTCATCGACACAAACTGACTTGCCGAAGGATTTAGCCCCGGGTCCATTTGACCTTGGGCCGAGGCCAGCACCGCACGTGCGGAGCTGCTGGCGGCAGACGATACAAAAGGAGAGACTCCTGTCAGGGGCGGGAAAATGCCGTACTTTGTCATCGCCGCCGGAGATGCAGTCTGCAAAGGATAACACAGGCGACCTTACTAAAAGAACCAAGTGCATCGTACCAGAGGTGGGTTCATTATGGATAAGGAGAACTTCGATGACCAATAAACGCAACTCGCACCTGTCATTTGCACAACTATACAAGACATGGGACCAATACTATGTCCGTCACGGACTGATGACAAAGTACATATACCCAATCATCTGACGTCATTTGAGTTCGTGACCGCGTTCACATGGTCCTTCAAAAATGAAAGATGCATACCGAGTTGAAGATAATGAGCGTGTCGGTGCGTAATCAGTTATATCGTCAACTGTTGCAGATCAGTGAAACGTTAGAGCGTATGTAACCCAGAGTGTCGGTGCTGCATCCGACAACCTGACAATCTCTCAAGACTGACAAAGCAACACGCTCAAGAAAAAGAGACTGAATCAATCACGCCCTTAACGGCATAGTTGGATCGACGAAACCAAAGAGTTAGATGCTATGAAATCATTTTACCAGGGAATACGCAAACCGGTGGGGCCCATCGCATCTCGCGGCTATTCGGTGATTAACATGGCACAAGACTGCAGCAGTTTATGGTACGACTTGGCCGGCGTGCCGTGGTAAAAAGCAGAGTATTGAGACTTCAAGATGCTGAAAGAATTCAAATCTTCTTCAGATACGTCTTCCGGCTTGGGCTTGACAAACAACATTTTGTCCATATAGTCTCCCTTCTTGACGTAGCCCAATCCTCGCCTTTCCAACTCCCACATATTCCAGCTGATGTCATCATTTTTTGCAGTGCCTCGAACCAGAGCGATCTGAACGCAGCTCGGGGTCACGAAGGCTCCTTTGAAAGTCAAAATTTTGTGCTGGATTATCTCATTCACGGACCTCTCTGGGGTGCGGCTGTGCTTCATCATGTGCATCGAAATCCCTTGGGCTATTAGTTCAGCGCCTGGACCCGGCTGGATCACATGGGGTTTATAACCCTCAGAGCCCATTGGGTTCCCATTTCCGGTGTAAGCAGAATGGATACTCGTTGGGTGCACGGCGACGGCCGAGGTATGCACGTCTTTCTGTGCTTGCGTCAACGCTGTCAAGGCCGATCCGGTCCCGCTGCCATAGCCACGATGCATCGGCCGCATTCCGAATGTACCAAACGCAGCAGTCTGCAAATCGAAAGCACGTTTCTTGGTAAAAAGATCTCCCGCCATAACCATAAAGCATTTCTCTGCAAAACAATTCTTCGCAATGTCGTGGACTCTCCAAACACATACATCGCAGGTACTGAAAGGTACCAGGAACGACGCAGTGACGAGATTGGTATACGCATTATGCGATAGAAAATATGAAATGAACTGGTGTTTTAGGCCGCATTTATATGCACAACAGTGCTAAACTGGGCCAAACAATCTCCCTGGACGATGAATGGATAAAATGCCCCAGATTAGATGCCCGGGCGGGGATTTGAACCCACGACCTTGAGCTGCGGTAAAGTGCGCTACAGAGGCCCCATATGGAGTATAGGCACCAGACGTAATTATGCGGTTTAAAAGTGTTGACGTTCAAATCAAGCAGTATTATATTTTGGCAAGTTTCCAATATATAAAACCATGTACATTGTACTTGTTTCGCCAGCTTCGGATGCTGATATAGACGTTGTTGTAGTGTGTATGTGTCCCATCCCCATGCAGGTTAAATTGCTACGGCCTCATTCAGAGCGAAAATGGGTTACGCCCAGGAATGGTTGTGGCTCCCATTGTGTGGCAATAAGATGTTTCAAGAATCTAAGCTAGGACCAAAGTCCGTCGTCCTTCGTAACGTGCATATACACTGCCTCGTCAAGCCCATTAAAACTAGGACAGGGATCAATTGGCCAAGGCACCACGTGACTATCGTACGTAAGTGAAGTGAAGATATATCGCGTCGAATAAATTGGACCAGTTGTTAAAATGCGGCTTTTATTAAAAATAATGAAACACTACAAATAAAAAAAAAAGGCCTAGCGCGAACATAAAAAACTTCATGGTGGAATATATAAAGTAACGAATGACACCACGGAATACGAACATAACGACTACTTTCACTTCAACATCTCGCTTAAAAACAGTTACACCAGGTTTCAGTCGTGCATCAGTCCGATCAGAGTGCACGACTGCAGCCGTTTCATGTAGGTTTCCCCAGGCGTTTTATAATAACACGAAGTGTAATGCAGCATTGTAATCTTGAAAGGAGTCAGGTCGTCCTGAGTGATGGTGTCCGGCTTGGGTTTGACGAATAACACGGACTTGCCCCCGCGTAGCTGCCCGACGCCTTGCTCCGCCAATCGGCTCATGCCTTCCACGATGTCTCCGTGCCTCGCCTTACCGCCGAGTCGCATCTGCAGACACGACGGCGTCACGTAGGGCCCTTTGAAGGTCAGAGTATGCCGCTGAATGACCTGCTCCAAGGTCAGACTCGTGGTTGGTGCATTCCGCAATGGGAGGAGACCAGGTGAATAGTAGGTGCGGTTCTGATCCGAATCGAGGAAGGGATTCCCCGACTCATCCAGCGGGACGCTTTCACACATCGGCCATTCGCTGGAGCTATTCGCATGCTGCGTGTGCGATAAATAGAGTTGTTCCATTGGCGGCAGTGCGCGGGCTCCGCTTGGGGACTGCTGCATTCGAGGATCGGCGTAGAAGTTCCTCTGAAAGGAAACATTGGAAGCAAACGTCACAGGGCGGGAAAACTATGACAGCAAGGCGAGGGAACTCATCAAGACTCCCTAGGGTCTCCACATAACGCCACTTAAGTACGGGAGAACCCAGTCTTTCGTGACATCACACAATTGTCTAGAGTCGAATGATGAAAGTGTGGCGCATGAAATATACGAAGTTTGTAGTGTTGTGCTCACGACTCAAAAGCGTTGGGACTTCGCCGTAGGATATATTGGAATGATTGCAACTATGGAAAGAAATTTAAATGTTTCGGTCTCCAAAGTGAGAGAGACACGTCGTGGACAAAGACTGATAACATACATAAAACAACATCGCCAGATGCTGAAATATTAGCTGATAGAGATTCTCATATGATCCTCGTCAGCTCCATACCCTTTCCCGACCAATTGGCGCTGAATAGAGACTTGTCAACATGTCAGGCGCCACTCTCGGTTATGTATAACTGTGATTGAACGTGGGATTGTTGTGTCTGGGCGTGAGGGCGGGTCCCAGTAAACCAAGACTATCGTCCAGGGTCCTGGCGCCTGGCCCCGGTCGAGGCGCTTCGTAATAAGCCCTACTGTAAGGGTCATGCGAAATGTTATACATGGCCAGCGACTCGGGGTTGACATGATTCGGATCTTGCTTCTTGAAGAATTTGCGCCTGTCGTGTTCGCCGACGAAACAACCGAGTCCTTGTAGATCCAGATCCTTCATGACCTTCAGGATATTGGCCGTCTTGACTAGTCCGCGAAATCCCATCTGGATCCTTCTGGATGCCACCACGGACCCTTTGCTGTTTAAAATCCGCCTCGCAATGCGGCTTTCGATGGCGAGAAGGTCGCTTCTGCCGCGCGATCCAGACACGTCCTGTGGTTGTTGTGTGCACATCCCGGGCAGAGACCGGAAGGGGTATGAGACCCCTGGCGGAGGATCTCTGGCGTAATCTGAGGATAGCGCCCATTCTGGATTCGGGACGCCCTCCGTGTGACCATCCGGAAACACACCTGTCCAAGCCGGAAACCTGGCGGGAAATGCCTGTAATGGGCAGGGAAGGCATGGCAGTCAGTGGGTGCTGTGACATCAGAAAAAGGCTCACGGTAATTGCATCAAGTAAAAAAAAAAAGAAAAAAAAAGCTCTGATTCTTTTGAGGGGGACGAGTTTTTCACTAAATCAGTGTGGCGCGGTCAGTGGGCAACAGTACTTAATTAATCGACGATACAGGAACTGGTGTTTGAATAACTTGTTTCCACTAGGACCCTTTGCCTTTGCAAAGACGATTTCGAGACACCATAAACCTCAGCATAATCGAAAAAATAATGAAAGCCCATAATAAAAGATTGAAACGTAATGACAACGTTTGCCAAAATCGGGTGGTATGGGTCCAGTATCCAATTCAGACGTATGTAGGCGACATGGTTAATGGACAGATCAGACTGGGTCTTGCCCGGAAAGTATATAAAGTACGTGATCCCATTCGAAAAACAACTATATTGCAGCATATATTACGCAGACATTTAGTGTTTGTGATACAATTGACTACATGTATACTTCTAGACGCTTTGTCCCCCTTTGGTTTACGTGTTTCGGCCCGTAGGGATTTCCATCAGGCTGCTGCAACCGTACTGCTGGCCTAGACATTGGCCGTCCTGGGTCGATGTGTGTGTAACTGTCGAGTGATGTCCATCAGGCGTGGCTGGGGCCGCCGACCAGACCGTACTGTTGGCCTAGACATTGGCCGTCCTGGGATGATGTGTGTGTAACTGTCGAGTGATGTCCATCAGGCGTGGCTGGGGCCGCCGACCAGACCGTACTGCTGGCCTAGACATTGGCCGTCCTGGGTCGATGTGTGTGTAACTGTCGAGTGATGTCCATCAGGCGTGGCTGGGGCCGCCGACCAGACCGTACTGCTGGCCTAGACATTGGCCGTCCTGGGTCGATGTGTGTGTAACTGTCGAGTGATGTCCATCAGGCGTGGCTGGGGCCGCCGACCAGACCGTACTGCTGGCCTAGACATTGGCCGTCCTGGGTCGATGTGTGTGTAACTGTCGAGTGATGTCCATCAGGCGTGGCTCGGGCCGCCGACCAGACAGTACTGCTGGCCTAGACATTGGCCGTCCTGGGTCGATGTGTGTGTAACTGTCGAGTGATGTCCATCAGGCGTGGCTGGGGCCGCCGACCAGACCGTACTGCTGGCCTAGACATCGGCCGTCCTGGGTCAATGTGTGTGTAACTGTCGAGTGATGTCCATCAGGCGTGGCTGGGGCCGCCGACCAGACCGTACTGCTGGCCTAGACATTGGCCGTCCTGGGATGATGTGTGTGTAACTGTCGAGTGATGTCCATCAGGCGTGGCTGGGGCCGCCGACCAGACCGTACTGCTGGCCTAGACATTGGCCGTCCTGGGTCGATGTGTGTGTAACTGTCGAGTGATGTCCATCAGGCGTGGCTGGGGCCGCCGACCAGACCGTACTGCTGGCCTAGACATCGGCCGTCCTGGGTCAATGTGTGTGTAACTGTCGAGTGATGTCCATCAGGCGTGGCTGGGGCCGCCGACCAGACCGTACTGCTGGCCTAGACATTGGCCGTCCTGGGATGATGTGTGTGTAACTGTCGAGTGATGTCCATCAGGCGTGGCTCGGGCCGCCGACCAGACCGTACTGCTGGCCTAGACATTGGCCGTCCTGGGTCGATGTGTGTGTGTCTGTCGAGTGATGTCCATCAGGCGTGGCTGGGGCCGCCGACCAGACCGTACTGCTGGCCTAGACATCGGCCGTCCTGGGTCGATGTGTGTATAATTGTCGAGTGATGTCCATCAGGCGTGGCTGGGGCCGCCGACCAGACCGTACTGCTGGCCTAGACATCGGCCGTCCTGGGTCGATGTGTGTGTAACTGTCGAGTGATGTCCATCAGGCGTGGCTGGGGCCGCCGACCAGACCGTACTGCTGGCCTAGACATTGGCCGTCCTGGGTCGATGTGTGTGTAACTGTCGAGTGATGTCCATCAGGCGTGGCTGGGGCCGCCGACCAGACCGTACTGCTGGCCTAGACATTGGCCGTCCTGGGTCGATGTGTGTGTGTCTGTCGAGTGATGTCCATCAGGCGTGGCTGGGGCCGCCGACCAGACCGTACTGCTGGCCTAGACATTGGCCGTCCTGGGTCGATGTGTGTGTAACTGTCGAGTGATGTCCATCAGGCGTGGCTGGGGCCGCCGACCAGACCGTACTGCTGGCCTAGACATTGGCCGTCCTGGGTCAATGTGTGTGTAACTGTCGAGTGATGTCCATCAGGCGTGGCTGGGGCCGCCGACCAGACCGTACTGCTGGCCTAGACATTGGCCGTCCTGGGTCGATGTGTGTGTAACTGTCGAGTGATGTCCATCAGGCGTGGCTCGGGCCGCCGACCAGACCGTACTGCTGGCCTAGACATCGGCCGTCCTGGGTCGATGTGTGTATAATTGTCGAGTGATGTCCATCAGGCGTGGCTCGGGCCGCCGACCAGACCGTACTGCTGGCCTAGACATTGGCCGTCCTGGGTCAATGTGTGTGTAACTGTCGAGTGATGTCCATCAGGCGTGGCTGGGGCCGCCGACCAGACCGTACTGCTGGCCTAGACATTGGCCGTCCTGGGTCGATGTGTGTGTAACTGTCGAGTGATGTCCATCAGGCGTGGCTCGGGCCGCCGACCAGACCGTACTGTTGGCCTAGACATTGGCCGTCCTGGGTCAATGTGTGTGTAACTGTCGAGTGATGTCCATCAGGCGTGGCTGGGGCCGCCGACCAAACTGCACTGCTGGCCTCAGCTTTGGCCCTCCTCGTTTGCGGCGCGTCGTAGTAAGCCTTGCTGTACACCAGAGGCATAACGTGATATATCGCAAGCGCCTCGGGCGGAATTTGATTCGGATCGCGTTTCTGGAAACATTTAATCCTGTCGTGCTCGCCGACAAAGACTCCTAGTCCTTGTTGATCTAGATCCTTCATGATCTGCAGGATATTCGCCCTCTTGACTAGACCGTGGAATCCCATTTGGATCTTTCGTGATGCCACCACGGGACCCTTGCTGGTTAAGATTCGCCTCGCTATACGGGTTTCTATGGGCATGAGGCTGATGCCTCCCCTGGGTCCTGGGGTTACTCTGGGGCAGTGTGTAAACGTCCCAGGCGACGACTGGAAGGGGTAGGAGACCCCTGGCGGAAGACCTCTGGCGTAATCTGAGGATAGTGCCCATTCTGGATTCGGGACGCCCTCCGTGTCACCGTCCGGGAACACACCTGTCCAAGCCGGAAACCTGGCGGTACAGGCCTGTAATGGGCAGGGAAGGCATAGCAGTCAGTGGGTGCTGTGACGCCAGATCATTATTGGGTCAATCAAGTGCAAAGTCATTCGAATAGCAATCTGCGTAAATAATTGTATTTATTTCTGTGATTACAGGTGCGCATAACATGTTAAGTACGCTTTAGCTTGATCGGGGCAGACTGCTCACTGTGTCGATGAATCGCTTATCCACCCTCGCTTGATGCGATGTTCATCACGTTTTGACAGTGTGTACATCAGTCCCGATGTGTCAATGCCTCTGATGTTAGATACAAAAAAATATTTGAAATGAGAAAGGAAAACCGGATTAAACAGCATGTGCTAAGCGACGACAACAAAATGCAATGACCACGACAATGAACACAAGGGCAGCGAATCTTTGGAATTAGGCGCAAAAATAACATATAAGTAGTCTCAGTCCAGTCTCGCAAAAGTAGCGCCCAAAGGTGGCTTGCCACTGAACGTCAGAGAACAAGAACGTTGAAGGTACGTTGTTCAACGCACAACTCCAGGTAAATGAGAATAATTGCGGCTGAAGGAGGTCCAAGACATAAGGCCAAACGATCATTTCACTGCGGATCAGTCAAGAAATGCTGGTCAAAGACCGCGTGTGGCCGACGGCTCACGTCAAAGAACTTTCCGATATATTCCTGTTCAGTTATAGCATAAGAGGCAAGTTGCTCGCCAATTTCGTCGGCTTTTTTCTTGTAAAACAACTTTTTCTTGCCTTCCTCGACCAAGATGCCGAGACCCGCCGCGGACAGCGTCCTCATGGCCACTATGATCTCTGGCGTCTTGAACATGCCGCACGACCTCATGCTCACGACACGGGGGGTCACGTTCGAGCCTTTGCCCAGCAGGATCTTCCGTTGGAGTTGCTTCTCCTTACTGAAAGAAGTCCACGGCTTCCCGGTACTAAATCGAGCGGGTGGCACGGGAAGGCCTGACGGACCCCGGGTTCGGACACACTGATCCTCGGATATAGAGTTAGAGGCGTCAGATTGCCATAGGTGGCGGTCCGGCCATGCCCCCCTCGGTATCTGCAACAAGCAGAAAACACAGAGGGTGTAAAGTACGAAGGTCAGTCAGTAAGACACGGCCTGCAGAAGGCCCCGTAGTAGCTTGTACAAAAAGAGTTTAAAGCCATCGCGAACGGAATATCATCCGATTTGGCCATGGTTGTGTTAATTGCGTCCCCTTCCCGTCAAGGTTAAAACCAAAATAATACAACTTGAGAGGATCTACCGCGTTGTAGAAGCCGTGAAGAGCTGTTGGGAACTATCGTCTGATGTACATTTGCGAACCGAGACCTCGTATAAAACCACATTTCGACGGGTATCGATGAATGGATTGCCCGGTTATGCCACATTTGGGCAACAGATTGGGCAAATAGAGCAAAAGGACCGCCGGGGATAATAAAATGGAAGCTATCTCAACCAATCTCTAGCCAAAGATTCTAAGTCCTTGGCCTTCAACGTTAGATTACTTCCGATGATACGAGGATTAAAAAAGAATGACGGTAAACAGAAAGACGTCACAGCGGTTCGATTAGTATTATATACTGTTACAACGGGTTGAGCTTGTGACTTACAGAAGCGAACAGATCAGCATATCACGATTGTCCAATTTTATTACATTGTTTAAGCTAAAACACAGAATAACACGGATTTGGCAGCTGTTTATATAAAATGCCATCAATGCTGCTTTTGTAAATATCAAGTTCTGTTTAATAATCTGATGGCACCCTTTAAAAAGTCCAATATAATTCTACTTTTTCACTCTTTTTCGGTAAAAAAAGACACAGTATCGCCGTTTACATCTCCACCCCAGTGTCTCTGAATTGTTTTCCCATCGGAACGATCAATCCGCGCCCAGCATGTTGTGGAAGGGTGACAAGAAGTAGAGATGCACTTATGCGGGAACAGTTCTTTAGCATCTCGCGTTGCCATCACTGCATCATCCCAGTGGGTGAATGCTTATGACGGCCATACGACGATGGCTTCCTGGCAAGACAGCAATATCTCGTTCAACTTTCTTGCATGTTTTGTCCTTACAATATTGCCATGGTGCTAAGGTGCTGCCGTCTTGTGTATAGAGGTTTACACACTCAGCGCACACTATTCTCTTATGGTAAGCATTTTTTTACACGCTATATACGCAGAACGTTCAGGGCTTGACATTAACGCTTGTCCGGGACAAGCAATTTTCCATCTCGGACAAGTCAACACTTTCCTACACTTGTCCGACAAGTGCAAAAGTGTTCCAAACTTTCGTAACATTTTTTTGTTGGCTTCTGCTGGTTCTTGGCCAACTAATACTCTGCCTTGTTCTTTTGATGTTGCAGGACAAGTAAATGTTAGGAGTAGTGTAGAACCCTGGACATTTGTTAAAAACAAGGCTTATTTCAACCTGTTTTATAGTTGTCCAATTACCATAAAACGTTGTCCTAACTTGTGAGTCTCCACTAGGTACGGGTACACCTTTTCGAAATACAATTATACTGCTGCTCGTACTTGTAGTAGTCAACGTTGAGCATCTGCAGAACGTTGGCCACGGTGCGTGGCTCCCCCTTGCGGAAGACGGTGCGCGTGCCGCGCCGCTTACTGGGCGTCTCTGACGTCACTTTCTCCATGCTGCCGACGCCCCAGTCACACAGGACACTCATAACTTCTTTGATCTTGCTGACAGCGGGGCGAGACTTATGTGAGAAATTCCACAATACTTCTTTCGGGGTCACCTCGGTTCCTTTACGAAGTAATATACTTTTAATCAGCGGAAGGTCGAGGGTTAGGTCGTCGGACCCTGTGTTTGTCGGTCTAACGCGAGACTCGGCGTTCCAGGGCGCGTACGGGTTACGGCTGGTGGGAGACATAGGTAGATTGGGCGCTTCATGCGGCGGAGAGGGCGGCTCATCTGCCGTCGATGTGGCGTTATTACCATAAGTTTGCCACCAGTTGCCCTGTCGCGCCTCCCTCGCTATCTGCAAAAGGCAGAAACACAGAGGGGGTTATAAAAAGGGCGACTGGCAGGGCTTTCAAACATGCGGCATCCCTAACATAAAGCTTTGGCTGGAATAGCCACCACATCGTGTGGCTGCAAGATCAGACAGATAATGGTCCCCGCAAACCCAGATAATCCTAAAGGAAACGGTAGAAGTCACAGGGGAGCGAGGTCATGTCACGACCAAAGTCAAAACACGCCTTGCAAATCGATAGTAATGATAGGGACTCAGTATGATAGATTCGTTTGACGGAACTTCACGCGGGTCAACCACGCCGATCGCCGAAGAGTTCTGGCATAAATTAAAATCCCAAAACCACTCAACAGGTATATAGGTTACGTTCTTTTTCAACGACCCATTACTTTCGCAGATACTGCAAAATAGGAGGTTTGTTTTGTTTGAACGACTTATTTTTCCTAATCTTCATGACAAGTTCGGACACAGCCTTCAATCGGGAGCGACCCTTGCGCAGCTTTGGTTAATGTTTTTTCGCTATAGCTGTTGAAATTAACTCTACTACCGGTAATAATGGCATGAAATGCGATACAGTTAGTCACAACGAAAGTGGCATGTATATCATTCTTTATTCAAATATTTCTCAACGATTATACACAAAAATATGTTCTAATATGTCACGTCATGTAACTATAATGATTTGTCTTTATATATAAGATGTATTGAAATAACTAAATACAATTTTGACGATAATTCATTCATTCATCTACGGTCGTTCAGTAAACCAAGAGCAGATGTAAAATCTACCTTACTCAAGATAAAATACATAGTTCAGAGCTGGTGTGCTCGGTTTGATCATCATTAAGCTTCAAATACATGAAACCCAACATATGTGCACATAAAATAGTTTATAATTGCTCCATAATTGGGCCAGCGGAATATATTTCCACCACCAAACAAAAATCAGTATGAAAACGCTAAACAATCGCAAGCTTGTCAATCACTAATTCCAAGAAGTAACCATTCTGCCTTCCATTTGCAGTAGCGCCGCACGCAGTATTTACTCTTGGTCCTGAAGTTCCCAGTACAACCATATTTAAGCCAGCAGTAATATTGCTAGACCCAAGGATTACTTTTAGCCACTAATGTCCGTTGGCGCGACACCCTCTTCTAGCCATCAGCTCCGCCGATACTGCCATCATCATAATAGACTTGTGGCAAGGCCATAGGCGAGGTAATAGGCGAAGTCATAGGCTCGGCCATCGGAGAGGTCATTGGCCCTGCCAGTTGCTCGGCCATATTCTGAATGGACGTGTAATAATCCTCGTCGGCGCGCTTGTAGTACTGCTGCTCGTACTTGTAGTAGTCAATGTTGAGCATCTGCAGTGCGGTAGCCACGCTGCGTGGCTCCCCCTTGCGAAAGACGGTGCGCGTGCCGCGCCGCTTGCTCGACGTCTCTGACGTCACTTTCTCCATGCTGCCGACTCCCCACTCGCACAGGACGCGCATCACCTCCTTGATCTTGTTAACCGCCGGGCGACAGCTGTGAGAGAAGTTCCAGTAAACTTCCTTCGGGGTCACCTCCATACCTTTCCGCAGAAGGATGCCTTTAGCCAGACGTATGTCGAACTGCGGGTCGACGCGCACGGTCGGCGCCTCGTTATTCACCGGACCACCACCACCCGTGGCGTTACCGAGGTTATCAGCACCCCGCAGGTTACCGGCCTCTCCCGGGCTACCATCGGTGCCAGCATTAACAGCGCTGCCAGGGGAGGGTCCCAGACTTGGGGATGCGTAGACCCTGGATACCCTCCCCTGTCCCCTTTCACCTTTAAAACCAGATGCATCGGCTTTTCCTTTCGGTCGCCCCAAAGTGCCTCGGTAGGCCATGATATTCTTGCCGCCGCGGGCGGGTCGCCCAGTGGCGGGCAGCCCCCTGAAGATAAGTGTTGGCCTTCCCTGCTTGCGCACTTCAGTCTGCAACGGAGACACAAGGCAGTTGTCAGACCAGGCCGTAAGTGAGCGTGCAGCGAGAGAAAGGAGGCTTTCAAACAAGCAAAGCAATATATGTATAATCATTGACACATTCCCACTACCATTGTCTCACTACCGCATAGAGGACGCCGCCTTTATTTCAATCCAGACGTGCCTTCGCATTCCAAGTTCCGCCGTAATCATCGAAAGATCAAGTATGGACAGGCCGGATGTCTTAAACTATAAATGGTTGGCAGACACGTCATCTCCCAATAATACAAACAGATTCCGAATGTGGCTTTCTAAAATCGACTCATTTGCGGATGCCTCCCACTTATGATGACGATTGCGTCCGGTAGTACGTGACTAGCTGTGAGCTGATCCAATGGATTGACGTCATAGAGGAAAAGCATCAATCACGACTATAAACTCTATACGAGAGCCCATTTAACCGGCTTCCTCGAAAATGATGTTTGGATCCAGACCGGTGGGTAACGCCAATGCATCAGGCTGCAGCGTTGCCGTCAGTTCGCCGACGCTATTAGCCTTATAGTATTGCTCCTGGTACAGTCGCTGGTCCAGGTCAAACATACATAGCGCTCCGGCCACTTGGTCCGGCTCTCCTTTGCGGAAGACGGTTTTGAAAGACCGGCGCCTGGTCGACGAGTTTGTGGCCACCATGTCCATGGTGCCGAAGCCTAAGTTGCATAGGGAGTGCATTGTCTGCTTTATTACCCTCAGGGATGGGCGTTTGGCGAAGTTATAGCTCCAGTAGACTTGCTTGGGAGCCACGAGGCTTCCTTTCCTCGTCAAAATCCGTTTAACTAAAGAGATATCGCCACCAAAGTTCATCGAAGATTCACTTTGCGGCGGCAGCGACGATGGGTTCATCGGTCGCAAAAATCCCTGGTTATAGGTGGCTGAGATTGGCTGGTTCCGAGCGGTGGCTGAGATTGGCTGGTTCCGAGCGGTGGCTGTGCCCGCCCTGCCGCTTACCCTGGGATGTCCGGATTGCAAACCAACACCAGCCTGCAATGGACGAACGGGGCACGAGTAAGCCGCAGCGATCTGTCACGCCATCCATTCCAGATACATCAGAGGAAATCACACCATCATAAGGCGCCGCGGCCACGTCGCACTGGAAGCAGCGGCCACCAGCAGTCTGGCAAGGATGGTACCACCGCCATACCGTATAACTGTACAAGCCATCATGCGTTGGCTGTATACACGCCAGCACCTAGTCCACGGCTAGTCGACACTTATCAGTCTTAACGAGTATAACATGGTCCAGGACCGGACATCATCCACTTTCATAACATAATGAGATCCTTAGACGACGAAGTCAATAAAGGTGCAACGGGTTTCGTCGAGATATCGGGATATCAGTGAGGACCAGCCGTCGATGTTTACAAAATGCTCTCTAGCTGGCGTCAGTAAAGATACTCATTCACGCAACGACAATCTTTCATAGTTGCGCAACACAACTTGTTTTAATTATCCTGTAAGAATACTGGTAGTAATAAATGACATGTACCAGGTATTTAGCGTCCAAGACTCGGTGAACTTTGCCATTGTGCTTAGGTGGTAAGAAACAATCATCATCGGGTTGAGCTTACGATAAAATTTACATTTCAGGAGCGAACAGATTCCGATTTGATGTCGTTACATGTTCCGGTAGATTGGGAGAAACTTCCACGGCCACCAATTGTAACTGGTCTCGTTTATTTAGTAAACAACAACATCTGCGATTGAATGCAATCCGCAACTTCCAAAGCTGCTTGATTATACCTATTTGTGGACACTGCTTAGCTTCTGTCATGTCAGCAAAACACTTTGCATTTCAGGATGGCATATACATCTAATGAGAACAAAAACATCTGGGGCAGTATTCCTAACTCACATATAGCTTAACGAATTTGGCAGGCCAAACCGACAACTATTGGCGTTGTGACCATTGCATATGATGTATATACTACTATCAAACCTAATTGGAACGGCACGTAGAACACCCCAGTCCTTGCGTCAGTAGCTTTGAAATGACTCCGGGAAATGTGATGCATAGTCTAAGTATGGTTTATCAATACGGGCTCTGGTATTCTGTGATGTTCTGCAGTGAAGACAGAACTGCCACCACTAGGCAATAGTATCTGCAGGTGATATGGCAACATCGGCTGCCATATAAGTCCAAAACTCTTCTGGTAGTGCATCATACTCCTTAAGATTCGCTTACTGCAATTATTTTTTCCACTACTCTGAATCCATTTATCATAATTCAGGAATAAATGATGCAAATACTAGCAAATAACCCAAAGAACCAACAAATAAGTTATTGGTTACTTTTGAATATCTTACACTTCAAAATCGCCATATCAGTATCTTGGCACAGAGCTCAAAATATGCTCATGTATATTTTTAAGAATAATTTAATTACTTATTGTTTTAACGTTAAATAATAAATCTCTTCCACAGACAATGATGCCTTAATAATACATTGGCTCTTTTTAGCTGCAATGCTCCAATATAGGTTTCATGAATTTAAAAAGTGAATTTTACTTTAAAATAAATTTCAAATTTGGTTAGCAAAAAAAGTGAACCAGGAGAAGACATACCACTTTAATAAAAGCTTAACAATAAGTAATCCATTGCTGCAATGGGCAATCTCACTTTATCATTAAAGACGGCTCAGTAAATGTACAAATTTACTTCTTTGACATTCCAGAATCAAAATGCCAGATCTTGAGAATATAAAATAATCTTTTTATGAAGAAAATAATCTGTGTTTTGAAGAAGTAAGAGCGCAATGCAGCAATGTGTTTATAACGTCAAGGAAAAGAAAAGCACAAACCTGTTGAGGATCCCCCTGAGAGGTCTGCAGAGCACTGTGTGGAAGTCCCGCCATCCAACTCGGAGTGCTGACCGGCTGCAGAGTGCTGCCCTCTAGTGACAACTGTCCCCCGTGTTCTTGTAACTGTAAGTCGCTCTCGTCGTAGTCTGAATCTGGTTCGTCTTTGATCGATATCACGTCAGCCTGGTGAGACATGGAGTCGTCATCCCCCTGTTGTTGCAGGTCTGTTTGATTGGCGTCTCCCGAGGTGTTTGAACTGTCCCTGTTCTGGCGTTTGGCTGGAGGCTGGCTACCTTCCACACTGACCGACTCCTCCTGACCCCCTTCCTGGTTGTCGTCATTCCCACCCCCTGGAGTCATGCTGGACCAATACTCGGAAGCGTTCTCCTGAATGTCTCCCAGGGACAAGTTAGGGATGACGTCACTCGTCGATTGGTCTACGTGACTGCCATTAGCTTGCCGGGAGTTTGAGAAATTCGCGGGGGGGGTCGATTTAATGTGCACCTCCTTTTTGATGTTAGCTAACAAGCCGTGTTTTCGTTTCTTCGTGGGCGTCAGCACTGGACTTCTATTCGGACTTCTTCTCGCTGACTGCTCTGCCGGCTCCCGGTTAGGCTTTTCCACAACCTGAGCTTGTTTCACATTTTCCTTGATACTTAAGTAAAATTCCTCAGACTCATCCAATGAGATCCCAATGACTGCTTCAATACTGAATTGAGCTTTGTAATTAAGTCCATTTTTGCACAGGAGTGTTACTGTATCTGAGATCAGAGTTTTTATCCTCTCCTTTTCTGCCTTAAGCACCATATTTGGTCTGTTTTATGTTCTGTGCAGATGAAATAGCAGACCAATGTAGTCTTCTTGACGATCCTTCATTTACATCACATTAAAACTGAAAGTAAAGGAGAAACACAGTAAGTTATCCAGATAAAGATATACAGCAATACTAGAGAATAGATTAAGGTTCCAAATTGGCATTCGCCCATCGACCGAAATTGCCTGAGGGCAACCATATATAAAGTTTGCTCACTCACTGTGCGACTGATCAATCATATCTTTAGTTGTTAGATAGACCCCCCCCCCCCACGGATCAGGAGTCAAACTCAAACCTAGAGCCACAGGATAGTGTCAGTGACCTGAAGTATGATTTAAAGGATGGGTGGAGTGTTGTTGCCACAGGATAGTGTCAGTGACCTGAAGTATGATTTAAAGGATGGGTGGAGTGTTGTCAAACTCAAACCTAGAGCCACAGGATAGTGTCAGTGACCTGAAGTATGATTTAAAGGATGGGTGGAGCCACAGGATAGTGTCAGTGACCTGAAGTATGATTTAAAGGATGGGTGGAGTGTTGTTGCACTAATTGCAATATGTGTAACAGAAAGGAAAGCGCGGTTATAACTAAAAGTTTTATAACAATTGGTTGAAAGGGATTGAGTGTTATTGAATACTCAGGTGTGAGAGGGGCATGCAAAAGAGGTTGATTATGTAATGCATTGTGCTGGAATGGGATAAGAAGTGAAACGGATTGATAATACAGGGGTTACTAATTAAACAATGCAGGTCAGTAAAGAAAGATATGATGTATGGAATAACATGATGTAGGAGATATATTAGATTGTAAGATGCATAAATGTAAGATGTGCGAGTGTATTAAATATAACTTCCAAGTAATTCCCCAGTACAATGATCCACTGCCCTTACATCAAGAAACATTCTGGCTACAGGTTTATTACTTAGTTTAGATACCTTGTGCACCTTGTGATTAAATATCAAACAGGGATATAAATAAACAGGAACCAGATTATAAAACTTCGGTGTGAATTTATGAAACCCTGTTACATATGCATGTCACTAAGAACTGGGACAATGAGCCAGGTTTCAAAGAACAGCCTTTTCATTGTATTTCACATTTTTTTATCTGGGCACTGATAGTTATGGCTTGGTTTGGCTAGTTGTGAAAGACCCTTTCAAATTTTATTTCATTATATTTAAATCAGTGAAGGAAACTGTTTATCAGTTTTGTTTGAAGTTTTTGATTTACTGCCTCTATTAGCCATTACTCAAGACTGGTTGGTGAAGGGGGTTAACATGCATCAGTTTGTAATGTCCATCTCTTCATATTTCCATACTTGGACAATTAAGTACATTTTCCTCGCATTTTCCTTTTTAATATTGTTTTTGTTGGTAAAATTCAGATTTTTGTACTTTCGTTTTTTTTCAACAATACCTTTTCATAAAATATCTTTCTAACCAAGGACACCTGAACAACTTCAAAGGAAATAGGTTCATATTAGTAACTACAATAAAATAGCTATCTGTTTTTCAGGTGAGGGCTACAGAAAGTCCTACTATTCTATTTGGAATGCTGGAACAGACATCAGGTGAGCAGAAACTATTATGCCCCACCCAACTAGGAAATTGCTACCTAATTTGTCAGCACAAAACATTTTTCTCTTCCAAAAGAGTGATGCAATGTTGTACACCATTCTCTCATTGACCAGTTACAATTTGAAATATTTTGACAATGAACAGATGAATAGTTGATTTTGTTCGTAGCTTAAAAATTTCTTAAGAAGTTCTATAACTATCATTCCAATGCAAATGGAAAAAATCTATGAATGAAAAACCAGGAATTTCCAAGAAGTGCTCATATGCAATCCTGACAGAAAATAAACAATACAGACATGAGTTTTTTGGTGAAGCCATGGAATAAAAGCTGTAACTTGTCAATGAAAGAGGTTTGTTCATCTTCAATTGACAAAGTTAACTTTGAACTACAAATAATGTGATTTTAAATTACTCATATGGCAACAATATGTTCCAGGAGAAGCTTCCAAAAGTTTTTTTAAATGGAAATGAAATTTAGGTCCATAGTATATAAGAACACTTATTCTATGCAATAAATAATCGGAAATGTTGTTTTTTGACTAAACTGGTAGCTTGACCATGTAAGCTGTTGACTGACCGATCAACTGTTGTTACAACTGTTGAAGGAATCTTATGACCGTGTAAACCCTGCATTACTGCCATTCTTTGCAGTTTGGTCTAATCGTCGATACGTTTAACATGCTTAAGCTTTAGATAGGCATGTGGATGACAATTAGGCATGTGATGACAATTATCTCTTGAAAACATATTAACATGTGAAGCATGGCAGTACATAAATTAAACAAATAAAATACCAGAAGCACTCAGCTTAAAGTGTCATTTTATACCAAGGGGGGTAATTGCCTATAACATACATGATATATGACACTGTTAAGCGTATTAGCAAGACCTGCCTGCTGGATGGACAGTTTTTCAAGTAGGCAGGCACTAAGCTGCTGCTTACCTACCCATAAAATTGCTGGGCTCGCGCTAGGATATTTTTTTCATTACCCAATTTGGCTGATTCCGTGGAAAAACATTAGCCAAAATTAGCCAAATATATTGGTTATAAATTGGTTATGTGTTTGTAGTTAAAATTTTATATTCACCATTTTGGCGATTATCCCGGAAGTTCTTATCGCCAAATCCCAAATTTTCTCGCCAAATGGCTATTGGCGAATGCTAACGCGAGCCCAGAATAGGGCCTTTTGGTCACAGAAAATCATAGCACTCCCAATTTAATATAATGATGAGAATGACTGCTAATTATTAAATCATACATTGCAAACTCAAAATGTGAGAACTTGATTGGCGCGATAATGTTGGTAATGTTTTAAAGTATTGAAAGTAGGTAAATAGTATATATACTTTTGAAAATAAGCAAATAGTATATATACTTTTGAAAATAAGCAAATAGTATATATACTTTTGAAAATAAGCAAACAGTATATATATATATGGTTTGCCTATTTTCAACACTTTAAATTGTTGACTTATTTACCACTACTAACTTAATCTGTGGACAACCATTTTAAATATACAATTTCAATCTTAAACATGATTGCAATATCTGAAATGCAGGATATTGAATTATGGCAACTATGTATATTTCATTTTATAGCCCAAAAGAAGCCAGGCCTACTCCTCGGTCAGAATCATGAAGTGTACACTGCAAATTCTCAGCAATTTCAAGCTTCTTCACCTCAATCTGGTATCAATTCATAGGTGGGTATTATATTTAAATTCTATATTCATGACTCTCTGATACATGACTTATATGCATACCCTGGGCTTGCGTTAGCATTCGCCAATAGCCATTTGGCGAGAAAATTCGGGATTTGGCGATAAGAACTTCCTGGACACTAGAAACATATTTTATTCATGTTTTTTTCAACAAATGGAACCAGAAAATACTTGAACAAATATTTGGCTAATTTTGGCTAATGTCTTTCCACAGAATTAGCCAAATTGGCTAATGGAAAAAATATCCTAGCGCCAGCCCAGCATACCTAGCGCGCTAGTCATGAAATACAATCCACATGAGACCAGGAATTGGTAGGTGTTTCATTTCTAACATTTTTGCAGCTATTCGCAGTGAAAAGGAGCAAAATAAAAGGTAAAAAAAATACCTGGTTTTACTTGGTTAGGCAAGGAATAGAGTCTTCAGGGTTAATCTTGTAACAGTAAACCCTGGTGCCAGAATCTCAATATTTTAAGATTATATAATAAACTGATGCGGTATGGGTAAACCACGAAACGGAGCAAAACGGTGCATCAATAGGCGAAACGGAGTGATTGGGTGGCCGTATTGGCGGTAATGGTATTGTGACATTATAAAATAAAAACTATTAAATAGCGAAAATAATGAAACGGTTCGCTATAGCCATGCGATCGGCAAAACCCTCCCACGGCAGCGAAAATAATGAAACGATTCGCTATAGCCATGCAATCGGCAAAACCCTCCCACGGCAGCGAAAATAATGAAACGGTTCGCTATAGCCATGCGATCGGCAAAACCCTCCCACGGCAGCGAATATAATGAAACATCTCTTTGAACATCCATTGACACTATCAAAAATGCTATTAGTTTGTTACTTGTGAAAGCTTTAGATATGAGACATGATCTTTCGCTCAGTCAAGATAGCAATTAGCGACTATGTTATTACTACATCGATATCTCTTTGAACATCGGTTGATACTTGCAACATTAAAACTGAGTGTAATTAATGTTACTTGTGAGAGCTTTAAACATATCACATGACATTTGGCTCAGTAAAGACAGCGATCATCGAAGGTGTGATTCACACCCCTTGTTGCGTATATAATCCTTTCAATCGTCCGCTAAGAACGTGTTTGCTTGGATTTAGCAACGCCAGCTGGCGTCACTGCAGACTGCAGATAATTTTCGCTAGATGGCGCCACTGCAGATTTCATTTTATCAACACACAATATGGCGGCCGGTGGGTGAAAAACGTTACAGCTCCCAAAATGTTGCGGTTTCCCCTTCCCTAATGGATATACCTTGCTGCATAACATGTAATGGTTCTTACTTTATAACGTCACAATACCATTCCCGCCAATACGGCCACCCAATCACTCTGTTTCGCCTATTGATGCTCAGTTTCGCTCCGTTTCGCGGTTTACCCGTACCCAACTGATGGTAAATATCAATGACTTTGCACTAATAATTCGGTATGTTAACCCAAAAAAAAATTATATTTTATCAATAATGTCATAATTATATATGCATAAACTTGAGGTACCATTTTAATTTTTGAAATAACAATTAAGGTTAGGCCTAAGCTTACTTAATTAAATTGGCAAAAGAAACAACAAATCTTGGACTGAAAAATGTGTTTCGAATAAGATATTTCATGGCAAACGCGAGATAAAAGGGCTTTTACTTCGTGCAAAGGTTGATAAAGAATGCAAGAACAACATAAAAACTGTTTGAAATGAAAACGCAACATTAATTGTTGGCGTGGAATTGCCTTCGCATTTCCAGCCTACCCTACGCTTGCCGAACCCGCCTGCCTACGCCGCGGCTTCAGCTGTTCAGAAAAAACGACAGAATTGTCGGTAATTTTGACACACCCAATCTGGAACTATGCTTCCTTTGTATCTATCTTAACATACACAAATGCATCTACAAGTATGGAACTATATGTTGTTGTGCAGCTGAACGTGTTATTACCCTCCACTGTGGCACATTTTCAGATTTCTCTCGCTCATAAAACATTTCAAACAAGCACTGCCGGGGGCCTTGTTGTGTCGACTCGGAAGTGCTTGCTGCGGGTCATCACACACAATGATCGCATTTGAGCTTTTAAATCAAGCTCCGCAGGCCTTCCTGCTGGTGGTCTGGTCGGTTCCCGCGAGCAACAAGCAGCGGTACGCCTGGTTTCAATACAAATGGTACGCCATCGATGACATGTTTGGATCATAGTCTCGTTAATCAGTATACGATCATATTTGTTGCTTTGCCTAGTTGTAATTTTTTTTTCTTGCAAAAGTACGTGTGTGTGGTGAGGGGGAGGGGGGGCATTGGGCGTTTTCAGGGGGCATGCAGGGGGCACAGGAGGCACTCTTGTACGAATCTGGTGGGGGGGTTCCGACCTTGGTGGGGGGAATGTGCGTTGAAAACGTAAAACGTCCCGAGCGGATTTTGGAGGTGAAAAGAGGGGGCTTAACCCCCCCCCCCTCCGGGACGTGCCCCCTCATACAGACAGTAAAGTACATCTCTGCCCCCCCCCCACTCCCTGGCCTCTCCTAATAATATTCCGATGCATCAAGCTTCGTAGTTTATGCGTTCTTTTTACCAACAAATATATAAAGCAGCCATGACGCATGTCGATTTTAACAAGAGGTCTATGTCGCATGTCGATTTTAAGAAGAGGTCCATATGTCGCATGTCCCTATAAGCCTTATGTCGCATGTCGATTTTAAAGGGAAATACTACTAAGCGATGAATGATTTTTTATTTTAAAAACTATGAAACAAAGGGATTTCATTCTCAGAATGACATGTTTTATGAATCTGATAACGGAAAAAATCATCAATTGAACCACTACCCCAGTCATAGAGGTATAGCGCAGTGCAGCTGATGACGTCACGGTAGCAATCACGTCGTCCGCCCGCTGTTGCAGCCCCAGGCCTCAATTATTTGATATAGTTAAAAAACAACTCACTGCGCCGTAATCGTATAAGCTGCCAGGGCTTCAGGATATATGGTTTATGTTATGACAATGAAGCGTATGAGTTGGATCGTGTGACGTGAGAACTAAGGTCCTCGGGGCGCTACCATTTACCTACAGGCCTACATATCACAAGTGAAACGGTGTGACCTCTCAACCGGTGACCACCCCGGCCCGGCACCTACTCCCCCTACCCCCCCCCCCCCCCCCCCCCCGCCCCACACACACACACCATGCTCAACCCACCCGAACCCAGTAATTTGTTTAATGTCTGTAACGTAAGTTCAGATGGATAGTCAGTCGACACTCCAAAACTCGTTACGCGGTGTGGTCAAAGATTGTCTAGAGTCTAGACAATCTTTGGTGTGGTCAATGACGAAGGCATTAAACATGTTAAAGCTGCTTGTCGAGATTTTCCCGCCAAGTCTAAGCCCTGGCGACATATATATCACTCCATTGTTTCAGCTATACACAATCTGCTACTCCATATATTATAAATTCAACACATCGAACACGTACTGGTTACCTCCTTTCTCAAAAATACCAATCCATCTGCCAAGTTAAAACGAGCCAATGATAAGTATGATCAACAGTTAAAGCAATATATTCTGCAGGTTTTTGTATTACCAACCTCCTCCCCATGTCAAATAAGTATATTCTGTCTTGAATTTAAATCCTAAAAGCCTCTGGGCTATCCGGAGAGAAGCAAGTTTGTCACCAAAGCAGAAGTTGGTGGCCGGCTTTTTTTCCCGTGCGCGCCTGTTCGGTGTTCAGTATTTTGTGTGTGATGTCGCCCGCGGCTCGGGGGGGCGGGGTGCTCTCTGAAAACTCTTGCGACCGGGCGTGGGGGTGCTCTCTGAAAAAATTGCCACCGGGGGGGGGGGGGGGGTGCTCGGAGAAGCCGACTTAAACAGTGTATTTTCAGGTTTCCAAGGGGGGGGGGGGGGGGTCGCAACGGGGTATGTTGGGTATGGTCGCCAATGTATTTGGCCGCCGATTGTTGTGGCCGCTGGTGGCCGCTCATGGGGGATAGGGTGGGTGGCGGGGGCGGCGGGTGGGGGTGTTTTCTGTGGGGGCTTGGTTGGTCAGTTCGTTGTGGGGTGGAGTGGAAACTGAGGGATTAAGATTAAGTTACGGTCGAGATCGTTCCACCTGCCCGCCAGCCGGTAATTAAAAACGCCTTGGACCTGGTTTCTCACGCTTACGGAGCATATTACAAACGTAACTTCCTAGATCCGCCCCCTGGGCTCGCTATCACGTCTGCGCGCGATATAAATATGTTGAAATTGTTTTTCTGTGGGGGCTTGGTTGGTCAGTTCGTTGTGGGGTGGAGTGGAAACTGAGGGATTAAGATTAAGTTACGGTCGAGATCGTTCCACCTGCCCGCCAGCCGGTAATTAAAAACGCCTTGGACCTGGTTTCTCACGCTTACGGAGCATATTACAAACGTAACTTCCTAGATCCGCCCCCTGGGCTCGCTATCACGTCTGCGCGCGATATAAATATGTTGAAATTGTTATTTTACAGACTCTCAGAGATATAAACATGTATGCATCATGATTTTGAGATGTAGGATGAGGTATATAAAGGCGGGGAATTTGGGATAAGGGGGTGAGTCGGGAGTCAGTCAGAAGTCAGTCAGTCGGTCAGTAAGTTAGTTGGTGGCAGTTGGTTATAGGTAGTCACTTGGATTGAGTTAAAATGGCTGATTGGATAAGTCGATGTTATACGCATGCTTGGAAGGAAACCTATACGATGGAATATGAAGGACAGCAAAGTGGACTTACGTGTGTTATTTATGGTCAATTATAAAAGAAAAACGAAACAAGAACGAAACGACCATGCGAGAGAAACGTTACAATATTGCTTTAAACCGGAACCTGCATTTATGTCCCTTGGCGCGAAAACTACACCTTGACTAGCAAGTACTACACCTGCCATAATATGAGCCATACATTATGCACTTTCACAAATATTACTTCAATATTTGTTCTCCTCTTGGTAAATTATATACATCTTACGGAATAATATGCCCAGAAGTTGGCTTTTAAAATATCGAATGACCCTGGGTGCATACGATTGAGCGCCATATCTGGTTCTAGAACTAGAGCTGTCAGTTCTGCGCGTTCGATTTGACACCTGCACAAGTTCCAGAACTTCGGAACCGGTTCTCATTTTCGCCAGATATGGGTCGCAAAGCGCATGCGCGAAGACTGCGCGAAAAAATTAAGATGGCAGACAGTTTGGTCTTGTACGCTTGACAATTTATAGTCCCACGTTGTTAGTAAACCAGGTCAAATGTAATTGTGAAGTCTATTTGTGGCCAAGTACAGTTAGAAACTGAACTGAAACCACAGCCGGTGTAATTTCCGTTGTTTATTAGCGGTGGAAAACGGTGGCCCTGCAACATAGTGAACCAAAATAAACACTCATGCAGGCAACCACTATACACAATCACTCAGTGAGACAATTCCCATAGCCATACGTCTGTTGTTGTCGATTCTGACTTTAATGTATGTACAGGGTGGAGTCAGAATTGACAAGGCAGGTCAGAATCGACAACCACATACGTCATACTACATAAATACATATAATACAAGCTAGAGGTGGGCTTAATATATAATATATAAACTTGGTAACGAGACAGGTAAAACAATGTGATTAGAACTTAAAATATAAACACACGTATATAAACACACGTTGTGTAGTCAACTGTGTAGATGCCGAGTGTAAGACAAAGAAACGTAAACAAACAGCGTAATCCCTCGGCACAATAGCAATTAAATGGCCGCGGCCCTATAGCGGCCTACAGACCATGCAATAAAGTACGTGGACAACAACAACCACCGACTCAAACTGGTAAACCAACACAAGATACGACAGATTACCAATTTAGTACCAATAAAGAATTAAACTGTATTATAGCATCACTATACGTGGGAGTAGATATAAATCAATCTCAACGCGGTGTAACGGCCGCCACAGCCTATACTAACGGACCGCGCAAAGACAATACAACAATACAAAGATGGCGGCCCATAACGGTTGAAGGTAAAATTCAAATATAGTGACCGTTAAATGACGGTTAAACGTGTACACCTCCTACTTATCAAATACATCATCTTCAAATAAA
This sequence comes from Arenicola marina, assembly GCA_964019135.1. Classification (NCBI taxonomy): domain Eukaryota; kingdom Metazoa; phylum Annelida; class Polychaeta; family Arenicolidae; genus Arenicola; species Arenicola marina. The sequence goes on from OZ025255.1 coordinate 36,007,052, forward strand.
ACTAACGCAACTGGGGGTTTACCTATATAAGAAACCGAACCAACCAATGTAACTGGAGGTTCAAACCTTGATAAAGAACCAGCTATAATAGCGAACCGTTACAGGCCTATATTCAAACAGGGAATATCAGACAGACCGGTACATCGGCATAAACCGCTTCGCCCACGACAATAATAGGGTTTAGGAAAACAATATTTAAACCTGTATACATACAAGCAATTCTAGATATAAACTAGGAGATACAGGCTCAAGTAAAACCCTTACCGGTAATCTAAGTCAGTATGGATCCTGTGGCGATCCACCGTAGGTCGTCCCGTTACTCTCCCGCTGATTCAGAAACCGCAGCCAAAACTGACGCTACAATTCAAACCGCGCGGTTTTGTCTGGATCGCTAGGGATTGTGGGTAACGGGACTACCTAATCGGCGGACCGCCAGCAGAGGCGGACCACTGCGCGAGCGTATTACTGCGCGACAGATACCTGTCCGGAGCCGTCCGGAATCCTCCGACATACTCCGAACCTACCCGGTTACACTCTCCCCTGCTAAAGTGTCACAGTCCCATGTGACACGTGACCAACATAAAACCACATCATATAAAACCAAAGACATAACTATATACATTTAGACAACGTAGCGTTGACACCAGTGCTCTCACTTCGTGTCAGTTACAACGCCCTCGGCGTCCTTAAGGAATCGCGCCGCAAGGTTCCACAACCTGACCACGATCTCCTGCGAACTGACAACACGGGGTTCTCGTTGGGGGTAGTCCTTCCGTCCCGCTGTGCGTCGTGTGGATCGTCGCGGCCCCGGTAGTCTCCCAACAGAGCTTTCGTCTCGAGCCGCCACGTCCTCGGGTTTGTCGTCACCGGATCCTGGCAGCTGGCCTTCGCTGGCACGACGCTCTGTCGGAGCCGCGGCTTGTGGGTGCTGGAGCTCAGCCTGCATGTCTGGCTCCGCCTGCAAGTCGGCCGACTTCCGCTCATTCCCGCGATGACTCGGCCTCACATGACACCTCTGGCGTGTCTGCGGCGGGTGAACCGCCACGATAAAGCCATCGTCGTCGTCCGTGGAGTGGTCAATGATGGGGCGCGACGAGGGTTTCGGCAACTCGGGCCCACCATGTTGCGGCCGCGGCTGAAGCAACGGTTGGGGTGGCACCAGGGCCACAGTCAGGCGTAGGTTGGATCGGGTGACCTTCCTCGTGTCTCCGCCACCCACTGGCTGTACACCGTACATGTTGTACCCGAAGACCTCTGTCACCTGGTGCAGATCCGGAGCCCATCCGTCGTGCCTCGAGCTACCCGACGGTGCTTCGTTCCGCAGGTAGACGTACGCGCCGGGTCGCAGGGCTGGATCTGCCCGGGCGTGCTCCTCGTCCACTGCCTCCAGCCTCTCCCCTGCTGTGAGGCTGTCATCTCCTGGGTGGTCTTTGTGGGCCTCCTGTCTAGTCCGGTCGTCCTGCTTCAATTGCCTAACGACGTCCCGATCAGCCCTTCCTTTCGACACCGGGTTCGTTTCTGGCCGGACAGAGCCGACCGCCTGACCCGCTGGTACTGAGGCCGGTGCGGTGCAATTCTCAGGCACTGGGCCCGCCGCTGGTCCATAAGAGCGTGTGGAGAACGTCTGCTCCTCTACACCTTGGTGTCCCTTCCCCGCGCCGGTCCATCTTCTCTTGCTGCAGTTCCGGGCCAGGTGGCCGAGCCGACCGCAGCGGTAGCACTTCCGCTGGCTCCGCGCAGGGCAGTCGCGCTTCAAGTGGCCCTGTTGGCCGCACCTGAAACAGGCCCCTCCGCGGACCCGCCTGCCCGTCGGGCAGTCCCTGACGACGTGACCAGCACGTTTACATCTGTAACACATACGAACGGAGGTGCGTGTTGAACCAGACTCCCGAGATGTCACCACCTGGCTCACAGTGGTGCGGGACACTCGTTTCCCGCAGGATGTCCATTCTGCCGAGTCCGGAGGGGGCATCTCGTCGCTGGGTGGCCCACCTGGCCACAGTGGTAACAATACGCCTCCCGATGAGCCAGGTGCCCACCGCCTGGGTGGCCGGGTGTACCTGACCCTGCAGCCCTGGCCGCTTGCGTGGCGACAATCTCCTCGACGGCCTTCGTCAGGTCACACAGCACGCTTTGCTGACTGCGCATGGCGGCCATCAACGCAGCCATACTGTTCTCACTAAGGGACGCTGGAGGTTATGGCCATCGACCAGGAGGACTGTCGCACTGCACCACGTGACACTCAGCCACTCTGGGGGCAGCTGGCTCTCTGTCGCCCTCTTCCATCCAGCGGACAGACTCTTCTCGGAGATCCACGAAGCTAATCGATGGCCGTTCTCGCACTAACTGCTTGAGACGCCGTCTCAACTGCGAGTCACGCACTCCCTCTGCGAATTGGTCACGAAGTGAGAAGTCCGGATTGGGAAGTGCGTGAACGTCTTTGGCCTTGACCTTCTCTGCTAGCGATGACAATACGTACGAGTACGCGTGCAGAGACTCTGTCGGACTCTGCCTGAGGTCATAGAACGTCCTCAACATCTGTGACAAGGAACGCACCTCGCCGAACACACTGCGCAGGGTGTGAAACACGTCGCTGGCCTCCCGCGGACCAGGTCCCAACAATACCTCCTGCTTCGCTGCTCCCTCCAAGTGGGACACAACAAAGTCACAGGCGTCACGCGCGTCCGAATGACGTGTTGCACGTCTGCGATGAAGTCTTCAAGTGGGGGATCTCCGTGGCCGGCGCCAGCGAACTTGTCGATCCTCCGCTCCCGGGTGAGGTACACCAGCGGGGGAGCTGACTGCTCTCGCTCAGCCTCCAGTCGGCGCGCCGTGTCTCTCACTTCGGCCTGCTTCTTGGTTAAGTCTGCTACCATGGCAAGCAGACTTTCCATCGTGACGGGCTGTTCGCCCCCTTTTTCTTCAGCTGCATCTGCAGCCCCGTCTCTCATCGTCAATGCCGGCACCACCGTTTTCTATTACACCGGGAGTTTGACTGCGGCGAAATCCTGCCGACTGCGCCAATTGTGGCCAAGTACAGTTAGAAACTGAACTAAAACCACAGCCGGTGTAATTTCCGTTGTTTATTAGCGGTGGAAAACGGTGGCCCTGCAACATAGTGAACTAAAATAAACACTCATGCAGGCAACCACTATACACAATCACTCAGTGAGACAATTCCCATAGCCATACGTCATACTACATAAATACATATAATACAAGCTAGAGGTGGGCTTAATATATATCATATATAAGCTTGGTAACGAGACAGGTAAAACAATGTAACTAGAACTTAAAATATAAACACACGTCGTATATAAACACACGTTGTGTAGTCAACTGTGTAGGTGCCGAGTGTAAGACAAAGAAACGTAAACAAACAGCGTAATCCCTCGGCACAACAACAATTAAATGGCCGCGGCCCTATAGCGGCCTACAGACCATGCAATAAAGTACGTGGACAACAACAACCACCGACTCAAACTGGTAAACCAACACAAGATACGACAGATTACCAATTTAGTACCAATAAAGAATTAAACTGTATTATAGCATCACTATACGTGGGAGTAGATATAAATCAATCTCAACGCGGTGTAACGGCCGCCACAGCCTATACTAACGGACCGCGCAAAGACAATACAACAATACAAAGATGGCGGCCCATAACGGTTGAAGGTAAAATTCAAATATAGTGACCGTTAAATGACGGTTAAACGTGTACATCTCCTACTTATCAAATACATCATCTTCAAATAAAACTAACGCAACTGGAGGTTTACCTATATAAGAAACCGAACCAACCAATGTAACTGGAGGTTCAAACCTTGATAAAGAACCAGCTATAATAGCGAACCGTTACAGGCCTATATTCAAACAGGGAATATCAGACAGACCGGTACATCGGCATAAACCGCTTCGCCCAATAATAGGGTTCAGGAAAACAATATTTAAACCTGTATACATACAAGCAATTCTAGATATAAACTAGGAGATACAGGCTCAAGTAAAACCCTTACCGGTAATCTAAGTCAGTATGGATCCTGTGGTGATCCACCGTAGGTCGTCCCGTTACTCTCCCGCTGATTCAGAAACCGCAGCCAAAACTGACGCTACAATTCAAACCGCGCGGTTTTGTCTGGATCGCTAGGGATTGTGGGTAACGGGACTACCTAAGTCGGCGGACCGCCAGCAGAGGCGGACCACTGCGCGAGCGTATTACTGCGCGGCAGATACCTGTCCGGAGCCGTCCGGAATCCTCCGACATACTCCGAACCTACCCGGTTACATATTATTCGATACCCAAAACAACGTTTAGACAAAAATGTAAACAAACAAACTGGCGTACGTAGTCGCTTGAACAGTTATAGTTCCATTAAAAACCACGAACAAAGTGGTTGCCTTCGATGTCGGAGCTTGGAAGGGGAGGAGGGGGGGGGGGGACAAGGTGGGGGGGGGGGGAGGGGGCCGGGGTCGGGTTCCCAAAGAACGAAGAATATAAATTTCTTTATTCTCAGGTCAAGATGAATTAAATGGAGAACTCACCGCATACACAGGAAGGGCGGATACATGATACACATTTGCGCTTTCCCAATTCATGGTTATTTAGTATTAAAATTCTCAGTTCACTATTAATGAAAATCATTGATCACGACGGTCGGCTAATATCTCATTCCCAGTTAACGAAGAAGTAGTTTGCCCATTCCTAATCAGATTACGGCCCGGTGAAATGCAAAGCCTGTTCCCAACCAACGGAAATACCCCCTTGCTCCCCCCCACCCTCGAACCCCCCTTAATTGAAAGTGTCCTATAAGAAAAAAAAAGTAGGCCCTAGTAGGAGTTTTTAACTGCAAGAAAGAGTATTATACAAATCTGGTGGAGGGGTTCCGCGGGTGCCTTGATGCCTAAGAGGGCGGATATTTGTGATGAAAAAGATACTTATGAGGAAAAAGATACCCCTATAGAGCGGATATTTAAAACTTGCGACCCGTGGAAGAGGAGCGGGGTGGGGGGTGCTCTGAAAGGGCGCGTTTATTTAGCGGGTTGAGAAAGGGTTGCCACGACCGAGCGGATTTGGGCGATAAAACGCCTTGAGCAAGCGGATTTGGGCGATAAGAAAGGGGGGGGGGGGGGTGGGGGGGGGACCTTACTGCGGAACCATCACCCCAAACCCAGCAATATACATGTCGACCTTGACCCTCATACCAGTTTTAGTGTCGTTCGATTTGTACCGCATATTCCAGAACCAGAACCCACTGCGCAGCCTGCAATTCTGGTTCTCAATCGAACGCACCCTATGTAAAAAATAGCGACGTTATGAACAACAATCAGGGGCGAGAGCGGGCAAAACAGACTGCTCAGGTTGTCCGGCGGTCACGCTGTCAAATATCCACAGTGCCGTACAAACGTTAAATTGCGCGATGTTGCTTAGTCGCCTGAATGATTTTCTGAGCGACAAATTCGTCAATAATACGGCGGCAAGGCGACGGCATTTATGAAAGTTTGACTTCTAAACTGAGGTGCATTATATGAGTCTTAATATGTAATCAAACTTAAAGTTATAGATCTCTTTCTAGATCTATCGAACAAATTGAAATCAATTATAGATCTACTCTCTATATGCTTTGCTATGACTGCCAGTGTTTATTTTGGATGTCTTTTTAAACATTTTTTTCTCCCTTGATGACTACAACACTTTTCTATCACCAAATGCCGTAGGGCTAAGCGAGAAAGCAGATTGTGCAGAAAGTTAATATACGATAATACAGCTGTTACTGCGGTCGTTGACCGGAAACAGGGAAAGGGAATGGCAGCCGAATATGATCTGATGATGCATCTTTTAGGCTCCGTCAATCTTATTTACTAAAGATTGGGTTTGTTGCTTAAGATGCTACGGTGGTGACTTTTATGAGGCGATCTATATGGGATCTGCACGTCTGTATTAAAAGGAACTGAGGTAAAGTGTCATTGACATTGGCCATATCTCTAATTTTCCATTCCAGGCACAGACACAATCGTGTATGCCCGCTTGGGCCGCTGGATGTTTCGGCCGCTGGACATTTCGGCCGCTAGGGAGGGGTAGAGGGTACGGGGTGGGGGAGGGGGAGGGGGTTGCGTTGGTGCCGGGGGTACGGTGTGGGGGGTTTGGTGGTCATGTTTGAAGGGGTGGAGGCATGCCCAGGTCGCATGGGGATTACGATCGACGACGACTGGGTGTTAATCACTGAGCCGCTGGGCATTGAGATGGCTGGATGAATGGATTGCAATACACCTTATGGTGTAAATGTTTCAAGTGACACTGAGCATATCGGGGTATAACGCCTGGCTTCTGAGGGTTGGGGCCGTTTAGCCCCGTTTGATGGCGTTAATGGTTACGGCAGACTGATAGGCCGTCCTTACCGCCACGGCGTAGGTCGCCATATTCAGTCTAAGAAATGGTGAGATGTCCACTTTACAAAAGAAAATTTGGCTTCTTGCCTGCCAGGGAGGCCCTGAGAATGGTGAGACTGCCAGATACGGTTCTGCTAAAAGGGTTGGAGTGGAATTCTGGTCGTGCCGTGGGTGGGCAGTACGACTGTATGGCCACACCAAGTGCTGCGCTGAGTGCAAACATGTGAAGCATCTCCGTGAATGCATTTGGCCGGCACACTTCGTGGACCTCCTTGGAGAGGGCCTTTTACAGCCGTGGAGACTACCAGCTGTCAGCTACGGCTATCCAATCACTCCGTTTTGCCTATTGATGCTCCGTTTCGTGGTTTACCCATACTCCAGGTCACTGAGTCAGTGATTCACAGATACAGTCACAATAATTCGACTGACTCAAAAGGGGGAGGGGGGGGGTCAGCACCACCTTCCTCCCCCCCCTCTTACCGTCATAAAATAGTTAGCCATGGGACGACAATTAACTTATAACACTCAGTTCCTGGTTAAGAACCGTCACTATGACTGCAGCCCATCTGGACCGCCAGTTGGGTGGAGTGTGATATATTGTTAGAGGGGGGTATGGGATGGTGTTAAGCAGCTTAGACGCTTTGTGTCTCGCTTGGCAACAGACTTCCCACCACTCATCTACACCTCTAATATCACCCGTTATTTTCTTCCTCTCAATAATTCATTCTACTCGCCAGTCCCTGCCTGGGTGCCATTTATATATATCAAGCACCCTAAACCTGTGATCGTTATTTTTATTGCAATCCTTCCCACATGCTCAACTACTCTAACAATGGTGTAATTATAATCTTTTAATAATGGCCAGCATTCCCCTCTTCCCTGCATGCCCCGTTAATGATGCATACCTCCCCTGATACCATGAGCTTCCACCCCCCTTCCACCTCCAGGTAATCCCCCTATCCAGCGGTTATAGTGGGTGTATCCTGTTGAAGAAACCTATTTTCACAGCTTGACTAAAACACTCATTTGTCAACTTTATTTTGAAATAAGAGATTTTTTGAGGCATGGGGAAACAAGATTGACACTCATTCAGGTAAAATGATTGCTTTAATCAAAATTTTCACTGGCGAACAAATAATTTTAAACTCAATCAGCCATGGTATCATCAATTTATGCCTCCAGGGCGGCACCACAATGGTTGAACTGCCCTAGAGTTGTTTCTGGCAGGCAGGTCAGTTTCAACACGTGTTTGTGGTGGCACAGTTGACATACCTTTCTTTTTTTAATGTTTTGTATTTGCGAATGCAGTGCCTTCTGGGTACCTCTCTTTAGGTGTCATTATTGACAAGTGAGCATGGCTGATGCACTGAAGGTATCCACATGTGACAATAAAAATTAGTTTTTACTGTCATTTCTGTTGGGGATAAAACTAAAAAGCATATTTTTTTCTATATTACCTTCCGAATGATGGCAACAAAGAAATGATATGCTGTTTACCAAAACCCTTATACTATATGGATTTTGATATCAAAATGCTGTATTCAGTGTTGCATCATATATTATTGCAGTAATGCTGATCGTGTGAAGTGGAGACAGAAAAAGCCCAGATATTGCCAGCTAAGACAATAAATCACTAGTTTCTAATTTTAGGTACCGTAAACTGCCTATTTGAAGCTGCAGCTTATTTTAGGAAGTTGGAGATTCCACTTTCCGGGTTTGAGTCACAAGTCAGGGTGCGGCTTTAAATAGGGCCTTTTGCCGATTTAAAGTCAGTGTGGTGAGACAAGCCAGGGGTGGGGGGGGGGGGGGGGGTAATACGAAAATGACCGGTGTTGCCAAAATAATGTAATGCATCATAACGTCATACAAGTCAACAAGTCTGGAGAAGATCAAGTGCGTTGTAAGATGTTCTTTTCCCCGGCATTGTGTTACCGTGGCAATCAAGACTGACAATGAGCTACTTACGGTTGTGTTATTTATTACCGATGTAGACCAATGATCAGAGGCCAGGTTTCAGGTGGTGTAACTTGATATGGCTGCCGCCGGCCTTGCACCAAATGCAATAAGTTATCTGTGCCAGACAGAAGCTTGATACTGTGTAGGTATGACAGTGATTCATAAACATGCAGCAAGAGCCAGCCACTGGTGTGACACTTGATAAGAGGTGCGATCGGTGAGGGAGAGGTGAATGTTGTTAGTAATCATGACTACTTGTATAAACAATTAATTGGCTTGGTAGGGGTCAGGAGGGCCAGCCACTGGTGTGACACCTGAACAGAGGTGCGATCGGAGAGAGAGAGATGAATGTTGTTAGTATAGTCGCGACTGCTTGTATAAACAATTAATTGGTTTCATTGACGGGACGCGATTAGGCAGGGATAAAGGGGTGGGGGGGGGGGGGGGGAGTCAAGAGGCCAAAGTCCGGGTGCGGCTTATAATATGTAGTTTTTTCGGAAATGGTTCTGGGTGCCTGCCAACCCGGTTTTGAGGCCAAAGTTGGGGTGTGGCTTCTAATATGTATGCGGCTTCAAATATGCAGTTTACGGTACATGTTTTATCATATAATGAAGAACTTAATTTTTTAAAAAGAAAAAGATATAATGAAGAACTGTGTACCCTATACATGATATTATACAATGCAATACAGCAAATGCTACCTGGCTCTAATGGCACCTAGTGATCTTAGGGAGTGATCTAGTAAACTCACAGGCAGTCATTCAACCAGGCAGACTGACTCACAGTGGTAACTTGACTTTTCACTTTCAGAAATACCCTGTCTGCCATGACAGACATGTTAGAGGTGTTAGCATACATTTTTGTTTAGATTGGTAAGTCAACCAGCAAACATAATGGCCATTTGTTTGGTGCATAATACATTTTTTTATTATACAGTGTCATGCATAGATCACGTGACCTAAATGTCAATTGTCATGGCTGACAAGGTGTTTCTTTTTCCATTGACACGATCTGACAACATTTTTTAATATATGATTTCTTTCCATAATAGTACAAAGATAATTACAATATTGAACATAGCCCACAGGTGAAAAACGCATGACAAGTTTATAATAAGTAGTAGTGCATTCAGGATTCTGCAAAAAGCGCCTCATGTGGTTTCCATTTCTGCTTTAAAATCTGTTCAGATAAATTTTGCTGATGTTTTCATTTAAAACTTTCTACCACATAATAATACCAGATTGCGTTCCACATCCCACTTACATGTGGTATATGCTGGGCCCATTTGCAATTGTATATATACTTTTTGACTAAAATCAAGATATGGTTTACAAGTGGACCACAAGTTGGTAAAATAGCCCCTAACATCACAGATTTGAAAGAAATGAAGGTGCTGGCATTATATTCAGTGTTCTCATCAAGTAAACGTTTCAAGTCCTCCCACAATGGTTTTACTATTTGACAGTGGTAAAAAAGGTGTTCAAGAGTTTCTAAGTCATTATGACAAAATCCACATCTATCCGAAACTTACAAGTTTACACATATACTGATTTGTAACAAGTTCTATGAAGCATTGCAAATTTCTCATCTTTTCATTTACAGTAGCGGTAAGAGGTAGTTTGTAAAGTGTACGCCAATCACCCCTTGCAATAGTTACATCTAAACATTTTGCCCATTTTGCTTCGTTATTATAATTGACATCCAGCGCATTAACTAGCGAATGATAAATGTTGTTACACCGGCGCTTTAACCCAATTAAATGATCTGTGACAGATATTAAGTTATTCCCTCTTTCCATTAACTGGTTCTTCCATTCTCTAGGAATGAAGTGAATCATACCATAAAAGTCTGCAAAATTTATCTTAATGTCATACTTATAGCTAAATTTGTCCAAGCCTAATGGATTTCCATCATCATTTATGACATCACTCACAAAAATTACACCTTTCTCAATAAATTCTTTCTTCCTTCCATTTATGTTCTCATTGGTCATGAAATAGCTGTTCCATAAGCAGTATTCTAAAATTATACTTTCACCTTGGTAAACTTGTTTATAATATTTCCACAACTTTAAAACATCAGCCCAAAATGGATTGATTGCCTTTGTGTAGACAGTCAATGATTTCAAATCAAGCTCCCAACACAGCACTTTTTCACTGCATATCGTTTTACAAAACATAACATGAATTCTCAAAATAGGTGGGTGCTACTTATATACCTGTGTGACTTATAGCTAAGAAATATACGATAGTTTTTTTGTACAGCACATGTGCGCTTGTTTGTATGACTTACACTGCTTGCTTTGTGTAATGGTCATGTATGGCTAAAGGGAGTACTGGATTGCTTTAGAATTGCAGTGTAGTCTCAGCTACAGCTGCATTCACAAGATGAAGACACTGCATGCATTGTTAACTACAATGTCAAAATTCCCATAAGGACGGCAACTGTATTTACAACCATTGCGCAACTTGAAGTTATCCAGTTCTTTCCTCCCTTATTACTTGGTCAACCACTCCCCATCAGTCTAGCGATATATTTGTGGACCTCAGATGTTCTTAACAATTTCTGTAAGGGAAGATACCATATAATAGTATACACCTTCAGCTGAAGAGTTTGTGACCTGTTACGTCACAGGCCTTCCCCTCTCTACACACTCCAGACATTAAGGCTAAGTCACTGCACCATCTTGGTTAAAGTGATGATGGCTTCAATTTCTGAAAGTTAAGAAGGTTTCGAAAATAGGCAACTCTACTCTACCAGTCTACTATTGTTTTGCCTAAATTGATGAGAAATATCTGTATAAATTACTTTAATATATACCCCATATGACCCTTTGATTATTGTGATTAATATCTTAAAACTGGTCTTGCGGCCATAGTCCAATACATGCTCAACAGGGCAATTGAAACTAAAAAAATGGTGGAGTAACCTATGCTTCATTGGAGCAGACCTACCTCAAAATTCATTTGCCTGAGCTTTTGGAATTAAGCTGAGTCCAATTGAATCAAATTTAAGTTATGGTATCATTCAAGCAGGCAAATAAATGAAACATTTATCCTTTAATGAAAACGTATTTGATTATCTTTACATCGAAACTACATTAACATTTTGGATAAGAATTTCACTGCATGGAAATGTAGCCTTGTTCTATGTACCAAGGCTGTTGTATCATATGGCTGGAGGTGGAACTGACTTCCATATTTATTTAGAAGAAGCTAATTTAAATGGCTCTTGCAGTAATTGCTTAAAAGACGTTATCATGACCATCTGGAAGCTAATCGTTATGGTCTCTGTGGAGTAATAATAATGTGTGTTTGTTTGGTTATATTTTAGTTTGCAATTGCCGTCAAAGGAAAGGTCAACCACCATACAACAGGATGGTTTTGAAGGAGGACAAGGAACGGATTCGTACTTTGCTCTCAGAGACTATTGCACTGATGTGTAAGAGTGGACTCCACTTCAAGGCGGAGTTCAGCGTGGAGGCTCTGGTGGGCATAACGCTGGACCATGGTGACGAGTTCTTCCTCAGCATCAGGGAGACAGTCTTATCAGACGTGGCACCCCCCACGGAGCCCACGTGCTCCCCAATCCTCTCGGACAATAATGACTCGTGTAGCGATGACAACGCCGACGTCAAGAAGTCCGGCCGGAAGTCGTCCCAGGTTCGCCACGTGGTGGGGCGGGACCCGGCTCGGCCCTCGGATGGGGCGGAGCGGGAAGGTAGCCCCGTGACGGACGACTGGAGCTCAGCGGCCGCGGATGAGAACAGTGGGGTCGGCACGCGCTGGACGGGGCACAAGCGGCCCAAGTCGCGGCCGTCCGATAGGGCGTCGCCCCCCAAGCGGCGGCACGTGGACGAGGAGACGGGCGGGGAGGGGGAGGAGCGGGGCGCGGGGCGAGAGGCCGGCAGAGGCGTCGTCAAGCTGGAGGCGTCGCAGTCGGAGGCGCAGGACTCGGAGGACGACTGTGTGTACGTGAAGGACGAGCCTCTGTCGGACAGAGGGGAGGGCGATACGGACACCGCCGAACTCAATTGGGACACCAGTGATCTGAGTTATAGCTTCGGCAGTGCGCCGTCCTCGTACGACCCGAACTCCACGGCCAATGCGTCCATGGTCAGTAGTTTCACGGGGCCTACGGTGGATGGCGTCGGTGCCCCTGGTATTGTAGAGACGGGCCCCCCACCCCCGGGGCACGGACATCGTATACCCATCAGCTACCACCAGGCGCGCGGACCCCTTTGGAAAAGCGTTCCCGATGTCCAGTTCAGCGGTATGTTGCCGGTAGATGGCAGCACTGGTGGTCTCGACATGCTGAACTCCGCATCAACGTCGGATAGTTCCTTGAACCAGCCGGTTGGTATAACCTTATGATATTGTAGCATAACACAATGCCACGTACTATAAATGTAAGTTTTAAATAGGGTTGCATATATATACATTTAATTCACGATAGTATAGGCGTTTTTGTACAAAATGTCTGCAACGAAAACCATTGATTTTTTTTTCTTGTCACTGCAGAATGCTATTTGGATAATATCCGTTAAAGGTCTGTTAATACCTTCTGTGAAATCCTGAAGAGCACGAACCAATCACTATCTTCTTATCAACTCTTCCATGCTGAAAGAGTTTGCTTGGCCCGGTTAACCTATCTGCAACATAGACACTACCGGTACTTCTTAGACATAGACTGGTGACCAGTAGTCTAATTCTCGGGCAGAGATAAGGCATTTCGAAGTATTGTTGGCAGTGGATGTTCCCGTCACATGTGCCAAACTAGGGATGAATTGAGTCTAATCTTGGGTTGCTTGGGGTTTACTCTAGATGGCCGTCATCTTTTGGCCCAGATGTGTGTCTCCTGCATATATATTTTCTTCCTTTGTAACCCAAGGTTGGTGGACACTCTTGAGTGCCATATGTTAGCTTCAATCTTGCTGAGATTACTTTCAGAGCAATGAAGATTCTGACAGGTCAAGAAAAGCAGGGCAAAAATGTCTTCACTCTAAGCAAGTAAACATGAAACAGGCATTTAAAGTTTTCAAGAAATAATAATGAAGATTTAAGAGCTTGGAAACATAAATAAGCAGTAAACCCTTGGCAAATATATTAATTATTCCTAGCCTTGGGAAACACAATAGTTTTTATGAGCCTCACCCTGTCTTTCATTTCAAATGTGTGACCTACCATAGTTCCCTCTTGTACTGGGTACAATTCCAGAGAATTATTCTACCAGTACCCCGTATACAATCGTAATAAGATTGTTTTGTATTTATATACATGTTTATGCCTTTGTTTATTTGTTTAGGTAAGCCCAAGTAGCTTAGACACTGGCACCCTAAGCTTAATGTTAGTCTGAGAATACTTCACATTTCCTTTGATTCATTCCTTTTCCTTTTGATTCAATAGAGCTTCGCAGTTTAGCCAATGTATGAGCACAGGAGGCTTAAAACTCGAACCCATCCATCTTAAATATAAATTATATTTAATGTGTTTGTAATTCGCCGATAAAAAACCACTCGTGGAATCATAGCACCGATTTTGTAACGGGGTACATCGCTAAGCAAGACCGCTTGTTTGAGCCAACATGAACGGAGCTACGCCATTAATGGAAGAGGTATGTAGCACCTACATATTGGTCCTCTATAACTTTTACTTTAAATAGAGTGCAAGGGAAAATAAGGAACCTTTAGATGATGTAAGAAAGCCCTTTGTTCAAAAATAAGTCTTGTATTGTCTTTCGAACAAGTAGTTGGCGTATCCTGTGCTTGCTTCTCCTGATGCACGCATTGTTTCCTGTAAACACTGAAGTTTTTAGGCTCACATGGTAACAGCCTCAAGCTGTGATGAGGTGTGAACAAAAAGAAAGGAAAGATAGACTCTTTGGGTGCAAATGTAGCATTGTGTATATATTGAAAGATATTATTTGGGGTGTATTTGTTGTATGCAGATATTTCTCTGTTCCAGTTATATTGTGTGTAAGCAAGGTAAGGTAAAGGATGTTTTGGCCACTGTTATATAGTACCACAGATGTATTGGCATAAATAATTTATGTCTGAATCAATGTTGGAATGGGTTTGAGGAGAGAACACTTGCTTCACTTCAAGCTCATTTACCAAAAAACAGATTGCAGAAATTTGTCCATTTCTCGTATTTTCAGATGGTTTTACTTTCTAGTAGATACTGGTATGTAGAATTGTGAAATGTAGGGAGAATTATATTTGAAGCCTAAAAAGCATTATTGAATAATGATCTTCCTACAAGGCGTTTCTGCCATATACACGGGTGATGTACTGCAACCAAGCTTGATACATATGAACTGACTCGCAAGAGACAATTATCTTCATAATTATCAATATACCGGGATGATATATATACAGTATTTTATTTGTTTAAATGTGACATATATTTAACTATCACGAAGCTATTGCCAGATGTAGACGTTCCAATTAAATGAATTTGAATATGCCAATTCGTCGCGTGTCATGCATCTCATTATCGCAGGACGTTTGGTGGCTCGAAGTCGCACATATGTTCACAGAAGTGGTCTAAAAAAAAAATAAGCCCTTCAATTTTTTTTTATCGCAGATCGGTAGCTACGTCAAAGATTACAGATAAGATGGGTTAATTGCTCCAGGGGAATGAATGTGGGTTGCTGAAGAATGACAGTTTGCCAGGCACAAATGGTGCCTTGCACTGTAACAATTAAGACTGTTTGCGATTCACTTCCAGAACAAAACTTCTTGTGGAATGGAGGTGGAATACAGCATAGCTGTTGGAATAAGCGTAAGAGTTAGCATATGTTCACTGCATACGAATTAATGTTAATGGGACTTTTTACAGCTTTTTTAACTTTAACTAAACGGGGAGAGAGTGACAATAGGAGGGAATAACAATTAGTGTTTTTAGTACAGCATAACTAACAACCAGTAAGTACCGGTAATCCAGCAGCTTGCCGTGGAACAGGCTGCGTGTCGAAGTAATATACATCGCCGCACTTCCGTACCACTGTGGGATATTCCTATGGTAATGGTCTTGTATCTCTGGCCAGATCCACGTTAGCCATTCATACAGGAACCATACACCAAAGTCCTAAACTGCATGCTGCAAACCCATTTGCTCCACTCGCTGTCCTGTTCCACAACCCACGTCTGATGCAGTCGAGCGTTTGCTCACTATCCTGACGGTGTAGAACATTTCTGACAGGTTCTTTTGGCATACTTACTTGAGCCGGTAAGGGGTCCTAGCTATCAACAGCACTTCTGGTCGTATTTTATTCTGGTAACCTCACAGGATTGCCGACGGGGGCAGCACTCTACTTGGCTATTACTTGCTTGATTATATATATGAGAGCGTCGTCTTGTCAGACGTATGCCGAAAGGTTGCCGTTGACGTTTTCTGCTTTTTGGGGAGCCGCTCTTTTATGTTAACTGCTGACCCATGTGACATTCCGCCGAGTTGCTTCCGAGTTGGAGCACCAGCGCCGTGTCGCGAGAGTGCGATTTATCTATGATGAAGTGTATGATCCGGCCACGAAAGTGTTTTTGTGTGCGACTGGACGACATAGATGACGTCCAGCTTTGAGAGAGAGTGGGTCCGCAACTTGGTGGCACATTTGTCACGGCATAAACGCGCACAAATATTGCCTAAAGCGTGTCCGTTAATGTAAGCTCCTGTGGCAGTGCACTACATGGAACTGTGCATATTTATTTTTTAGGTACATAGCATTGCTTGTGGTTTCACCGAACGCGCTCTTTGTGACAAAAATGTTCCATAGACAAGTGTTTAAAGGTTTCTAAGTGGCATTTCAAAGTTCAATAACAGGGATATATTACCACATAATATTTATAAATATAGTCCGGAATCCGTAAAATTGTCGTGTATGAATGCACACACCATCGATGAATAGACTAGCTTTGTGGCACACGATTCATTTCGTGACCAGAACCATACTTAAATAATAGCGTGTCCTAGCTGTAGCCCCGTAAAAAAAGCGTCCCGCCAGTTGGTAGGACGGACACTATAAAGTGTGATCATTCGTTCTGTTACAACTTGAACGTAAGTCATATTGAAGTTGTACATGTTGAAGAGCGTTCTGCAGACTGCCGTGGTTCTGAGAATACTGTTTTCTGTTCTCTTGGCAGCACGGCTTCCCGCTCGTCACTGGGTCATCCTCGGTCGTGCCGTCGCGTAGCTGGGTTGGACTGGCTCCGCAAGGACCGCGTCCAGACGACCACCAGAAGCGGCGTCGCCCGGTGCTACCCTTTGCTGGTGCCCCTGGGGACCCTGACGACGGCGTCGCTGTGGATTTGACGCACGGGGCTGCCGTCGTGATTGCGCGCCCCGTGGCGGCGGGGGAAGACTGCGGCTTCGGCCCCGAGCTGGACGAGAACGGCGCCGCGGGCTGCTGCTCTAAGCGCCTGCTGAAGCAGCACCCCGAGCTGTACAAGCGCTACCGGGAGCTGCAGGCCGAGCGCGCGCGTCAACGTCGCAAAAACCGCTCCGAGGCCGAGCGACTGCACGACCGAGAACTGGCTCGCCTGCGACAGCAGCGCCACCGCGCCAAACTGCGGCAACATATGGGACTGCAGCCCGAAGACGAGGCGGGGAACCAGCCCCACGCCGTGTCTATGCCCTTGGGACAACTGGTGACGGCGGGCCCTCATCCACATAACTGGGGAGAGAACGTGGTGTAAATTCATAGCCAGACTTAGGACGCCACACTGGCCATGTCGACACTTATCCGTAGCGCCCGCTTCGAGACAATTAAGACTTACTAGTCAAGACACGCGAGTGAAGACTGGGCATCCAGCTTTAACATGCGTCCTAATAGCCACCAAATAGAAGTGTGTCCAATGGTCGTGATTTCTCGGCTTCCACGAGTGCGTGTTACGGAAAACCGTGTATAGGACTCGTTGTCGAGTTGTCGTCATCGATCGCTCAATAGGACGATCGCCGATCCCACAGTGGGTGTAGTGGTCATCAGATAGATTGTCGCGTCCACGGCTCGTACAGCTATGCACCCGAAATATACCATTCGCCAGCAATATTGTTCCCAGATAACTTTCCGGCGTGGTGATGTCCCATGGGAATATGTCTTCACGGATTAATGATATCCTGGTATATTGTATACGCTGATACACTTCTTCAGTATGGAGCGTACAAGTTACGTTTCGTCGGGACTGCGCTCTTGTTTGTATGGCTCAAAACCTCAATTTCTGTACTTTGTACTTTTCGTGAGCCTGATTTTTAACCAGTCTCTGGACATCGATGTAACTGTCCGATGCACGGGTTTCGGCATACACGTGATGCCATGTAGGTAGCACCGAGTCTAGTCGGATAGAGCAAATCGATGGTGAAAACTTCGAAAAATAGGAGGATAACTTTATTTGGTTGGTATGGTAATAGTGAGTCAAAAGCATTGTGTCGGCCCTAGAGGGAAAAAACCACCCCTTTGACCGATTAGGTAGAGCGGCTAACGCGAGAGGTTGTAAGTTCGACTCCCGCCGGGAGGCAACCGGCCCCCGCTGTTGCAGTATTATTGCAGAAATATAACCTGGGTTTGCCCAAACAGCTCATTAAAGGTAATCTGATGAGCAAAGATGTCCCCATGAATGGGCGTATTGTTTTTTTCATAATTTCTTTCGTTATTTTCTGTTTTATGAGCTGTGGAATCTTAATTGCCAAAACTGGTTCTTAAGATGGAAGCAAGCTAGTAATTATTCATTGTTTTGGTAATTGCGGGGCTGCATGCTTCAGCGTAGACATGTTTGCAAACACATTAGCAAATTATGCTCGATGGGTTCTAAACTGTCACCTTTATCGGTCTGGTTCCCAGGTCTTATATGCTTATCAAGTATTGAAGAATTAGGTGAATAGTTGTATTTATTGCTCTGTATATATTTTAAATTAATTTATTTGCATCAGTAATGTCTATGTTTTGCGTTATCATAGGAGTTCATTTTTGCCTTGTGATGGTTTACCATGCTCCTTTGAACTATTAGGTCACACAGACCCCAATCAGGCTACCATGATTTCTTACCAATCCAGATCGTCGCCATTTATATGTTAACATTTTAAGTGTAAACATCAGACTAGACTAATATATTGAGAGAGAACAGTGGCCACATAACACTACCGCCGGTCCAGACCTTTCGACATGTTTAACTTCAAGGTGCGAAAGAGTTTTACGATGAGAGCATTACAGATGGAGATGTCGTTGTTGTTATTTGAGGTGACAAGGTCACACAAGTACACAGAATCAAGAATAAACTAATTTAAGCGGCTTTTGTTCATGGAACTTTGTTTCGCATATTGATGAGTTGATGCGAATAAATCGATGTGAAGACTTAATTCAGTGTATTTTCATCATGTTGAAGCACTTAGGCGATGGGAACCCCTGTAATAGATAGCGCACTAGCCTTGCAATCGACACACGCGGGTTTGATTCTTGACTTCAGGGGAATCTTTCGCACATGTAGATATTCCGTCACAATATTTGAGGAAACCGCCATCATTGGCGATGTACGCTGTCACAAAGCCAGGATTGATGTGACAAAGGAAACGATGTGGGCAAGGTGAAACCCCGAGGCAATGTTTATGATTGGTTGTATATTCAGGACGCTTTAACCACTTTTGGCCATATCGCGTCAATGGGAGAAGGAAGGGAGAATAGAGCCATGTCCCCGGGGGTAACTCTCTGCTCTTTGCGAAGAAGGACATGGGATCTTTATCCTGCGACCACACAGACCTGGCCACAGCGGGACTCGAACCATCGATCCACGTGCCGTTAGGCTCTCAGGTGACCAGAACACTCAATGCGAGCGCTCTCACCCACTGAGCTATCGGGGCGGCCCCCAATGTTTGTGAGACGGTAATATAAGACTACATACTGACGAGAAGACCAATGGCGTTCGCTACTTTCGTCTTGCTCCGCTAGTTGAGGCCACCAGAATGGCCTGGGGCTGTATTCATAATCACCACTTAGGCTACGCCACTAGACTTAGCACTAAGTGGAAGGTTTGTCAATCCATTATCGGGTTCAAAATACATAAGTAGTCACCCAAAAGTGGATTTTCTGAATTAAGAAAGCGCTAAAATTATATTGAAAACGATTTCTTGATCATGAGCACCACCATAACGAGATGGTGAGGCTAAGATGAAAACGCACTTTTCGTGCGTAACGTACAAGGCGATTATGAATACGGCCCCAGGTGACCAGCACACACATCGATGGTCTGCTATGTTAAGGGGGTACTTGGATCAAAGGCGTACAACCCTATATATAAAACATAAGTATCCCAAATATGGGGGAACTGAGATTAAGTTTCGCTTTGTAAAAATGTATTAAAACATGTTTTTATCATATACGTATCTTGCGAAGAATGATTTTGTGTTAAGAAACTAATTGCACGAAATGGCAAAAGATAATAATCGTTATAACGTTCCTTCTTTGCGCGGACCGTAAGCTTCAAATAGTCGACAAGTAAGCGTGTAAAAGTTACGGATACTAGAAGTGTTCCCCAGATACATACGCTTCGGGAAGCTAAATGAAGTTAGTCGATGCACCGCCTTCTAGTTATCAACCATTAATCACCGTTTTAGTGTTGGTGCCACGTTATTGATTAGTTCGAAGTTTGAATATAAGTATTGAATATAAACCAATAAGAACGTGTCAGTAATCGGTTAGTCTTTATTCGCTGAAATAAGAAAATCAAAGTAGCAGACTGAGGTCCGGCCTGTTTGATTCTGGGAGCATTGCCCAGCAGCGCTGTTTGGATATTCCTCTATGACGTCACCAGATCCGTGGGTATGGGCGTCTGTTGTCGAGGGGTGTACTTTTGATAATTGAGTGCTTTTCTTTGAGTTCAAGTCAATGGCAAGGGACATTCAGAATATCAGCGTGATAGCACGTGGGTTTGTGTTTTTCTATTCGCTCGTTACTTTCCTGCCTCTTAATATTACGCCGTGATATTTTTAGGCTGTCAATAATGAACGTTGCTATCAATGAGGCTAAATTAACATATTAATTGTGCAGTCGGCGCATTTCACACGGTTCAATTTATACTTTTAGTTACAAAATGATAAAAACGATGATTAACGATAAATTGTTACCATAAACTGTGGTATAACCAACACAATGTAAACAATACATATGGCGTACGAACATATGTTTTTGACCTATGAATACCAATATGTCTGCCACACTTAGGCTAACCCGGGCAACCAAACGTCCTGCTTTGGCGGTATTTCTTGTCCTTATGCTGCCCTATCTTACACGGAAGTTGGCATAAAACAGGGCATTCTATTATGAGCGTTAGACACTTCAAAGAAACTTGATATGTGAGGCCAGTTATCAGAGTTCAAGGGGTTCGCACCCCACAGTGCTAGTAGCTATGATTGTGCAGGATTCCATAACGTTCTTCGATCTGTGTAGGTGGTTATGCACCCCCGCGGACATGGGTCTTGTACTATTAATCCTTCCAATTGATGCGACAAGACGTTCATATAGTAAAGTGTCTGTCCACAAAGCAGCAATTCTATCGGTAATTGACGAATATTCTTCTTGCAGATACTGACCGCGGTATCAGCCAAGGCGATGGGTCATCTAGCACGAGGGTACTTTGGCATGTCCCAAGTAAAGACTCGCAAGACATACTCGTTAGAGTTTAAACTGGAGGTCGTGCGCTACTCCAAGACGGAATCGCAGCTGAGCACCAGTAAGAAGTACGGCGTAGACCCCAAGCAGGTGCGTGAGTGGCGCAAGCAGGAAGCCAGGCTGCGCCAAGCTCTCGCCCAAAACATGCACAACATGAGAGGCGAGGACTGGAGGCTGCTGGAGGACTCCACAGTGGGCACCAGACAGGAAGAGGACGTCCTTTAGGCTCCACACAACAAGATGACTTCTAGTGAGTGACGGACAATAGTAGGATATCCAATAAGTGCCAGACAACAATAGGATTTCCAATAAGCGCCAAACAACAAAAGGACTTCCCGAAAGCGCCAGACAGCAATAGGATTTCAAATAAGCGCCAGTCTAAAGTAACAAGTCTAGTGAATGCCAAACAACTAAAGGACGTCCAATAAACCCAAGACAGGAAGAGGACCTCCAGTTTTCCCTGGTGACTACACCCAGCAGACTTCGTGGGAAATGAACACGATGAACATTACTATCACAAGGGCGCGTGTTAGTTCGCTGTGAAATGAATCACATCAGTGCGTAGCTGTGAAAACAATATTTTATATTGCCGGTTAATCTATATTAAGATACTTATATTTCTGTAATACACCCGGAAATGTTGTAGCGTTTTTGTTTTTGTTTCAAAAGAAAATTGTTTATGCGTATTGTTTTATGGAGGACCTGAATTAGCATGTTTATTTAAAAACATATACATATATATGTAAATATATATATGAAGATATATATGTATCACCGATTATTGATTATATGGATGTGACGCGTAAGTGGCTTGTTGTGAAACCTGATGTCGGAATGTAACCTTTAGGTTAGAAAATAAAAGGTATTTAACATATATCTCGTACATTTCTTCGCTTATCTAAAGATTGTACTCCTACTGTGATATTATTCGTGTTAGCTGAGCCGTTATTTCTCCCATGCTGTCTCACATAAAGATGTTTAGCATGGCACTCACATCTTGTTTGCGCCCTGCGGTATTTCATTTATTTTATGACGCCATATATAAACCAGTCTAGTAAAAAAGGTCAAACGCTGTTCGGGTGCATAACTGCTGATCTAAATGCAAACCAAAAGTTTCTGTAAGACTTCCGGGGCTTGAAATTCGCGAATTTAGGATCCAACAGATCCGTGATCCTGCTCATGACAACTACATTATTTCTACCAGTTTTTAAGTAGTTTTTAACGGATACAAATGTAAAACTTTTCTGGTATTCTGTACTTTTTACATGTTCTTTGAAATTGGTGGTCCCATATAGTCGACAAATATAAATGTATCGTAATGTTACAACTCCGACAAAGTATGAGGTAGTAAAATATGCTCAAGTAAAAAAAAATATTAAATTTCACTGCTATTAAGGAACAAAAGTGAAACAGATCTGATATTGGTCCAAGTACATGTAAATAAACATTTAATTGAATCTTTAGTTCTTAATAAACGAACATGATATATATTGGGGGCTATATATGTTAAACTAAGGTTAGTCTTTTCTTAATATTTCGTCAACATACTCTAGCTAGCCTTGGTCTTCTTCGGCCCCAACGCTTAGGTCCATTAGTTACGCGAAGTAACTGGGTTATATTGATGCCGTACGCGGACGGAAAGCTTGTTCCCTGAGCCACACCCGTCCAAACGTGATGTCAGGACTGACGTCACCGCTCTATCAATAAATGACGGATGAATGGATTTTAGGCCACCTTTATGCCCACATGGGTTAATACAGACGAAGGACCCTCCCGGGACTTGGAGATAAATGAAACGTCAGAAAAAACTTCATATTCGGATGCTAAGAACGCCACGCGATGTATAATGAGATATGTTCGTTGTTGCTTGCAGGATGTTTCAGGTTCTGGCTATGCCAGGCTGGGACACAATGCTGGTCACATAATGAAGACCGAGCTACCGGGTGCCTCCCACCCCGACGCCATGATCGCCGATAACCATCAACTCGTCTATTTGATCGACAAGATTCTGCGCTGCAAAGGTTGGCGCTTCACCCCAGCCACGGTCCGACGAGTCAAGTTCAACGGCCATAACAGACCGACCTACGAGCACCTGGTTCAGGCCATGCAGGTGCTCGCTCACCGCGGCCTGGGGAGCCTGGTCCCCGCCGTGGGTAATGGCGGTCGTTCCAAGTCTCTGTTCTTCATCAAGACGCCTCCTGAACAAGTCTCCGAGACAAGTCTGCGGCGCTATGGCGTAATCCCTGAGGACTACCATCGGGCATACTATGCCTCCCTCGTCTCACCCGCTGTCGTGGCCTCAACGGGTGCCTCCGCTGCCCACATCTCAGGCATCTCATTCCAAGGTCCTCCGTCATTCGGGAATTTAGGTCATTAGGTCGGCGTCGTACTTCTGACAGAAGTGGAGGACTTGCTTCGGCGGGAACTTCGACAGCACCAGCACGTACCGGGCTAATCTTTGTTCGGAGGTCGGTTGTTGTTTAATGTTAGGGCGAACCATCATTTCAGCATAGCTCACGTACAAATCAGTACTACCATTTACTTTAATGATCCATTTCGTGGTGTCTAACATGGAAGATCGACCCAGAGATCGTTCGAATATAGGTGTGTCACCTTTTCTTGTTGGAAGTGTATTCGACTGCAGTAAGGATTACTTTTTACTTTACTACATGCGTTGTGTTCGTTCCTCATCTTATCATGGTGAATGAGAATGAAACGTAATTTCTCTTCGTTTCGCAGACGAACATTCCTGTTGTTTTAGTTCCATATAATTAGTTTTCAATTCATAGGATTAAACTATGAGCAGCAACTTTAGTCTTTTAATGACTTAAAACACATATAGGACTATTTTCTCCATATTTCAATGAGCAAGTGCGATGAAATGAATAAAGTAACAACTATTTTGAGTCGTAATTGTATTTTATTAACGCTTAAGGAATATAAAACCGATTATTTACATAAGAGTGTCTATACAGTATGCATAGCATTAACGCTACGGCTTTTGTGATATTTGCGCGTGAAAACATGTCCCTACAGTTCCGTCAGTTCCTGATCCAGAACATTCGAGCACAAATAACATTCTTGTAACAATTTCGTAAGCAGGCCTTTTCATATAAAGCAACGAACAGTAATACACCACTATAAACCCAATATCATTGGATGCACCAACAAATGACCGGCATCAGAGTATTGTTTCAAAGTAAATGTTGCACTGGATACAAAACACTGAGCTCACCTGTATGCTTCCCAATACGTATCATCGCCATGACCTCTCCTGTTACGATCAATTTCATCTATTGGACAGCATAGTTACAATACAGGACTGCGTAAAATGCCTTACCTCCGGTCTGTAAAATACCCAGATTTGAACTTACTGCTATGCTAATTCCTTCAATTTATCCGGCGGTATATCGCTTTATTAACCATCATATTCCGTATGATATATGATCCCGGGGGGTTGGCCCGGGCTGGCTTGGAAGGCGGGATGAGCCCGAGCGCACCTCTCAAACTCGGCGATCCGTTTCGCCGACAGAGCGGCATCGGTTTTGCAGCAGGCCGTGTGGTAGGCGACGGGGTTGACACCGAGGGGGACGAGTTTTTCGGGGGGGAGGGGGAAGCGCTTGGCGAACCCCATCAGGCAGCCGTGCCTGATCAGCCGGACGCCGACGCCGGCCCGCTCCAGGCGGACTATGCAGGGTACGAATAGACCGCGAGCCGAGTTCCTCCACGCGTTAGTCAAGCGCCGCAGGAAGGACCACTGGCTGACGTAGACACCCGGATGTTTCATGATCTTCTGGATCAAGACGCGTTCTCCCTCATCCGTCATGTCAACCTGAAAGTATGAGACACATTAGTGACGAACAAGCAAGGAAATACACAGGCTAGTTTAGTTATGTGGCTCACCAGACAAACTCCTTGTACATTTCCAGGCATACACATCAATAGTACGTTACCCATTATAACCATTGATAAAATATGACCTGGAAGTTTCACCCCATTGATATATAAAATAGTCGAATTTCTGTGCAGGTTAAAGATTCTTTATTCTCCTCCGTCTTCGTTTATTTAGGAGTGACCCCGCCCCCTCCAGGGACATATATGGCTCCGTTCTACCGTTTGGCCATCCCCATTAGCATTGTCGAGATACGACCTGATCTCAACGGGGTAAAGCGTCCTGCATGTGTTCACCACAGTCGTATCTTCATCCCATACTCATACCAATCCCATAACTCTTCATCCCAGTGGTATCTCATCAAGTCTTCCTCCCAGTGGTGTCTCATCAACTCTTCACCCCAGTGGTATCTCATCAACTCTTCACCCCAGTGGTATCTCATCAACTCTACACCCCAGTGGTATCTCATCAACTCTTCACCCGAGTGGTATTTCACCAGGTTTTCACCCCAGTGGTATCTCACCAAGTCTTCACCCCAGTGGTATCTCACCAAGTCTTCACCCAAGTGGTATCTAACCAAGTCTTCACCCCGGCGGTATCTCACCAAGCCTTCACACCAATGGTATCTCAACAAGTCTTCCTCCCAGTGGTATCTCACCAAGTCTTCACCCCAGTGGTATCTCACCAAGTCTTCCTCGCAGTGGTATCTCACCAAGTCTTTCTCCCAGTGGTATCTCACCAAGTCTTCCTCCCAATGGTATCTCACCAAGTCTTCACCCCAGTGGTATCTCACCAAGTCTTCACCCCAATGTTCTCACCAAATCTTCACTTCAGTGGTATCTCACCAAGTCTTCACCCCAGTGGTATCTCACCAAGTCTTAACCCCAATGTTCTCACCAAATCTTCACTTGAGTGGTATCTCACCAAGTCTTCACCCCAGTGGTATCTCACCAAGTCTTCGCCTCCATGTTCTCACCAAATCTTCACTTCAGTGGTATCTCACCAAGTCTTCACCCCAGTGGTATCTCACAAAGTCTTCCTCGCAGTGGTAACTTATCAAGTCTCCACGCCAGTGGTATCTCACCAAGTCTTCACCTCAGTGGTATCTCACCAAGTCTTCCTCCCAGTGGTATCTCACCAAGTCTTCACCCCAGTGGTATCTCACCAAGTCTTCACCCCAATGGTATCTCACCAAGTCTTCACCCCAATGGTATCTAACCAAGTCTTCACCCCAGTGGTATCTCACCAAGTCTTCACCCCAGTGGTATCTCACCAAGTCTTCACCCCAGTGGTATCTCACCAAGTCTTCACCCCAGGGGTATATCACCAAGTCTTCACCCAAGTGGTATCTAACCAAGTCCTCACGCCAGTGGTATTTCACCAAGTCTTCACCCAAGTGGTATCTAACCAAGTCTTCACCCCAGTGGTATCTCACCAAGTCTTCACGCCAGTGGTATCTCACCCAGTCTTCACCCCAGTGGTATCTCGCCAAGTCTTCACCCCAATGGTATCTCACCAAGTCTTCACCCCAATGGTATCTCACCAAGTCTTCACTCCAGTGGTATCTCACCAAGTCTTCACCCCAGTGGTATCTCACCAAGTCTACACGCCAGTGGTATCTCACCAAGTCTTCACCCCAGTGGTATCTCACCAAGTCTTCACCCCAGGGGTATCTCACCAAGTCTTCACGCCAGTGGTATCTCACCAAGTCTTCACCCAAGTGGTATCTAACCAAGTCTTCACCCCAGTGGTATTTCACCAAGTCTTCACCCAAGTGGTATCTCACCAAGTCTTCACCCCAGTGGTATATCACCAAGCCTTCCTCTCATTGGTATCTCACCAAGTGTTCCCGTCAGTGGTATCTCACCAAGCCTTCCTCCCATTGGTATCTCACCAAGTCTTCACCCCAGTGGTATCTCACCAAGCCTTCCTCCCATTGGTATCTCACCAAGTCTTCACCCCAGTGGTATCTCACCAAGTCTTCACGCCAGTGGTATTTCACCAAGTCTTCACCCCAGTGGTATCTCACCAAGTCTTCACCCCAGTGGTATCTCACCAAGTCTTCACCCCAGTGGTATCTTACCAAGCTTTCACCCCAGTGGTACCTCACCAATTCTTCACCCCAGTAGTATCTCTCCAAGTCTTCCTCGCAGTGGTATCTCACCAAGTCTTCACCCCAGGGGTATCTCACCAAGTCTTCACCCCAATGTTCTCACCAAGTCTTCACTTCTGTGGTATCACACCAAGTCTTCACCCCAGTGGTATCTCACCAAGTCTTCACCCCAGTGGTATCTCACCAAGTCTTCACGCCAGTGGAATCTCACCAAGTTTTCCTCGCAGTGGTAACTCATCAAGTCTTCACCCCAGTGGTTTATCGCCAAGTCTTCACCCCAGTGGTATCTCACCAAGTCTTCACTTCAGTGGTATCTCACCAAGTCTTTACCCCAGTGGTACCTCACCAAGTCTTCACCCCAGTGGTATCTCACCAAGTCTTCACTTCAGTGGTATCTCACCAAGTCTTCACCCCAGTGGTACCTCACCAAGTCTTCACCCCGGCGGTATCTCACCAAGTCTTCACGCCAGTGGTATCTCACCAAATCTTCCTCGCAGTGGTAACTCACCAAGTCTTCACCCCAGTGGTAACTCACCAAGTCTTCACCCCAGTGGTATCTCACCAAGTTTTCACTTCAGTGGTATCTCACCAAGTCTTCACCCCAGTGGTACCTCACCAAGTCTTCACCCCAGTGGTATCTCACCAAGTCTTCCTCGCAGTGGTATCTCATCAAGTCTTCACCCCGGCGATATCTCACCAAGTCTTCACGCCAGTGGTATTTCACCAACTCTTCCTCTCAGTGGTATCTCACCAAGTCTTCACCCCAGTGGTATCTCACCAAGTCTTAACCCCAATGCTCTCACCAAATCTTCACTTCTGTGGTATCTTACCAAGTTTTCACCCCAGTGGTACCTCACCAATTCTTCACCCCAGTAGTATCTCTCCAAGTCTTCCTCGCAGTGGTATCTCACCAAGTCTTCACCCCAGTGGTATCTCACCAAGTCTTCACCCCAATGTTCTCACCAAGTCTTCACTTCTGTGGTATCTCACCAAGTCTTCACCCCAGTGGTATCTCACCAAGTCTTCACCCCAGTGGTATCTCACCAAGTCTTCACGCCAGTGGAATCTCACCAAGTCTTCCTCGCAGTGGTAACTCATCAAGTCTTCACCCCAGTGGTTTATCGCCAAGTCTTCACCCCAGTGGTATCTCACCAAGTCTTCACTTCAGTGGTATCTCACCAAGTCTTTACCCCAGTGGTACCTCACCAAGTCTTCACCCCAGTGGTATCTCACCAAGTCTTCACTTCAGTGGTATCTCACCAAGTCTTCACCCCAGTGGTACCTCACCAAGTCTTCACCCCGGCGGTATCTCACCAAGTCTTCACGCCAGTGGTATTTCACCAAGTCTTCCTCTCAGTGGTATCTCACCAAGTCTTCACCCCAGTGGTATCTCACCAAGTCTTCACCCCAGTAGTATCTCTCCAAGTCTTCCTCGCAGTGGTATCTCACCAAGTCTTCACCCCAGTGGTATCTCACCAAGTCTTCACCCCAATGTTCTCACCAAATCTTCACTTCTGTGGTATCTTACCAAGTCTTCACCCCAGTGATACCTCACCAAGTCTTCACCCCAGTAGTATCTCTCCAAGTCTTCATCGGAGTGGTATCTCACCAAGTCTTCACCCCAGTGGTATCTCACCAAGTCTTCACCCAAGTGGTATCTAACCAAGTCTTCACCCCGGCGGTATCTCACCAAGCCTTCACACCAATGGTATCTCAACAAGTCTTCCTCCCAGTGGTATCTCACCAAGTCTTCACCCCAGTGGTATCTCACCAAGTCTTCCTCGCAGTGGTATCTCACCAAGTCTTTCTCCCAGTGGTATCTCACCAAGTCTTCCTCCCAATGGTATCTCACCAAGTCTTCACCCCAGTGGTATCTCACCAAGTCTTCACCCCAATGTTCTCACCAAATCTTCACTTCAGTGGTATCTCACCAAGTCTTCACCCCAGTGGTATCTCACAAAGTCTTCCTCGCAGTGGTAACTTATCAAGTCTCCACGCCAGTGGTATCTCACCAAGTCTTCACCTCAGTGGTATCTCACCAAGTCTTCCTCCCAGTGGTATCTCACCAAGTCTTCACCCCAGTGGTATCTCACCAAGTCTTCACGCCAGTGGTATCTAACCAAATCTTCACCCCAGTGGTATCTCACCAAGTCTTCACCCCAATGGTATCTCACCAAGTCTTCACCCCAATGGTATCTAACCAAGTCTTCACCCCAGTGGTATCTCACCAAGTCTTCACCCCAGTGGTATCTCACCAAGTCTTCACCCCAGTGGTATCTCACCAAGTCTTCACCCCAGGGGTATATCACCAAGTCTTCACCCAAGTGGTATCTAACCAAGTCCTCACGCCAGTGGTATTTCACCAAGTCTTCACCCAAGTGGTATCTAACCAAGTCTTCACCCCAGTGGTATCTCACCAAGTCTTCACGCCAGTGGTATCTCACCCAGTCTTCACCCCAGTGGTATCTCGCCAAGTCTTCACCCCAATGGTATCTCACCAAGTCTTCACCCCAATGGTATCTCACCAAGTCTTCACTCCAGTGGTATCTCACCAAGTCTTCACCCCAGTGGTATCTCACCAAGTCTACACGCCAGTGGTATCTCACCAAGTCTTCACCCCAGTGGTATCTCACCAAGTCTTCACCCCAGGGGTATCTCACCAAGTCTTCACGCCAGTGGTATCTCACCAAGTCTTCACCCAAGTGGTATCTAACCAAGTCTTCACCCCAGTGGTATTTCACCAAGTCTTCACCCAAGTGGTATCTCACCAAGTCTTCACCCCAGTGGTATATCACCAAGCCTTCCTCTCATTGGTATCTCACCAAGTGTTCCCGTCAGTGGTATCTCACCAAGCCTTCCTCCCATTGGTATCTCACCAAGTCTTCACCCCAGTGGTATCTCACCAAGCCTTCCTCCCATTGGTATCTCACCAAGTCTTCACCCCAGTGGTATCTCACCAAGTCTTCACGCCAGTGGTATTTCACCAAGTCTTCACCCCAGTGGTATCTCACCAAGTCTTCACCCCAGTGGTATCTCACCAAGTCTTCACCCCAGTGGTATCTCACCAAGTCTTCACCCCAGTGGTATCTCACCAAGTCTTCACCCCAGTGGTATCTCACCAAGTCTTCACCCCAGTGGTACCTCACCAAGTCTTCACGCCAGTGGTATCTCACCAAGTCTTCACCCCAGTGGTATCTCACCAAGCCTTCCTCCCATTGGTATCTCACCAAGTCTTCACCCCAGTGGTATCTCACCAAGGCTTCACGCCAGTGGTATTTCACCAAGTCTTCACGCCAGTGGTATCTCACCAAGTCTTCACCCCAGTGGTATCTCACCAAGTCTTCACGCCAGTGGTATCTCACCAAGTCTTCACCCCAGTGGTATCTCACCAAGTCTTCACCCCAGTGGTATCTCACCAAGTCTTCACCCCAGTGGTATCTCACCAAGTCTTCACCCCAGTGGTATCTCACCAAGTCTTCACCCAAGTGGTACCTCACCAAGTCTTCACCCCAGTGGTATCTCACCAAGTCTTCACCCCAATGGTATCTCACCAAGTCTTCACCCAAGTGGTATCTAACCAAGTCTTCACGCCAGTGGTATTTCACCAAGTCTTCACCCAAGTGGTATCTAACCAAGTCTTCACCCAAGTGGTATCTCACCAAGTCTTCACCCCAGTGGTATCTCACCCAGTCTTCACCCCAGTGGTATCTCACCAAGTCTTCACCCCAATGGTATCTCACCAAGTCTTCACCCCAATGGTATCTCTCCAAGTCTTCACCCCAGTGGTATCTCACCAAATCTTCACCCCAGTGGTATCTCACCAAGTCTTCACGCCAGTGGTATCTCACCAAGTCTTCACCCCAGTGGTATCTCACCAAGTCTTCACCCCAGTGGTATCTCACCAAGTCTT
Source organism: Arenicola marina (assembly GCA_964019135.1). Taxonomy (NCBI): domain Eukaryota; kingdom Metazoa; phylum Annelida; class Polychaeta; family Arenicolidae; genus Arenicola; species Arenicola marina. The sequence continues at coordinate 36,037,967 of OZ025255.1, forward strand.
CACGCCAGTGGTATCTCACCAAGTCTTCACTCCAGTGGTATCTCACCAATCTTCACCCCAGTGGTATCTCACCAAGTCTTCACGCCAGTGGTATCTCACCAAGTCTTCACCCCAGTGGTATCTCACCAAGTCTTCACCCCAGTGGTATCTCACCAAGTCTTCATCCCAATGGTATCTCACCAAGTTTTCACCCAAGTGGTATCTAACCTAGTCTTCACCCCAGTGGTATTTCACCAAGTCTTCACCCAAGTGGTATCTCACCAAGTCTTCACCCCAGTGGTATATCACCAAGCCTTCCTCCCATTGGTATCTCACCAAGTGTTCCCGTCAGTGGTATCTCACCAAGCCTTCCTCCCATTGGTATCTCACCAAGTCTTCACCCCAGTGGTATCTCACCAAGCCTTCCTCCCATTGGTATTTCACCAAGTCTTCACGCCAGTGGTATCTCACCAAGTCTTCACCCCAGTGGTATCTCACCAAGTCTTCACCCCAGTGGTATCTCACCAAGTCTTCATCCCAATGGTATCTCACCAAGTTTTCACCCAAGTGGTATCTAACCTAGTCTTCACCCCAGTGGTATTTCACCAAGTCTTCACCCAAGTGGTATCTCACCAAGTCTTCACCCCAGTGGTATATCACCAAGCCTTCCTCCCATTGGTATCTCACCAAGTGTTCCCGTCAGTGGTATCTCACCAAGCCTTCCTCCCATTGGTATCTCACCAAGTCTTCACCCCAGTGGTATCTCACCAAGCCTTCCTCCCATTGGTATTTCACCAAGTCTTCACGCCAGTGGTATTTCACCAAGTCTTCCTCTCAGTGGTATCTCACCAAGTCTTCACCCCAGTGGTATCTCACCAAGTCTTCACGCCAGTGGTATCTCACCAAGTCTTCCTCGCAGTGGTAACTCACCAAGTCTTCACCCCAGTGGTTTATCACCAAGTCTTCACCCCAGTGGTATCTCACCAAGTCTTCACTTCAGTGGTATCTCACCAAGTCTTCACCCCAATGGTACCTCACCAAGTCTTCACCCCAGTGGTATCTCACCAAGTCTTCCTCGCAGTGGTATCTCATCAAGTCTTCACCCCGGCGGTATCTCACCAAGTCTTCACGCCAGTGGTATTTCACCAACTCTTCCTCTCAGTGGTATCTCACCAAGTCTTCACCCCAGTGGTATCTCACCAAGTTTTCACTTCAGTGGTATCTCACCAAGTCTTCACCCCAGTGGTACCTCACCAAGTCTTCACCCCAGTGGTATCTCACCAAGTCTTCCTCGCAGTGGTATCTCATCAAGTCTTCACCCCGGCGATATCTCACCAAGTCTTCACGCCAGTGGTATTTCACCAACTCTTCCTCTCAGTGGTATCTCACCAAGTCTTCACCCCAGTGGTATCTCACCAAGTCTTAACCCCAATGCTCTCACCAAATCTTCACTTCTGTGGTATCTTACCAAGTTTTCACCCCAGTGGTACCTCACCAATTCTTCACCCCAGTAGTATCTCTCCAAGTCTTCCTCGCAGTGGTATCTCACCAAGTCTTCACCCCAGTGGTATCTCACCAAGTCTTCACCCCAATGTTCTCACCAAGTCTTCACTTCTGTGGTATCTCACCAAGTCTTCACCCCAGTGGTATCTCACCAAGTCTTCACCCCAGTGGTATCTCACCAAGTCTTCACGCCAGTGGAATCTCACCAAGTCTTCCTCGCAGTGGTAACTCATCAAGTCTTCACCCCAGTGGTTTATCGCCAAGTCTTCACCCCAGTGGTATCTCACCAAGTCTTCACTTCAGTGGTATCTCACCAAGTCTTTACCCCAGTGGTACCTCACCAAGTCTTCACCCCAGTGGTATCTCACCAAGTCTTCACTTCAGTGGTATCTCACCAAGTCTTCACCCCAGTGGTACCTCACCAAGTCTTCACCCCGGCGGTATCTCACCAAGTCTTCACGCCAGTGGTATTTCACCAAGTCTTCCTCTCAGTGGTATCTCACCAAGTCTTCACCCCAGTGGTATCTCACCAAATCTTCACCCCAGTAGTATCTCTCCAAGTCTTCCTCGCAGTGGTATCTCACCAAGTCTTCACCCCAGTGGTATCTCACCAAGTCTTCACCCCAATGTTCTCACCAAATCTTCACTTCTGTGGTATCTTACCAAGTCTTCACCCCAGTGATACCTCACCAAGTCTTCACCCCAGTAGTATCTCTCCAAGTCTTCATCGGAGTGGTATCTCACCAAGTCTTCACCCCAGTGGTATCTCACCAAGTCTTCACCCCAATGTTCTCACCAAGTCTTCACTTCAGTGGTATCTCACCAATTCTTCACCCCAGTGGTATCTCACCAAGTCTTCCTCGCAGTGGTAACTGATCAAGTCTTCACCCCAGTGGTATCTCACCAAGTCTTCACTCCAGTGGTATCTCACCAATCTTCACCCCAGTGGTATCTCATCAAGTTTTCACCCCAGAGGTATCTCACCAAGTCTACACCCCAGTGGTATCTCACCAAGTCTTCACGCCAGTGGTATCTCACCAAGTCTTCACCCAAGTGGTATCTAACCAAGTCTTCACGCCAGTGGTATTTCACCAAGTCTTCACGCCATTGGTATCTCACCAAGTCTTCCTCGCAGTGGTAACTGATCAAGTCTTCACCCCAGTGGTATCTCACCAAGTCTTCACTCCAGTGGTATCTCACCAAGTCTTCACCCCAGTGGTATCTCATCAAGTTTTCACCCCAGAGGTATCTCACCAAGTCTACACCCCAGTGGTATCTCACCAAATCTTCACGCCAGTGGTATCTCACCAAGTCTTCACCCAAGTGGTATCTAACCAAGTCTTCACCCCAGTGGTATTTCACCAAGTCTTCACGCCAGTGGTATCTCACCAAGTCTTCAACCCAGTGGTATCTGACCAAGTCTTCACCCCAATGTTCTCACCAAGTCTTCACTTCAGTGGTAGCTCACCAAGTCTTCACCCAAGTTGTACCTCACCAAGTCTTCACCCCAGTGGTATCTCACCAAGTCTTCCCCCCAGTGGTATCTCATCAAGTCTTCACCCCAGAGGTATCTCACCAAGTCTTCACCCCAGTGGTATCTCACCAAGTCTTCACGCCAGTGGAATCTCACCAAGTCTTCACCCCAGTGGTATCTCACCAAGTCTTCACGCCAGTGGTATCTCACCAAGTCTTCACCCAAGTGGTATTTAACCAAGTTTTCACGCCAGTGGTATATCACCAAGTCTTCACCCCAGAGGTATCTCATCAAGTCTTCACCCCAGTGGTATCTCACCAAGTCTTCACCCAAGTGGTATCTAACCAAGTCTTCACGCCAGTGGTATTTCACCAACTCTTCACCCCAGTGGTATCTCACCAAGTCTTCACCCCAGTGGTATCTCACCAAGTCTTCACCTAAGTGGTATCTAACCAAGTCTTCACGCCAGTGGTATCTAACCAAGTCTTCACGCCAGTGGTATTTCACCAAGTCTTCACCCCAGTGGTATCTCACCAAGTCTTCACCCAAGTGGTATCTAACCAAGTCTTCACGCCAGTGGTATTTCACCAAGTCTTCACCCCAGTGGTATCTCACCAAGTCTTCACCCCAGTGGTTACTCACCAAGTCTTCACCCAAGTGGTATCTAACCAAGTCTTCACGCCAGTGGTATTTCACCAAGTCTTCACCCCAGAGGTATCTCATCAAGTCTTCACCCCAGTGGTATCTCACCAAGTCTTCACGCCAGTGGTATTTCACCAAGTCTTCACCCCAGTGGTATCTCACCAAGTCTTCACCCCAGTGGTATCTCACCAAGTCTTCACCCCAGTGGTATCTCACCAAGTCTTCACCCCAGTGGTATCTCACCAAGTCTTCACCCCAGTGGTATCTCACCAAGTCTTCACCCCAGTGGTATCTCACCAAGTCTACACCCCAGTGGTATCTCACCAAGTCTTCACGCCAGTGGTATTTCACCAAGTCTTCCTCTCAGTGGTATCTCACCAAGTCTTCAACCCAGTGGTTTATCACCAAGTCTTCACCCCAGAGGTATGTCACCAAGTCTTCACGCCAGTGGTATCTCACCAAGTCTTCACCCCAGTGGTATCTCACCAAGTCTTCACCCCAATGTTCTCACCAAGTCTTCAATTCAGTGGTAGCTCACCAAGTCTTCACCCAAGTTGTACCTCACCAAGTCTTCACCAACGTGGTATCTCATTAAGTCTTCCCCCCAGTGGTATCTCATCAAGTCTTCACCCCAGAGGTATCTCACCAAGTCTTCACCCCAGTGGTATCTCTCCAAGTCTTCACGCCAGTGGAATCTCACCAAGTCTTCACGCCAATGTTCTCACCAAATCTGCACTTCAGTGGTATTTCAACAAGTCTTCGCGCCAGTGGTATTTCACCAAGTCTTCCTCTAAGTGGTAGCTCACCAAGTCTTCACCCCAGTGGTATCTCACCAAGTCTTCACCCCAATGTTCTCACCAAATCTTCACTTCAGTAGTATCTTACCAAGTCTTCACCCCAGTGGTAGCTCACCAAGTCTTCACCCCAGTAGTATCTCTCCAAGTCTTCCTCGCAGTGGTATCTCACCAAGTCTTAACCCCAGTGGTATCTCACCAAGTCTTCACCCCAATGTTCTAACCAAGTCTTCACTTCAGTGGTGTCTCACCAAGTCTTCACCCCAGTGGTATCTCACCAAGTCTTCATCGCAGTGGTAACTCATCAAGTTTTCACCCCTGTGGTATATCACCAAGTCTTCACCCCAGTGGTATCTCACCAAGTCTTCACCCCAGTGGTATCTCATCAAGTCTTCACCCCAGAGGTATCTCACCAAGTCTTCACCCCAGTGGTATCTCACCAAGTCTTCCTCGCAGTGGTAACTCATCAAGTCTTCACCCAAGTGGTATCTCACCAAGTCTTCAATCCCAATGTTCTCACCAAGTCTTCACTTCAGTAGTATCTCGCTAAGTCTTCACCCCAGTGGTATCTCACCAAGTCTTCCTCGCAGTGGTAACTCATCAAGTCTTCACCCCTGTGGTATATCACCAAGTCTTCACCCCAGTGGTATCTCACCAAGTCTTCGCCCCAGTGGTATCTCACCAAGTCCAAGTCTTCACCCAAGTGGTATCTCACCAAGTCTTCACCCCAATGTTCTCACCAAGTCTTCACTTCAGTGGTATCTCACCAAGTCTTCACCCCAGTGGTATCTCACCAAGTTTTCACCCCAGAGGTATCTCACCAAGTCTTCACCCCAGTGGTATCTCACCAAGTCTTCACCCCAATGTTCTCACCAAGTCTTCACTTCAGTAGTATCTCACCAAGTCTTCACCCCTGTGGTATCTCACCAAGTCTTCCTCGCAGTGGTAACTCATCAAGTCTTCACCCCTGTGGTATATCACCAAGTCTTCACCCCAGTGGTATCTCACCAAGTCTTCACCCCAGTGGTATCTCACCAAGTCCAAGTCTTCACCCCAGTGGTATCTCACCAAGTCTTCACCCCAATGTTCTCACCAAGTTTTCACCCCAGTGGTACCTCACTAAGTCTTCACCCCAGTGGTATCTCACCAAGTCTTCACCCCAGAGGTATCTCACCAAGTCTTCACCCCAGTGGTATCTCACCAAGTTTTCACGCCAGTGGTATTTCACCAGGTCTTCACGCCAGTGGTATTTCACCAAGTCTTCCTCTCAGTGGTATCTCACCAAGTCTTCACCCCAGTGGTATATCACCAAGTCTTCACCCCAATGTTCTCACCAAGTCTTCACTTCAGTGGTATCTCACCAAGTCTTCACCCCAGTGGTATCTCACCAAGTCTTCCTCGCAGTGGTAACTCATCAAGTCTTCACCCCAGTGGTATCTCACCAAGTCTTCACCCCAGTGGTACCTCACCAAATCTTCACGCCAGTGGTATTTCACCAAGTCTTCACTTCAGTGGTATATCACCAAGTCTTTTCCCCAGTGGTATCTCACCAAGTCTTCACCCCAGTGGTATCTCACCAAGTCTTCACGCCAGTGGTATTTCGCCAAGTCTTCCTCTCTGTGGTATCTCACCAAGTCTTCACCCCGGCGGTATCTCGCAAAGTCTTCACCCCAGTGGTATCTCACCAAGTCTTCACTCCAGTGGTATCTCAACAAGTCTGCACGCCAGTGGTATCTCACCAAGTCTTCACGCCAGTGGTATTTCACCAAGTCTTCCTTTCAGTGGTATCTCACCAAGTCTTCACTCCAGTGGTATCTCACCAAGTCTTCACGCCAGTGGTATTTCACCAAGTCTTCACGCCAGTGGTATTTCACCAAGTCTTCACCCCAGTGGTATCTCACCAAGTCTTCTCCCCAGTGGTATCTCACCAAGTCTTCACCCCAATGTTCTCACCAAATCGTCACTTCAGTAGTATCTTACCAAGTCTTTACCCCAGTGGTAGCTCACCAAGTCTTCACCCCAGTAGTATCTCTCCAAGTCTTCCTCGCAGTGGTATCTCACCAAGTCCTCACCCCAGTGGTATGTCACCAAGTCTTCACCCCAATGTTCTCACCAAGTCTTCACTCCAGTGGTATCTCACCAAGTCTTCACGCCAGTGGTATTTCACCAAGTCTTCACGCCAGTGGTATTTCACCAAGTCTTCACCCCAGTGGTATCTCACCAAGTCTTCTCCCCAGTGGTATCTCACCAAGGCTTTCACCCCAATGTTCTCACCAAATCGTCACTTCAGTAGTATCTTACCAAGTCTTCACCCCAGTGGTAGCTCACCAAGTCTTCACCCCAGTAGTATCTCTCCAAGTCTTCCTCGCAGTGGTATCTCACCAAGTCCTCACCCCAGTGGTATGTCACCAAGTCTTCACCCCAATGTTCTCACCAAGTCTTCACTTCAGTGGTATCTCACCAATTCTTCACCCCAGTGGTATCTCACCAAGTCTTCCTCGCAGTGGTAACTCATCAAGTCTTCACTCCTGTGGTATATCACCAAGTCTTCACCCCAGTGGTATCTCACCAAGTCTTCACCCCAGTGGTATCTCACCAAGTCTTCACCCCAATGTTCTCACCAAGTCTTCACTTGAGTGGTATCTCACCAAGTCTTCACCCCAGTGGTATTTCACCAAGTCTTCCTCGCAGTGGTAACCCATCAAGTCTTCACCCCAGTGGTATATCACCAAGTCTTCACCCCAGTGGTATCTCACCAAGTCTTCACCCCAGTGGTATCTCATCAAGTTTTCACCCCAGAGGTATCTCACCAAGTCTTCACCCCAGTGGTATCTCACCAAGTCTTCACGCCAGTGGTATCTCACCAAGTCTTCACCCCAGTGGTATCTCACCAAGTCTTCACCCCAATGTTCTCACCAAGTCTTCACTTCAGTGGTATCTCACCAAGTCTTCACCCCAGTGGTACCTCACCAAGTCTTCACCCCAGTGGTATCTCACCAAGTTTTCACGCCTGTGCTATTTCACCAAGTCTTCACGCCAGTGGTATTTCACCCAGTCTTCCTCTCAGTGGTATCTCACCAAGTCTTCACCCCAGTGGTATATCACCAAGTCTTCACCCCAATGTTCTCACCAAGTCTTCACTTCAGTGGTATCTCACCAAGTCTTCACCCCAGTGGTATCTCACCAAGTCTTCCTCGCAGTGGTATCTCATCAAGTCTTCACCCCAGTGGTACCTCACCAAGTCTTCACCCCAGTGGTACCTCACCAAGTCTTCACGCCAGTGGTATCTCACCAAGTCTTCACCCCAGTGGTACCTCATCAAGTCTTCACCCCAGTGGTATTTCACCAAGTCTTCACTTCAGTGGTATATCACCAAGTCTTTACCCCAGTGGTATCTCACCAAGTCTTCACCCCAGTGGTATCTCATCAAGTCTTCACCCCAGAGGTATCTCACCAAGTCTTCACCCCAGTGGTATCTCACCAAGTCTTCACGCCAGTGGTATCTCACCAAGTCTTCCTCTCAGTGGTATCTCACCAAGTCTTCACCCCAGTGGTAGCTCACCAAGTCTTCACCCCAATGTTCTCACCAAATCTTCACTTCAGTGGTATTTCAACAAGTCTTCGCGCCAGTGGTATTTCACCAAGTCTTCCTCTAAGTGGTAGCTCACCAAGTCTTCACCCCAGTGGTATCTCACCAAGTCCTCACCCCAATGTTCTCACGAAGTCTTCCCTTCAGTGGTATCTCACCAAGTCTTCTCCCCAGTGGTACCTCACCAAGTCTTCACCCCAGTGGTATCTCACCAAGTCTTCCTCGCAGTGGTAACTCATCAAGTCTTCACCCCGGCGGTATCTCGCAAAGTCTTCACCCCAGTGGTATTTCACCAAGTCTTCACCCCAGTGGTATCTCACCAAGTCTTCCTCGCAGTGGTAACTCATCAAGTCTTCACCCCAGTGGTATCTCGCAAAGTCTTCACCCCAGTGGTATCTCACCAAGTCTTCACGCCAGTGGTATTTCACCAAGTCTTCACCCCAGTGGTATTTCACCAAGTCTTCCTTTCAGTGGTATTTCACCAAGTCTTCACCCCAGTGGTATCTCACCAAGTCTTCACCCCAATGTTCTCACCAAATCTTCACTTCAGTAGTATCTTACCAAGTCTTCACCCCAGTGGTAGCTCACCAAGTCTTCACCCCAGTAGTAGCTCTCCAAGTCTTCCCCGCAGTGGTATCTCACCAAGTCTTCACCCCAGTGGTATCTCACCAAGTCTTCACCCCAATGTCCTCACCAAGTCTTCACTTCAGTGGTATCTCACCAAGTCTTCACCCCTGTGGTATATCACCAAGTCTTCACCCCAGTGGTATGTCATCAAGTCTTCACCCCAGAGGTATGACTCACCAAGTCTTCACCCCAGTGGTATTTCACCAAGTCTTCCTTTCAGTGGTATTTCACCAAGTCTTCACCCCAGTGGTATCTCACCAAGTCTTCACCCCAATGTTCTCACCAAATCTTCACTTCATTAGTATCTTACCAAGTCTTCACCCCAGTGGTAGCTCACCAAGTCTTCACCCCAGTAGTATCTCTCCAAGTCTTCCCCGCAGTGGTATCTCACCAAGTCCTCAACCCAGTGGTATCTCACCAAGTCTTCACCCCAATGTCCTCACCAAGTCTTCACTTCAGTGGTATCTCACCAAGTCTTCACCCCTGTGGTATATCACCAAGTCTTCACCCCAGTGGTATGTCATCAAGTCTTCACCCCAGAGGTATGACTCACCAAGTCTTCACCCCAGTGGTATCTCACCAAATCTTCCTGGCAGTGGTAACTCATTAAGTCTTCACCCCAGTGGTATCTCACCAAGTCTTCACCCCAATGTTCACACCAAGTCTTCACTTCAGTAGTATCTCAACAAGTCTTCACCCCAGTGGTATCTCACCAAGTCTTCCTCGCAGTGGTAACTCATCAAGTCTTCACCCCTGTGGTATATCACCAAGTCTTCACCCCAGTGGTATCTCACCAAGTCTTCGCCCCAGTGGTATCTGATCAAGTCGTCACCCCAGAGGCATCTCACCAAGTCTTCACCCCAGTGGTATCTCACCAAGTCTTCCTCGCAGTGGTAACTCATCAAGGTTTCACCCCAGTGATATCTCACCAAGTCTTCACCCCAGTGGTATCTCACCAAGTCTTCCTCGCAGTGGTAACTCATCAAGGTTTCACCCCAGTGGTATCTCACCAAGTCTTCGCCCCAGTGGTATCTGATCAAGTCGTCACCCCAGAGGCATCTCACCAAGTCTTCACGCCAGTGGTATCTCACCAAATCTTCCTCGCAGTGGTAACTCATCAAGGCTTCACCCCAGTGGTATATCACCAAGTCTTCACCCCAGAGGTATCTCACCGAGTTTTCACCCCAGTGGTATCTCACCAAATCTTCACCCCAGTGGTATCCCATCAAGTCTTCACCCCAGGGGTATCTCACCAAGTCTTCACCCTAGTGGTATCTCACCAAGTCTTCACCCCAGTGGTATCTCACCCAGTCTTCACCCTAGTGGTATCTCACCAAGTCCTCACCCCAGTGGTATCTCCTCAAGTCTTCACCCCAGTGGTATCTCACCAAGTCTTCACCCTAGTGGTATCTCACCAAGTCCTCACCCCAGTGGTATCTCACCAAGTCTTTACCCAAGTGGTATTCTCAAGTCTATGTCCCATAAGTAGCAGCCTATCTACTATGGATCTACGAGTGGAATGCGGTGGCTTACCAATTTTATTTCGGCGGGTGGCCAAGATTGTACCTCTCGGCAAACTGTTCGTCAGTGATATTGTAGAGAGGCAAGATGTTAGCGATCTCCTCGATCGGTTTCTTGGTAAATCGGTACACCCTGGGCCTGAACTGACTCGTCTCCCCGAAGCCGGCGTTCTGCAGGTCCAGCATGACCTGGATGACCGCCTCGAGAGTCGGGCGGTACAAGCCGTGGAAGGAGCGCATCAGGGTGGAGCTGTGCACGTGGACCCCCTTGCTCAGCAGGACCTTGCGGCCCAGCTTCCACGAGTCGTTGGCCGTCCGCCTCTTGGGCTGAAACCTGCTTAACGACACCTGGAAACAACAACGTTTCGCTGGTCGGTGAACGACGTTACATCGGCAATACATTGTATATTTCTCAGAAGATAGCAACATATGCATAATAATAATCGATTTTATGGAAAAAAAATTGTGTATTCTTTGCTTCCAGAGACCGAACACAATAACCAGTGATATAATGCATTAGTAAAGTGTCACATCGGAACGTGATCAAGTATAATGGAAGTGTCCACTGAAATATGTAACTGTGGTAGTCAAATATATATGCTTGAAGGGTTATTTTGTTGGAACCAAGGCCTAGACATGCTGTTGTAACGTGGGTTGTGTGATCGTATATCATCATAAACATCGTGCGTTAGTGAGGCAAAGGTGCCTGAGTCAACGTCTCAGCTTTGACCTTTCCCTTTAGAAAAAATAGTTACATTTTATTAACTGCCCCCCCCCTCCCCCGTATATATTGGTAGTGAGCGAGCTGACGGCTTCGGGCTCCTACGAGCGGCGTACCCGCAGATGGCATCATGGATGGTCCATGGTTGGTTTTCATGCAGGCCGCTTTAAGCCCTTCATATCATATCGTAACTCGACAATGCCAATGGGGATGATCAAACGGTTGAACGGATCCATGTATGTCCCTGGGGGGTGGGTCACTCCTAACTATTCGAGGAAGGAAGACGAAATCTTTACCCTGCACAGATATTCGCACAGTGGGGCGCGTACCCCCGACCAGGATGATTGGTAAAAGAGAGGACAATCGACAGGGGCTAACCACTAGGTCAAGGGGTGACCCCTCAACGGTCTCGCCTGACTCTCCATATGCCAACTGACCGTCACTTAACACCATTCCGAACTGCCACCAAGCTATGGGTGTTACCATGTCTGTTGCCAAAGAAAGATTCAGGAGATAATGATGATCCTTTGTCTATGTATGTATTCGATTAATGGTGAGCACGAAATAACACAATAATTGATGGCAAGAACGATCTTTATGAAATAAACGTTCAAATACCAAATAGATTATGCGGCTGCAAACAAACGCAAACTAGTTGAGGAAGGCAAGAACAGGACAGTTTTGCAATATTCTTTATAACAAAATTCGAATTGGACATCATTCTATCTATGCGTCTTCTTGCGATATTTTCCACTGAAATTAAATCGAAATTTCACTTTTCGAATCGCTCACGCAGTCCAGGCACCTGATAATGATATTCATAAAGCCTCATACAATTGTGCTTTATACAAGCTTGTACTTTATACAAGCTTTGTGCTTTATACAAGTTTTACTGTTGGCAAGCATTGTCCGTTGTACAAACTGTGTCCGTTATACAAGCTTTGTACTTTATGCAAGCTTTGTACTTTATACAAACTTTGTACTTTATACAAACTTTGTACTTTATACAAAAGCTTTGTCGTTTATAAAGGATATGTCCTTTTGCGCCTTTGCTTTATGGTCGTTCTCACGGCCCGTATCTCTTCTTGTATAGCGCCAGTGGGATGGAATAGAGGGGCAACAGGTGCCCGACGTCATGTGGCGCCCCCTTCATGAAGACCAGGCCGGAGATTGATTGGCTGGGGCAGAATATGCCGAAGCCTTGCCCGCTCAATGTATACATGGCGTTGACGACATCAAATGGCGACGGTCGAATTCCCGACGCGTAACTCTCGTAGAACTGTTTGGAGCTCACTTTACCACCCTGGGATAAAAGGAGCTGTCGGGCAATATCATGGCATGTGATTTTGCGGTCATGAGTAAGGGATGTATTGGCATCATCCCCATCATCATGATCATCATGATCATCATCCCCATCATCATGATCATCATCCGTTTCTTCTTCCGACGGTGACTCCTCTTTGATCTCTTCGCATAATATTCGCTGCAACATAAGAAAAACCGAAGTGTGCATATAAAAAGCGCTTCACCAAAAAACGAAGATTCAGTGTTTTTTGTGGACTAAAAGGAAACCGGATGTCAATGCAAACGTTCGCACACAAGCGACTTCAGGCACACGTATTGTCATTTCTTCGTGTTCAGTGACTCAGTCACACATTCCTAGATTTAGAATTGGAGTTTTGGCGTCGTGACTGCAAGTAAGCCGTGTGGTAAACAGGTAACGATGCAAACTAAGTATATGGCTATGGCTACCTGCAAAGGCGGTCCCGAACCACCTACCGGCTGCTTGGTCTTGCCCAGCAGAACACACTCGGTAACAGCCCAACAAACTACCCACTAGGCCACGGGGATGCCCTGACAACATAGATTGGGGGGTGGTTGGGGGAGGAGGGGTCACCAGCTCAAATGAAGGAGTCACCCAAAAGATTTGACCCGGTTCTGCCGATAGGACGCAAAGCCATTAACAACAAGAGCAATAAATGCCTTTATCGAAAGACTTCGGTCATGCCTTTTGTCAGAATAATTGTGTGATAAGGTGTCTACATCTACGTGGGTCTCTACAGCAACGTAATTCTCTAGTTTAGTCACTTGTGCACATACATGTTTTTCATATATTAAATTGTCTTAATTAAAGTACTTAGTCCAGTGTAGGGCAGGCGGATTTTTGATTCAAGTAAAAGTGAAGGACTAGACTTATATTAATTTAAGTAAAGCAGTGTTCGGTGATATGCACACCACAGGTTTTTTTCTTATATTATAATAATTAACTGGGGTTTAATGGCAGTTTCATCCTGACAGGCCATATCGTGCCAAGAGCATTGTAACGACAAAACTCGTTTGAATATGTGACTGCGACATGTTATTGTCCCTTCCTATTTTGGTCGCCAAGGTACGTCCATTTGGCGACCACAAAACGAAGTCTCCAATGTAGTTTGGTCAGTGCGTAAGAACACATCACAACAAATGAGTGAAAGTAAATATATATATTTCAGCTCTTTAAAATGTATGACAATTCAGGAAAAAAAATCAAGCTAATACACGGTCATGCGCACAACCCATCACCCCCAAGCATCATGTGTGAATACTCTATAGACAGAGTCGCGAGGTTTTAACGCAATATTTTGCACCAACCCACAATCAGTATTCTCTTATGTATAATTAAATTGTAAAACCCAATTAAAACCACTCGGCTAGCGCGCCTCATAGGAGGAACAGCTTTAGTCAACAGCCGCGATGCTTCGCGTTGGTCCAATTCCCCGTCATTCACTTGGCTTATAACACGTTCACTACGACGGTTCTTTAACCTTCGGCTTCTTCGGTTGTGCGTCGTATCTGTTCTGGTAGAGCGCCAATGGGATGTCGTATAGGGGCAACAAGTGGCAAATGTCTTCAGGCGCCCCCTTTATGAAGACGAGGCTTCCCCTGACTGGTCGAGTGGGGGGGAAGCTGCCCAGACCTTGGTCATGCAAGATGTACATGGCATTGACGACGTCATCCGTTGCGGGGCGAAATCGCGATCCATAGTTCATGTAGAACTGACGACAGCTCACTTCACGACCCTTAAACAGTAGGAGTTTTTGTGCCAAGCGGTGGATTTGTCTGGACTTGCAGACGTCATCACTCATAGTGACGTCATCTGTGGCCGGACTGAGGACACCATTGTCAGGCAGTTCCTGGTGACGCGCGTGCCGCTGGGATCCCGGATCAAGTCTGACGTCACCGCCTACGAACTGCAACAACAGTAAGAAAAGCGAGCGTTACGGACTTCGTGTCAAACGGTCAGCATGGTCAGGGAAGATTGAACTTTGCGAAATATTTGCATGCACCACTTAAACTTCAACGTGTGGCAAACATGAAGGCGACCTCGCAGCATGTGTGGCGCGGCCTGTATCCCGTCGTAAATGTACATTTCTGGTCAGTCGTCATTGATGTGAGTGTAGCTTGCTCGTCTCTTTGTAATTGAACAAGACGATTCAATGATTTGTCGGTCTGTTGCTGCCCCCCAGAATACCGTGTCGCGTAAATGCGGAACAGCACTATGTATCCCCAGGGTCACCCACTCTGGGTAAAGAAACGTCATCAAAAGAACTAAAGTATCTATAAAAAAAAAAGTCGGTACAAAGCAAGTCTCAAAGACGTCTCTCAATACAGCCGAGTGCGCTACCCATTAAACCAGTCGGGTGACCACATATCAATCTAAAGCAGCCGCGGGGTTGGCGGGTGGGGGGGGGGGGGGTGCAGATTTCTTCTGTGGTCCATTTAGCCATACATTAAGCACACGTCGACGTGTACCATCAGGCCATTCTGGGGGAAGATGCATCTCTCGGGTGACAACTGGTGAGGCGTGCATCATTGTTCAACCCGACATCATTGACGTCACACACAATTCAAAGCCAGCCTACTGCTGTCGAAAGCTTGTGATCTGTTCTTCCTCCAGCGCTTCTAGAAATTTCTTATTCTTATTATTAAAAGGCGCCCTCATTTAGTTCTTTTCTTCGCCTCAAGGTCGTATCTACTTCCATAGTAGTCGACGGAGATCTGGTACAGATTCAAACGGTCACGCACGTCCTCCGGGGCTTTCTTTACGAACACGACGCGCTGCCGACTTTTGGCGACTGTGGAGCCAAAGCCCTGCTGTTCCAACAATATCATGGTGCTGATGACGTCATCGACGGACGGGCGACAGGGCGCGCCGTAGTTCATGTAGAACTGGCGCGAGCTCACTTGGTGACCTTTGGACAGCAGAAGCTTCCGCGCCATGCGATAGACCTTGGCTCCCCGGATGGCGTCCTGACTGGTTGTCATGGCAACGTCAGTGGAGTGGGCCTCCAGTCCAGGTGATACCCACTGCAAAAAACCACAAGAGGGACACTGCTAGGTTTATTTCTGGTCACGTTCTCTGAATGGCAGTTTCATTCTCCATTTGTAAATAATATGCTCACTAGATCGGAGTTAACACACCTGACAGCCATGAGACAGGGTTAACAACCACACCCCTATGACAGCGTTAACAGCCTGACAGCTCAGAGACAGTGTTTACAACCAGACAGCCCAGAGACAGTGTTTACAACTAGATAACCATAAAACAGTGTTTACAATCAGTCCGAGATATTGTGTCGTTTCAATTCCAAAAAAGTGAATTGTGAGTTTATGCTTGTAAATGTTTATGTGATCATTTCGTTTATGGTAAAAACAGACGTCCATTGTAATAAAATGATTTATTGTCCATAGAAAACCCAAAAAGCTGTTGAAACAAAACATGTCATGCCACATTGTATCAACCGACCAGAAACTGACCGTGCTGGGTTAACAATACAAATTTTGCTTATATCAGATGCAGCGCAGTCTGTTAAGGGGTTGGATAGACACCACAGCTCAAATGTGAAGTATCCCCATCTAGCCATCCCGACCACCGCATTGGCCAAAGCTGAATCCATGAGAATAACTTAGATGTTGTAAAACTAAAAAACAAAAGCGAAGTCCCTAAAAATTTCAAATAAGTTGCTGATACACGCTAAATCCTTTCCACTTCCGTCCATAAAGTTTCACTTTACAAATTCCAGATTTAAGTACAAAGTTGTTGAATTACTGCGCCTGTGTAAATAGT
Source organism: Arenicola marina (assembly GCA_964019135.1). Taxonomy (NCBI): domain Eukaryota; kingdom Metazoa; phylum Annelida; class Polychaeta; family Arenicolidae; genus Arenicola; species Arenicola marina. The sequence goes on from OZ025255.1 coordinate 36,053,923, forward strand.
TCCGATCACCACAGAAACTGGTATCGATCGCAATCGGTGAATCATTCAGAAATCAGATTATCTGATATCGGACCATTCCCTATTGTCCAACGGGAGTTAGTTCTGTGTGGTCTAACGCAGCGATAATAATGATAGTGACCAGATCCGATGTCGCTATCCCGTCCACCCCGGGCACCCGTTCCTGGGCTTTGGGGACACCTGGACACACGCTATATGTGTATTTGTAATGTTCCGGCTTTGCTGTGAGAAGCGAAGCGACACGTTGCGTTCATTGCAATGAGTCGTACAACTTGGGCCCGTCCCTCTTCCTCGGGGCCTTCACGTAGTTGTACATCTTGTCGTATTCCTCCGCAGACACGCCGTACTTGGCGAGTTTCTCCGGCGCCACCTGGCTCGCCGGGTATTTGGTGAGGCCGATCTTCTGCCTGGGTTCCCCGCCCCAGACCAGACCCGAGGAGAAGGCGCCGAAACCCTCGTCGGCCAGCAGCGCCATGACCTCCTTGATGACGTCGATCAGCTGCGGGTGGCGTTGCGACTGTGTCGTGTACATGTAGACCTCGCGCGGCGTGACCACGCAGCCTTTACTCAGCAGGATCTTCCTGCCCATGCGCAGGACGTCAACGACCGGAAGCGGATGCGGAGGAGGCGGTGGTGGTGGCGCCGCGGCTGTCGGGCGACCCGCCGGTGTTGCCTTGGCGGCGGCGACCGCGTTGGGCGGCATGGCGCGCGGGTGCAAGGCCGCCATGCGGGCCAGGTCACGCAGCGCCGGGTGCATCTGAAATCAGACAGGACACATGAGCTGGGAGTGGCGGCGACAGAAGCGAACAGCTGCGTGAGCTGGTGCTGGTGCCTACATCCGTAGGGTAAGCGACTGAGTCAGTAAATCTCGCTGCGCATTGCGAATGAGGACAAGAGAATCCCAAGGAAACAAAACCCCGGGACAAGTACGATAAGGAAGTCTGTATATGATAGATCTACCATACGTTGGATAGTCAATGCAGGGGGGCCAACCTCTTCCCAGATGTCAGATTCGCAGATGTTACAGATCCAGCCAATCGATGGAAACAACCACTGCCCGCTAGCCAGCCATGAAGCACATGGACGATATATTCACGACGCCAGGACCGAGCTAGTACACACAAGGACACACATGCAGATATCGTACCCATTGACCAGTGATAATAACGTCATAAACGTTGATTGTAATGCCGCCTCTCCGGCTGGGCAAGCTAGCCAGAACCGCTGCGACACACGCTACGCTTCAGCAAAGGCCTAATTGCAGATGCATGTACCAGGACAACCCACGACCTGTTGATCTGCAGCTCACACTGCCTAACAACCGAAGTAGGTATGCTCGTCTCTTTTCAGAGAATGATATGGGTATTCTTGCCGTGCCATGCAAAGCCGCTTTAACGCCGTTGTAAAGCCATCAGCAAACGGTCACGACGAAGCATTAAATATTCTTCAATTCCAAATATATTCCAAAGTAAATGCTCTAAAGGTAGTGTGCACCAATAGCCTAATCGGATATTATGCGAACAAGACTTGCTGACAACGAGCGGTCAGTCCGAGGTCTGGGCTTACGAGGGGAGGTGGCATACTTATCGTCGCACACCATCTCAGTCCTATACTTCGCTCCATTTTCAATTCAGCTTGGTCCCATTGCAACCGACCCTTTGTCCTGACAAAGACCACTTACCAGGCGCAAGGGGGGAAGGGGAGGGGGGGGGGGGTCTCTCTATATGCGTCATGGTATGCGCCGCGCGTTGATGGATCCGAAATTATAGCCCATTGAAACATTCAGCTAACATTGAAAGCTTAGATATAACACACGTACTGATCTTTTCTAGCCGGTTCGGCGGCCGGTCCTTCACTCGTGGGATTTCAACGAGGTGCGATGAGTATCGTAATCGGGAGAGTTGTACGACTTGACGTAGTCCTCGAGAGGGATGGTGTAGTTAGGCAGCAGCGCGGCCACCTCCTCCGGCGGCTTCTTGATGAAGGCAAACTTGTTCACCTTCAACGACAGTTCATCGGGATCAATGCTGCCAAAACTCTTCCCGTAGCCTTGTTCGTACAGCGACTGCATGATGACCTTGACCCTGCCATAGGCCGGCCGCAGCTTGGAGGAGAAACACTTCATATGACACTGTCTCGGAGTGATGTTTCGGCCCTTCGCCAGTAGAATCTTCCTCGCAATAGTCCAGTCGTCAATAACTGGCGGCTCCGCTCGGGCTCCTCCGCCTCCTCCTCGGGATCCAGAAAGGTCTGGATCGGCACTTGGTTCCGCCTTGGTGTCCACCTTGGTGTCGGCCTGGGGGTCGGCCTTGGGGTCGGCCCTGGGGTCTGCCCCCCCGCACGGCCGCCACAGCCGCGGGGTCGCCCCATGGGCAAGGCGCTGCAGAGACCTGATGGCCAGCGCCTGAAAGCAGCAGAGAACACACCTCGGCGTTATACAGTGGTACCACTTCGGCAAGCCATGCACACCTCATCATGTCATGTCTCGGGGCGATCAGGAGCAAAATTGTTCAATCTCATCATTAGAAAAAAGCACCAAATCAAGTCCTGGTTGGTTTGTTGATTTAGGTATGGCGGTTCAAGGTCATATCGCTACAACGAGAAGGGACAAGGTAGTGACACATGGAGTACCACCTACTCGTTACGAAAAAACACATGGAATCTCTATCCTGCACAGACATTTGCACAGGTGGGGTTCGAACTATGCACAGGCCGCTTGGGCTGGTCTATCACTCCACAAGTCGCGTATTGATATCATTATATCGATACATTAACACGGAAACAAGTGGAGCTCAGGGTTAATTATAATTAGCATGCACGCATTGGCAACGGAACTGAACGAATTTGGATCCCCAGTATGACGGTTCAATACCATTAAAATGCGACAAAATGTGACATCGGATTCAATCGCGGTCTGAATCATCAGGTCGATTTGATTTGATCGATGTATAAACGGCACTTTCAACACGAAAGGCCATCCAGTCTTGTTGTTTTCTGTCATCAGTGGTTCAATGAGAACGGTTCGGTTGTATCACGTATTTAGAAATATTTGTCTTTGGCCAAGGTCTTAATCCGGGCATAGTTAGGATTCCGTTGGCTGTATGCCGAATATAACCAGCCTGGATACTTAGGCAAATATGGATTTGGGTTTTAAGTGGCACCAGCGAAGTTTTGGTGTGTATTCTATATTTGGAAAATTCCGCAGCAGGGAGTGAGCAGGGATTCTTCATAGCGGGTCAAATTCGAGGCCGTGCCTTTCAAACTGATCAGTGTCGCAATAATCTACACAAGTTGTACTGAATGAGGACATCGTCACTTGCATCAAACATGTACTGTTGGCATTTTGGCAGCACAGGGACTTCCAAAAAAATACAAAGAGAAAAACTTCGGCTGTAACTTTATTAATAAAACAAAGACTACGGACTACGACGGCTCTACACACAAACTAAAAGTAAATCACGATCTCAGAGACCACGGACTGTCTGAACCGATGTTTATGCCATCTATTAAGACGAATTGAACATGCTCAACAAGATGGTCGACCGGAAATTGGGTTGAGAGAGCAATGATAAGTGTTCACTATGTTTGAACGATGACGTGAGGTCCTGGCATGCCGCAATGAAGCATGGTAATGTATCACAATCTTCCTGTTGTACACGAGCTAGAGATGTGGAGTCCCAGTACATATAATACCAAGCGTAAAAGGCGATCGCAGCAACAAAAGGCAAGTAAGCCTACTTTTACATTTGACGTTGATGAAGATCAGATTCGAACTCGGATTATCGGTTGGCTATCATTACATGGGTGCACTTGTATTGCAGGCCACCTGCACACATGGGCACAATTAGGCGAAACTCGGGCCAGGGGCCACATCCACCGGTACATCAGATGGTCTACTTGTCGGTACATCGGCCGGACGATCCACAGATTTATCAGCAGGATTATCCACCGCATTATCCCCCAGATTATTCATCAGATTATCGACCGGATTATTCATCAGATTATCCACCGGATTCTGCGCAGGTTGATCCGCTGTGGCGATCGCCGACTGACTGTGTGTGTCGTACACCCGGGTGTAATGCTCCATCGAGATGCCGTAAGCCTTGAGGGACACGTCCACCTCGTCGGGCGGCTTCTTCACGAAGACGGTGCCGCTCTTGCGGCTGGTGTGCATGTAGAGGCCCAGGCCGCCGTCGTGCAGCTCCTGCATCGTCTCCTTCACTAGGGCCAGCGGCGGGCGGCACGTCGACGAGAAGGACGTATTGACCAACAGCCGCGGGGTCACCACTCCGCGCTTGTTCAGCAGGATCTTCCGGGCGATGCTGGTTTTGTCTGGGACCACCCGCCTGGGGGACGCTGAGGATCGGCCCTGGGAGGGTGTCCATGGCAATCGGAGGGACGACCCCCGGCCGCCCGGATAGGGACCGCCGACGTGCCAGCCCCTACCCTGACTCTGAGGGGACAGCCAGGGCACTCCTCTGGCACCCGGGGGGCCGCTCCAGGTCGGCACGATAACCTGAAACGGCCAACGGAATAGAGATTAAGGACAAGGTGGCTCGATGGCGTGTCTCGCGATGTCTCCGGGGCCGCTCAAATTATATGGCATGAAGTTGGCCCTGATGGAGAAATGGTCGGGTTCGTCATCACCATCTCACGATGGGAGAGGTATGATGAATTCCTGGCATAACGAAATCGAGTAACTCCACCATAACACCCAAACCATCAGCGACAGCATCCAAACAAGACTCACACGTGAGGAGGTTAACGAGCGTGGTCACCCACGGCGTCACAAGCTGTATCCGTCCATCTGTTCAAGGCCTCAACTAGTCACCAACGCAATTGGGTAATCAAATTCAGTAATTGGTTAAATGAAGTCCTTGTATTCAATGATTCCATCCAAATACCAAATGTAGAGCAAAGCAACATCCCGAGGGTCAATATGTTCTTTTTCTTACTCTGAGCAAACAGAAGGTAATCGCACAGTGAGGTGCAAATCCCCAATCGATGACGACCTGAGTTCAATTTACATAACGGAGATCACCAGGTCATTCATTGGGCGACCTCTGATTGACTCCTTCTTCAATACTCGAAGTTTAACATGGGTTCCATAGACACCGTAGCGTCTGTAGCAAACAGGCTACTTTTCGACTGGGGTTTTTTTACGAGCTAGATGCGATCTAATGGCGGGTACGCAACGACAACTAGAGCTGCTTGTTGACTTGCGATTATTCGAATAGCGAAGACGCCGAGACCCTCCTCGTGGAGCTCCTTCATGACGGCCGTAATCTGCGAGCACGGCGGCCGCTGGGTCTATCTTAACAATAATAATGGGGTTGAAAAAACACGAAGGAAACGGGTTTGACAATTATGTGGGTCAACTTGTTAGCTAATGTTACGCAATATGTAAGCCACACAATCCTTGTATATTATCTACTAAATAGCAGTCTTGACATTATATCTTCTCAAAGCGGGTTTATTCCCTAAAGACGACTCATTCGCTCAGCTAACCTGACGGAATAACCAACAAATCAGCTCGCGATATCATCTCGATGGATAGATCGATGTTTCATGCCACCGTTCTGCACACCCAGATCGGTTCAGGAAAACGTTCTCGTTTTGTTGACAACCATATACACATATGTACAGGGGGTTTCCCGATGCCCTCAGACGCCTGGGTCTGGCACAGAACCCGGGCCACTCGCCCCGAGCCTGGTCAGTGCCCCAGCGAGTGCGCTACGGACACTCCCCGGTTCCAACGACGACGCATACGCCTCGTTGTACTGCTCCAAGGTGATGTCGTAATCGGTTAAGCGATCCGCGATCTCCTCCGGCGGTTTCTTCACGAAGACGTGCTTGACACTCCTGCCGGGCAGGACCATCGACTCGCACGTGGCCACCCCTTCCTCTCCCATCGTCACTATGGTTCCGCGTATTTGCTCGATGACGGGGCGGCGGTGGGACGAGATGGCGCCCTGAAACTCGCGAGGCGTCATGCGATGGCGCCTGTGCAGCAGGATTTTCTTGGCCAGTCCCTTATGGGTGAAAACATCCGGGATGTGGCGGTAGCTGCGACATGGGCTCGGTTGATAGGGACCTGGGCGAGTCGTATTAAAGCAAGGCAGGGCGGCCATCAGCGACGGTAAGTCGTCCTGAAATACACGGAACAGCAGCTGTTAGAGCAATCGCTTCGGCCCTGGTCCACATGATGGTCGCACAGGTTTCTTCAATAAGCGGGTCCTTCACAAGATTCCATCCCAGTATGCATGGAGCATAAATCACACGTGTCCTCGTCGCAAGAAGCGGTTTATGTCAAAATGTCCACCATTGCTTGACCTATCAAGTATTATTTTGTGTTATTAAAATTGAAGTATTTCATGTTTCTATTCTCTTTTCAACGTACGATTAGCGGATGAAAACTCAGAACCCGGGCCACTCGCCCCGAGCCTGGTCAGTGCCCCAGCGAGTGCGCTACGGACACTCCCCGGTTCCAACGACGACGCATACGCCTCGCTGTACTGCTCCAAGGTGATGTCGTAATCGGTTAAGCGATCCGCGATCTCCTCCGGCGGTTTCTTCACGAAGACGTGCTTCACACTCTTGCCGGGCAGGACCATCGACTCGCACGTGGCCACCCCTTCCTCTCCCATCGTCACTATGGTTCGGCGTATTTGCTCGATGACGGGACGGCGGTGGGACGAGATGGCGCCCTGAAACTCGCGAGGCGTCATGCGATGGCGCCTGTGCAGCAGGATTTTCTTGGCCAGTTCCTTATGGGTGAAAACTTCCGGGATGTGGTTGTAGCTACGACATGGGCTCGGTTGATAGGGACCTGGGCGAGTCGTGTTGACGCAGGGCAGGGCGGCCATCAGCGACGGTGAGTCGTCCTGAAATACACGGAACAGCAGCTGTTAAAGCAATCGCTTCGGCCCTGGTCCACATGATGGTCGCATAGGTTTCTTCAATAAGCGGGTCCTTCACAAGATTCCATCCCAGTATACATGGAGCATAAATCACGACACGTGTCCTCATCGCAAGAAGCGGTTTATGTCTACTGTCCAATATTGCTTGACCTATCAAGTATTATTTCGTGTTATTAAAATTGAAGTATTTCATGTTTCTATTCTCTTTTCAACGTACGATTCGCGGATGAAAACTCTCTCGTCTTTCGTGACGGACAGAGAAAAAGAACCAGGCCCTCGTTTCAGCGACCGTCCGCATTGAAGTACAATTGATGGCCCTTGGGACCATTGCCATATACGTGTATATAGTGTGGATTCGGGACAGCCCACAAACACGGATCTCGCATCAGATTAAACTTGTCTTTCAAACAATCAATGCCACAAATTCCACCGCGTTTTATCTAAGATATACGGCTAAACAGCATCAACGATATCGCAGGGCTTGGTTTAACAGAGCTTTAACCCTGGCTCGTAGGTGATATCATATCACCTGTAAAACGATATTGGCGATAAGGTCTCGATGAGGATTAAGAATGTGATCCAAATAGTCAGCGGATAGCCACTCTTATGCAAGCAGGAGCTAAACGGCACGAGGCAGCCACAGAAACAGCACGCGTCACAGATAATACTCAACTGCGATAGTACTGGTGGATAACGAAGCAAAACAAATGTCACAAGAATGTCATTTTATTTGCGACAAATGAACACAATATAATCGCAGAGAGGAAATATATGTTAACTCGCTAGTCCGTCAATGCCTCTTATAACAACATACGATTGTAAGTTCCGCAGTCACTGTATATCTGAAGTAACCAGTTTTGTATTGACCCTTATCCTCTATTGACATACATATCTGACGCCACATTGGAGTCGCTTTATCTACTCCTTGTTGTTTCCCATTGTTCCGCTGTTCGGCCTACACCCCAGTGTCGGGCTGGTGGTAAAAGGCTGGGGGTAACATGTCTGGGGGTGATGGCGGCCCTGGCTGTCGTCTCAGATCGTCGTACAAGGCTATATACTCCTCCAATGTGATGTTATAGGAGCCCAGCGTGTCTGGGTCGAGCTGAGTGGGAGGTTGCTTGACGAAGACCATGCCCCCGTGGCTGCCCCGACACATGTACCGGCCCAGCCCCTGCGACCCCAGCAGCGCCATCACGTCCTTGATCTGCTGCAGGGACGGGCGGTTGGAGGAGGAGAACCCCCGGTGGAGGAAGTCACGCGGGGTGACCTCGGCGTGCCGCTTCAGCAGAATGCGCCGCCCGAGCTCGCGGTCTGAGAAGCTGGGGTTCCTGGCCGGCGGGGCCCGTCCCCTCCAGCAGCCCCCCCGCCCGCCGTACCAGGGGCGGCCCAGCCGGCCACTCCGGGGCGCCCGGGGGTACATAATGGAGGCGTCCCCGAGAGCACGTGGGTCCATCCATCCGGCCGCCCCTGCTACGGCCGAGGTGTCCATCTGAAACTAACGTCATACCGCCAGTGAGTGAGATCGTATCGAATACCTCAAGTCAGTCCTGGGCGGGTATAGGCATGACAAGGAGAGCTGTCTAATAGGAAACACGGACATGAACGAAAAGAAGACAAAGTGAACTGGACCGCCGAGCGAGCAAACAAAACGTAACCAAAGTGGGTCCCGAAATAGCTGCGTAAGTAATCTCGTCGGGAAGGTTAGAGAGGTGTGAATTCGTCGCTTATTGTTTTTGTTGCAATGCCATCTTTTAATGGTTCCGGTAGATTAGGGATGTCCACCTGTTGTAACCTTGGTTGGGCCCGTGCAGCTATTTAATCCTACGTCGAGTCCTCAACGACGTTTTCGAAGGTAGGCTATCGTGTTTTCCTGAACCTGGCGAGCCTCATGCCGCTGATCTTAATCGCCTGGGGCCCCTTGGTGAAGACCAGCGTGTTTCTGCGGCCGTAGAGGCTGGCCCAGTGGAAGGTGCCCCAGCCCTGCCCGGCCTGTTCTTCCATCACGCTCTTGACTATCTGGTTGACATCCACCAGGCCGGATGAGAACGTCCGCTGCACATCCCGAGGGGCCACCGTGTTTTTCTTCAGTGTCAGGATCTTCCAGGCGATCATGGACCGGGTCAGAGGGCGCGGTCCGACGAAGGTTCGGTTGGAGGCCAGGGGTCGTATTCATAATCCCCTCGTAAGTTACGCACGAAAAGTGCATTTTCGTGTTGACCTCACCAGCTCGTTGTGGTGATGCTCATTCTCTTCAATGCAATTGTAGCACTTTCTTAATTCAAAAAATACACTTCTTGGGTGACTACTTATGTATTTTGAACCCGATAATGGCTCGACAAATCTTCCACTTAGCGCTAAGTCTAGTGGCGTAGTCTAAGTGGCGATTATGAATACGGCCCCTGGGCGGCGGGGTCGACGCATTGTGCCTGCAGGGGCAACATCCCAAGGTAAAACAACATCCCGAAGTAAAAGGAAAATACGTGTTTTTTTTACTCTGCGCAAACAGAAGGTAATCGCACAGTGAGGTGCAAATCCCCAATCGATGACGACCGGAGTTCAATTTACATAACGGACATCACCAAGTCATTTATTGGGCGACCTCTGACTGCTACTTCGATACACGAAATTTCGCATGGGTTCCATCGACACCGTGGGGTCTGTAGCAACCAGACTACTTTTCGACTGAGGTTTCGACAGGCTAGATGTGAACCAAATGGCGAGTTGCAAGGCGTACGCAACAACGACTAGAGCGGCTTGTAGACTTGCGAGTATTCGAATAGCGAGATGTTGAACTCGGCCAGCTTGTCGACCACCTCCTGAGGGGCCCTCTTGGCGAACGAGTTGCCCCCATTGCGACCCATCTCCATGAAGACGCCGAGGCCCTTCTCGTGGAGCTCCTTCATGACGGCCGTGATCTGCGAGCACGGCGGCCGCTGGGTGTAGCGGCAACTGTTCTGGCGGAAGCTCGTCGGCGTCATCACCTGGCGACGGCTCAGCAGTATCTTGCGGCTCAGCTCCCAGTCGCTGTATATCCGGTTGGCTGCCTGCTGCGGCGGCGTTGCGTTGCGGCCGTGATTTCCCGCGATGGCCGTGGCGGCTGCCTCGGCGGCCGCCGCCACCACTGGCAGCATGCGGTAAGCCACCGGTCGGGCATCCGGGGACGGTGCCGTGTCGTCTTGTGAAGGGGTCCGCCACGTGGCGTCCACATACGCTATACCCGACGTCTGAAAACACAGGCAACATCTGATTAGTGATTCCGGACCGGATGTGTGACGTCATGGGTGGTCATGCGGATTCCCCACACCAGGCTTGGCACGTGTTCAGCGCTCAGTACTCATTAACAGCATGTATTCATGCAGGGGCTGCACGCGAGCGTTGATATTGGAAATAGTTCCGTGACCGCAGAACGGCAAAATAAAATGGATGGGATAGGTAGATTTGAGGTTATTAAAGACAAGACAACAATTGTTGTGACAACATCTTTATTTTAAGTCTTCTTCTTGCTAAACGTGCGATACCAATTGAAAGTTTTAGCTGTAGTCAGATAACAGTAATTAGAAAAAAAACACGAATGAAACGCGTTTGATAATTATGTGGGTCAAGTTGTTGGCTTATGTTGAAACATAGCTAGTCACAAAATAATCTCCAACACGACTTACGTTAACAACGGTAACCAATTCATGCAATATGTAAGCCACACAATCCATGTAGATTATGTACTAAATAGCATTCTTGCCATAATATCTACCTTCCCAAAGCGGGTTTATTGCCTAAAGACGACTCATTCGCTCAGCTAACGTGACGGAATAACCCACAAATCAGTTCGCCATATCCTGTCGATGGATAGATCGATGTTTCATGCCACACCCAGATCGGTTCAGGGAGACGTTCTCGTTTTGTTGATAACGATATAAACATATGTACAGCGGGTCTCCCGACGCCCTCAGACGCCTGGGTCCGGCACAGAACCCGGGTCACTCGCTCCGAGATTGTTCAGTGCGCCAGCGAGTGCGCTACGGACACTCCCCGTTTCCAACGACGACGCATACGCCTCGCTGTATTCCTCCAAAGTGATGTCGTAATCTTTTAAGCGGTCTGCGATCTCCTCCGGGGGTTTCTTCACGAAGACGTTCTTGACAATCTTGCCGCCCAAGACCATCGACTCGCACGTGGCCACCCCTTCCTCTCCCAGCGTCACCATTACTCCACGCACTTGGTCGATGACGGGACGCCGGATGGAGGAGCAGGCCTTCTGAAACTCGCGCGGCGTCATGCGGTGGCGCTTGTGCAGAAGGATTTTCTTGGCCAGGTCCTTATGGGTGTAGAAATCCGGGCTCTGGTGGTAGCTGCGACCTGGGCTCGGTTGCCAGGGACCTGGGCGAGTCGTATTGAAGCAAGGCAGGGCGGCCATCAGCGACGGTAAGTCGTCCTGAAATACACGGAACAGCAGCTGTTAGAGAAATCGCTTCGGCCCTGGTCCACATGATGGTCGCATAGGTTTCTTCAATAAGCGGGTCCTTCACAAGATTCCATCCCAGTATACATGAAGCATAAATCACACGTGTCCTCGTCGTAAGAAGCGGTTTATGTCTAATGTCCACCATTGCTTGGCCTATCAAGTATTATTTTTTGTTATTACCCTTTGAAAGTACGATTAGCGCATGAAAACTCTCTCGTCTTTCGTGACGGGACAGAAAAAAAGAACCAGGCCCTTGTTTCAGCGACCGTCCGCATTGAATTACAATCGATAGCCTACTTGATGGATTTCGGGACCATTGCCATATATGTGTATATAAGAGTGGATTCGGGACAGCCCACAAATACGGATCTCGCATCAGATTAAACTTGTCTTTCAAACCATCAATGCCACAATTTCCACCGCGTTTTATCTAAGATATACGGCTAAACATCATCAACGATATCACCTGTAAAACGATATTGGCGATGAGGTCTCGATGACGATGAAGAATGTGCTCCAAAGTCAGCGGAGAGCGTTTCTTGTTTATGCAAGCACGAGCGAAACGGCTCCAAGGCAGCCACATAAACTACGCGTAACAGACAATACTCATCTGCCATAGTACTTGTAAGTACTGATAAAGAAGCAAAACAAATGTTACAAGAATATCCTTTTATTCGCGACAAATGAACATACATGTACTTTAATTGCAGAGGAAATATATGGTAACTCGCCAGTCCGTCAATGCCTCTGATAACAACATACGTTTGTAACTTCGGTAGTTACTGTATATCTGAAGTAACCAGTCTCATTTTCTATTGACGTAACTATCATGACGCCAGATTTGAGTCGCTTTCCCTATTTTTTATTGTTTCCCATTGTTCCGCTGTTCGGCTTGCACCCCAGTGTCGGGCTGGTGGTCAGAGGCTGGGGGCAACATGTTTGAGGGTAACATGTCTGGGGGTGATGGCTGCGCCGGTTGTGGGCTCAGATCGTTGTACAAGGCTATATACTGTTCCAATGTGATGTTATAGGAACCCAGCGTGTCTGGGTCGAGCTGAGTGGGAGGTTGCTTGATGAAGACCATGCCCCCGTGACTGCCCCGACCCATGTACCGGCCCAGCCCCTGCGACCTCAGCAGCGCCATCACGTCCTTGATCTGCTGCAGGGACGGGCGGTTGGAGGAGGAGAACCCCCGGTGGAGGAAGTCACGCGGGGTGACCTCGGCGTGCCGCTTCAGCAGAATGCGCCGCCCGAGCTCGCGGTCTGAGAAGCTGGGGTTCCTGGCCGGCGGGGCCCGTCCCCTCCAGCAGCCCGCCCGCCCGCCGCCACCGCCGCCGTACCAGGAGCGGCCCAGCAGGCCAACCCCAGTCGCCCGGGGGTACATAATGGAGGCGTCCCCGAGTGCACGTGGGTCCATCCATCCGGCCGCCCCTGCTATGGCCGAGGTGTCCATCTGAAACTAACGTCATACCGCCAGTGAGTGAGATCGTATCGAATACCTCTGGTCAGTCCTAGGCATGACAAGCAGAGTGGCCCAATGGCAATAAGGGGCCCGACCGAAAGCAGACAGGCAACAGGACCACGGAGAGAGCAAACGAAACGTAACAAAACCGGGTAAGTAATCTGGTCCACAGGGTTAGAGGTGCGAATTCGTCGCTTATTGTTGTTGCAATGCCATCGTTTGATGGTTCCGGTAAACTAGTGGGATGTCCACCTGTTGTAACTTACAGCACATCATATTGCCTGGGTGGGGCCCGTGCAGCCATTTAATCCTACGTCGAGTCCTCAGCGACGTCTTCGAAGGTAGGCCATCGTGTTTTCCTGAACCTGGCGAGCCTCATGCCGCTGATCTTAATCGCCTGGGGCCCCTTGGTGAAGACCAGCGTGTTTCTGCGGCCGTAGAGGCTGGCCCAGTGGAAGGTGCCCCAGCCCTGTCCGGCCAGTTCCTCCATCACGCTCTTGACCATCTGGTTGACATCCACCAGGCCGGATGAGAACGACCGCTGCACATCCCGAGGGGTCACCGTGTTTTTCTTCAGTGTCAGGATCTTCCAGGCGATCATGGACCGGGTCGGAGGGCGCGGCCCGACGGAGGTTCGGTTGGAGGTCAGGGCGGCGGGGTCGAGGCATTGAGCCTCCAGGTCGGGGGCCCAGAGCCCGGGGTGAGGTCCCACCGGAGCCTGAAAGCAAGGGCAACAGTCTCTTGAGGTCTTCGTCTGTATGGTCAGTGTCTGCCAGTCACAATATTATTATGGTAGGTATCGGGTTTTGAAATGAGAGATGTCGAAAACGAAATGTTTGTGATTCAGGCCACTTGTCTGTCTCCATGAAGGCCCAATTGGGCCACGGAACTCCACATTGACAGTGTGTAAATGTTTTTTTTTCATACAATCGTTTTTTTATTGGATATCCTCGCTATGCGTTAGAAGGGTGATTTAAATATCTCGCGGTACAAATTAAACATTCGGATCTCACGAGAAAAAGGAAGACAAATGATAAAAGGAACATGTTTATTAAATCCTCGTCCGCCCCATGCTGCTATAACGAGCCTAAAGCATCGTTATTTACACTCTTGATTTAAAGTGCAGTTTATTTTGAATCGCATTCAATGAATGAATAGTAAAAACGCAAATGCGAACGCCAGCCTTCTTCCAAAAACAAATCCAAAACCAATGACAAGCCGATGGGGCAAAACAGTTGTACTTGTGTTTAAAAGTCAGTGGGTAAAAGCTCTCCTCTAGCGGTAGTGAGGTATAAAGTCCGCCGAAACACTTTCCCTCCAGGCCCGTGATAAATCTTGATTTGGCCTGCGCCTAATTGACCATACTGCCTTCAGTGGCCGCATTGATACTGAGCAGTAAGACTTCGGTAACGGATAACACGGTAACAGAGGACCTAACGTCAGTTCCAATAAAACAAGGCTTTGCTGATATGGCTCCATTAAAGCAGATATCTGCAATGTCACTCATCACTTGAAATAGGCGCTTTCATAGCGGGTCGCAGTGACGCCGTACGACTGCAGCCTATCGTGGATCTGATCGACGGGGTTCTTGACGAAGACAAAGCCCCTATTGCGGCGGACACCAGGCCGCTCCCGACACTCCCCGAGACCCTCGGCCGCCAGCCGCTGCATCGTCTCCCGTATGCGCTCCACCGAGGGCCGCATGTCCGAGGAGAAACCGCGGTGCATGAGGTCGCGAGGCGTCACCTGCGCGCCTTTCGTCACCAGCAACTTGCGGGCGATTTCCGCGTGGCTGTAGGCGACGTCGCCCGTCAGCCGACGGCGCGCGGCAGACTGAGACTGGGACTGCGGCGGCGGTTGAGACAGTCCCCCGGACAGGCGCGTCATCCAGTCCACTAGCGACCCCGGGGAGGCGGCAGCCGTCGCCTGAAAGCCAACAAGAGGCAGGGTTAACTACTCAGGCCTCTGGCTTGGCGGTATTGCGATTTCTGGGCGCTTTCGGTAGTTAGTACACGTCCGTTGGTTCAAGGCTGGTTTTCCGTTTCGTATTTTATGGGACTCTTTTGAGGTGTATGTATCTACTGAATCTGTAACTACATTAAAGAGGTTTGCCCACCAAGTGACGATATATTTCGCAAGGGGGCTCATATCACTTTGGGAATGTTTGAATGTTGATCGCTTCAAAGAGTGGGTATATCGGTGTGTCCTAACCAAAGACTTCTTCGTTAGCATCTAGGGCCGTACCAGCATGGGATTTCGACGAGTCGACTTCTATAAACATACATTATTATCATAAATCCATGGGGTAACATATCGACGCCAGCGGTTGTTTAATCCAGACGCAGGTAGAATGAACAATCCCTGTATTTACGCTCATACCCACCGACCTACAGAAGCACTTCTGACTGCATGATGCAGACAGCATAACTGGTGTATACGGCTTCGGTCGAACAAATCACCAGCAGATAACACACAATGCGTTTGTCACCTTTATTCCTCATGAGCACTGACACAACACATCGAACTTGTATACTTGCAGATAATAGAGGTATACTTGTATACTTGCCATTATCAAGGCGTATATACCGGTAGTAACCCCAGTCACACAGGGCGATCCATGCCTTATTTCAGGCGATGACTAACCGGTCCAAAGGTCCAGCCACAGTACCGGAGACTGACAAATAACAAAGTGTGCCTTACACATGCCACAACGACATCCTCTTGCCATAGACAACATAGAAACGAATAAAAAAAAAAGTAAAAGACACCCAAAATTGCTAAATTCACAGCATCTGTCAGATCCAGTTCTGCGTGTACGCCTGAAGCGTTATGCTATACGGCGCGAGACTCTCCTCCGTAAGCTCCTCCGGTGGTCTCTTGTAGTAGACCTTGCTTCTGGCGCCGCGCTGGAAGAGCTTGCAGAGTCCGCTCTGGGCCAGCCGGACCAACACAGCCTCGAGAAGCCAGCGCGGAGGCCGCGTCCGCTGCGAGAAGCTTTCGTGAGAGAACTGAGACACGCTGAGCGACTGCCCCTTGGCCAGGAGCAGTTTGCGACAGAGGCTGAGGAACTTGGAGTGATCGATACCATGGACGCTCCCGTCAGGCAGCTGTAGCCACACCGGGTTCCCTCCACCGGCCTCCTCGCGGGGTTCCGTACCGCTCCGCCTCCCATGGTCCAACCCAAACATCATCTGCAAGTCAACGTAATAACGCTTACAGTTACAGCATTTTACTTTTGGGTAGGAGGTGGTTTCCACGTCGGTTGAGCGGGTTGACTGAACAACACAAAAACCGGACATTCTGCGACAACTCGCACCTCGTCAAAGCAAAGAACAGTATCCCCGATCACGTTCATAAATCAGTATCGAGTCGCCAGATTTGTTCTCCGCAATACAGGAAATTTGAAGAGGATATGGCGCCCTAATGTACCACAATGTTTTCGCCGGATGCCAGAGAGCTTGTCGAGGGGTTGTCGGTTCCTACCCTCACCATCACACCAGACCTTCACTCGACTTCGGCGTGTGCAGCCATCGAGACCGATATTCCTCAAGCGGTATGAAAAAGAGCGGTAGCTTGTGAGCCACTTCCTCCGGCGGCTTCTTCCTGTAGCTCGGCCTCCTCTCATCCTGGCCTTTAAAGTGACACAATCCCTCGGCGTCCATTTGCGCGAGAACGTTTTCTATGACGGCTCGCGGCGGTCGAGACCTATGCGGGAAGGACGCGTGCGAGAACTGGCGTACAGTGAGCACCTGTCCCTTAGCCATAAGAAGCTTGCGAGCCAGGACCATGTAGTCGCTGCGGTAGCCACCCGTGACCCGTGACCGTGGTACAGGGAGCCACGGCAGGCCGCCATCCCCACGGTTCATACCCTCGTCCAGCATTAACACCATCTGAAAGTCAAGGCAATAGGGCCATTATTGATCGTGCTCAGGCGCCTTCTTCCGGTTTAACACGGGAGTGGTTTCCCATGATCGGGTCAAGCATGGGTATCCCGCGAAGCCATTCACTTCACACGGCTGTAACCGTAAGTAGGAGCGTAGCATGCGGCAGCAATATCCACTGGGACCAAAGAATCATTCAACAGAGCGAAAGAATCCAAACAGGTATGGAAGCTTAAGATGGAATGAAGGGCAAAAGCGGCGACAAACCACACGAAAGACTTCCAGGCGCAGGTACAAGACAGTGAGCCCTCTGAGCGTCATAGATTCTGCTATCGATAATCTTGTTGGGAAGGAAACATGCCACACTGCCTTCTCTCCACATATTCCTAATTAGATAACTTTATCCGGAACATTAACTAAAGTATATATTAAAGTGCCTTTTCATCCGTTCTTTGGACATCAGATAGAACAGTAGGTATAACAACAAAAACAGGTTCAAGTAGATAACATTTATTGACAAATAAAAAAAGAAAAGAAAAATGCTTATGTCATAATGTGACTAATGGTTCCGCTATCACATCGGTAAACCAGAAAAGTCGCTTGGCACCAATACAAAAAAAGTCCAATCCGAACAGGATCACTGTACTCCGGGCATTAAATACACTGGATCGGCATCCGCGCATCCTCCGGGACTCCGGCCAGGGTCCGCGGCCTGGTCATCGAAGGTACCACCAGGGGGCGCCATGTTATATCTGGAGTCATACGCCCTGGGGTCGATACCATAGTGAGGCAGCAAGTGCTCTATCTGGTCCACAGTCTTCTTGACGTATCGCACGGCCCGGCCCTGGTGGTTACACACGAAGTCCCCCATCCCCAGCTCACTCAGCTGCCGCATCACTTCCCGAACGGCCGGGACGAAAGGTCGCTGCCGGGGGCCCACGTGACGGACTACCTCACGCGGGGTCACGACGGGACCCTTATAGAGCAATATCCGCTCGGCTATTTGAGCGGCA
The DNA here is from genome assembly GCA_964019135.1 of Arenicola marina. Taxonomy (NCBI): domain Eukaryota; kingdom Metazoa; phylum Annelida; class Polychaeta; family Arenicolidae; genus Arenicola; species Arenicola marina. Next base: position 36,071,676 of record OZ025255.1, read on the forward strand.
TCCAGAGGAATCCTTTCCCTCAGGCCGGTGAGGGCGCCTCGAGGAGGGCAGGTTGCAGGCTGAGCGGGTCTCCCATTGGGGGTAGTAGTGGCAGTAGTTGCAGTCTGCAAGGTTGAAACAGTACCGTTAGCGGGCAGCTACAGAACGACGCAGAGAGGTCGCATCAATCCACTCACTGAACGAAGCTGGCTCGCTAACAATGGAGATATTTGGGACATCAATTTCTACATGTGAAAGGACAAGACGACAAAGTACGTCCAGTTTCCATCGGCAAAAAACAACGCAAGTCAAAGTCTCACGAACGCGTCACGGCCTGATCATGCTGCTACACAAGGACTAGAAGATCAGGAGAATCTTAACCCATGCCCGGCACCGCTAGGGATCGACGCAGAGGCTAAGAAACTATGAAACCGTCCTCTGCCACTGCCCGGCGCCTCGCCAGCTAAGGCACATCATCATCTACGCTATCCAGCAGCGCGGCGAACTCCCCGGTGGCGCCGGAACTGTCGCGCGTGTAGGGGTTCCCGCGGCGGTCACTGGGGGGCTGCGTGTGGTACCGCTCCGCGTAGTGAGCCTCCGTTATATCGAACTCGTCGAGGCAGCCACGCATGAGGTCGGGCGGGTTCTTCACAAAGGCCATCGTCTTGTTGCGGCCGTTATTGACGAGAATCTGGGCGAAGTGGCCCATGCCGCGCTGCTCCATTGACTCCATCGTGCCGCGGATCTGCCAGGCCTGGGGCCGGTAGCCGAAGGCGAACTTGTGGCAGGCCTCCCACACGGTCACGTGGCTACCCTTGGCTAGTAGGATTTTGCGGGCAATGACCGCGCCGGTGAGGGTGCGACGGCGGCGCCCACGTTGGCCCGAAGGGGTCTGCGCAGGGCCGTCCCGGGGTCCGACAACGAAGGCCCGTGAGGTTAAGTCCATCTGCGCCCGACACATCTGCAACGGACGGACACAGAGACAAAGACTCAGTGAGGGGTTGGATTTGGACAGTCTGGTCGATTAGCCGCCACCAGCCACGACATGCAAAATGGCGTTTCACGAGCCTTCAGTCGCCCCTCGAATGGTCTGATTTTACACTATAACATCAAGAAAAGGTTCTAATTACAAGTGACAAAAATGTCGTGATCTTTTAAGAATCGCCTCCGGTTTTTTCATAGGCGTTGACGGGCCAGTCTGGTGTGAGTGATCTTGGGTATTGTGCAGATAGTCCAGACTACAGCTGCACACGGCAGTTGGCAGGTTTCCGGATAAAGCTGGGTGCATGCATGGAGGGTAGTCTGTAGATTCATTGGCACAACAACTCTCTTGACCCCGACAAATCCCCGCCCCCCCCTTTCATTGAAGCCCAGACATTGGATGGGCTGAGGACACTTTGACCTATACGGGTCACAGCACGTGATTGAGAACGAGAGGGCTGAGTCATGAGTCCGTAGGTAACGCCCCACACCTTTCGAAGACCGAGTCTTTATCCTGCACAACCATAGCCATTCACATCGAGGCGCGAACCCTCAAACTCGGCACCATAAAGGAGTCACGATATCGACAGCGAAACCAAGTCCTGTAGATACGCCGCGGCGGCTATACCAATACGGTTCTTAACAGTGGTATAAGACCAATAAGACCACACACCAGGATTATTCGCCTGTTTTGGCGCACCTGATGTGTCATAATACAGAAAAGCAACTTTTACTGAATTCATCTCATTCTGCAGCGGTACTGCAGGTACTGCAGCGGTACTGGCCGACACGTCAAACAAGCAATGAAAATGCAGCAGTGTTGGTCTATGGCACAAGCGGTAACTGATAAACGACAATGCATTAATCATTCATTCCGTAAAATGCATTGTGGTAATTACTTTTGGATGAATAACAGTGTCAGGATCAATGATTGTCGTCTGATTCCGGGCGGACTGAAGCGTCAGAGCCCTGATTGGTCGCCTGAGATGTATGCGTCCTCGTAAGCAGCGGCCGCGACATCATAAATAGGGAACAGGTTTCTGATTGCGTCAGTCGGTTCCTTCTCCAGGACGAGTTTCTTGATCCCGCAGGCGAAGCACTTGCCGAAGCCCTGCTGCTCCAGATGTCTCATGACCCGTTTAATTTGCTCCAGCGGCGGTCGGTAGCGGTGGTTAAACCGGAAAAACAGATCCAGCGACGATACAAAGCGCCCTTTAAAGAGCAGAGCCTTCCGGGCTATCATGGAATCCTTTACATCACGTTTAGCCTGCGGATTAGCGCGGCCCATGCGGCCTGGGCGACCGCCCCAAGGCTGCCGTCCACTGGCACCGAACGACTTGGCGTACGCTGTCATGGTGACACCCAACTGGGCCAGCTGCTCACCGCGCACCTGCCACGGGGCGGCTCTGGTGAACGACCCCGCGGAGTCCTCATTGAAGAGGCCGAGCTGCAGTAACTGTAAGCAGTTCATGGCGTCGCGGATCTTCGCCATGACGTCTATCGAAGGCGGTAGCTCTTGGAGGCAAGGCAAAATTGTTAGAACTTGGGAGGGGAGGACTTGAGAATGCGGAGATAGGAGGATGGCCCGAGCTATTGCACAGCGCTCCCCGTGGTCTTCCCCTGAGGCCTGCATCAGGCTGCGGAGGTCAACGGGCCACGGGGAACCAGCCTGCAACAGCATAAACAAAAAGCGTCAGATTTCTTTCTCCGTCCGATCACCCATCAGACTTGATTGATAAACAACGAGCGCAAGGCGAAGTAACTACCTATTTTGCACGATTTCTTCACTTGTTGACTGCTTTGGCTTGAGTTTTAGTCCAGGCTTTAACCGAGAACTGTAATGGCCATATCGCCTCACTCGGAAAATTCATGAGTAGGTGCATTGGGGTTCTATGTCCCCTTGGTATAAACATGAATCGTAGTACAACAACAACACAGAGACGCGAAACCAATATTGGGCCAGGTGCGTTGATCTCGCCTCAAGGGCTACCATCAACGGAAACAATAGGGTCCCCAAACTCGTCACCACGGTTTGCTTGCAATAACAAGAGATTATATGCAGAAATATTATACGACAGTGGCAGGGTATCGAAGTGATACCCACGTCGTCTATTTGGACTATATATTGTCGCACTATACTACTCTTGCCAGTCAATCCACCAAAACTTTCAGGAATGAAAAGATTTTATTTCTAAAAGCAACGAAAACACGAATCGTAAAAAGACTTCGAAGAGATACGCGGACGTCGTCGAATGTTCCTAAATAAGGGTCATTGGGAACCATGGTTAAATGGCGTTGTAACGATACGCGTTGATATCCACATTGAACTGGTTCATCAACGTGTGTGCGTGTGGAGCCACGTCGGCAGGCGAGAGCCTCCGGAACTGGAGTCTGCCGTCCACGTTGCCGACGGTGTTGCCGAGGCCCATCAGCTCCAGGCGACACATGACCTCCTTGATCTGGCGGGCGTGTGGCCGGTACCGCGCGTTGTACTTCAGCAAGATGTCAGTCGTGGAGACCTGCCTGTTGGGGCAGATGAGAATATCGCGCCCCAACTTCTCGAATGAGATATTATTCCTCAGCGAGGCGCTGGCGTAGGCGCGTCCCCGGATCGGGGTTGTCAAGGGGAAAGGCATCCGCAGGATCCCCGTGTTAGCAGCAGACAAGGCAGCAACCCTGGCTCCTAACCGGACCTGCAATATATATACGAGTAAAGGACGCTGCCTTGACAGTTGTTTTGGAGGCTTGTTTCAGTGAAGCTAAGAACACGAAGTCGCTAAGAGTCGAAAGTGAGGTCAGGAGGCATCCATTGTATGTAGCGCAGTGTGATATGCTGCCAAAGTACAGTCAAACGCCTGGTGTCATCGTGGAGGTCTTCGTGCATGACAATACAGGGATAGCGTTGGCGATGATTGCATGAAGGGACGAGACAGTTTGGTGAGCTCTGGATCAGTTTGAGTTTGTACTAAAGTAGTAAACAACGAACAGTAATACAGCCTTAAGACTGTCGGCAACGCAGAAAAAAACACCCAAAAAAACATATTACACGACACCGCAATTTGACGGTCGCTCTGTATTTTGCAGGTGTTTGTGTTCATCGTGGCTGATTTAATCAGCACACATCGATGACTGATCACCAGAGACACGACACGACAATCGATAAGCCTCTTCTGACAATCCCAATTCCAACAACGCCGTTGGGTTTCCAATGTCTTCAAAGGCGAATTTGCGGAACGACAGCCGGCCGTTGATGTTGCCCACCGGGGCGCCCAGTCCCAGCTCCACCAAGCGTAACATGGCCGCCTTAATCTGTCTCGACAACGGTCGGTATTTGGAGTTAAACTTGCTCATGACTTCCGTGGTGGACACGACGGCATTGGGACAGCGCAGGATGCGACGGGCCAGTTTCTCGAAGGTGATGTCCACTTTTTGCCCCGCGACGGCCCCAGGCGGCACGAGGGAGTTGGACTCGATCCACACCTACAATATATACAGGACACTCCCTCATCATAGCGAACCGGCAACAGATGCGGGGCGGCGGGAGAAACACGCAAACTAATCTCTGTGTGTGCGAGCAGAAAGCAAGTGGTATCGACTTAAAAGAACAAAATCTGAACGTTGTAATGCTTTATTAAAGTGAGACAGTTGCATTATTGACAGACACTATCCTGGGTTTGAAACCCTGTGTCTATAATATTTTGTATTGCTAAGTCGGACAGGCCAAGAGACGTTAACAAGTTCCGGAGTCCTGGGCAATCCGTGATTGGGCTTTTAATAAACTTGAGCCCACTTTTGCCCTGAGGCAAAACCACGCCGTATCCATTCTGGGCCAGGATATTCATGGCCATTCTGATCATCTCAACCGACGGCCTGTAGCGGCTCGAATAGCCCATTCGCACATCCCAGGGGTACAGCGTCTCCTTTTGGTGCCCAATTATTTCGCGTAATATTTTCTGGAGATGAGCCTGCTGTTTGGCGTGCGAGTAGCGCTGTGCGGCCCCTGGGATCCCAGTATAGGGTTGACCCGCCACCGACTCGTAGGTGCCTTCCGGCCCGCACCCCTGCCCCATACCGCCGGCAAACACCTGCAAACATAAGGCACCAGCTCTTGAGAAACAACCGTGACACTCAATCAGAGGCAACAGCTGCAGACAAGAAACTCTCCATATTCCTATGTCGCGCTTAACCACACCCATGAACTTGAACACTTAACGAGGTTCCCTAACGACATCATTTGACATTGATTGACCTAACTCGCATGGATACAAAGCCTTTTCAATATTAAAACCTAAAAAAAACTCTTATGTTTTCCATGCCTCGGGATAAACGGGTCCCACATAATTAATGTTCTCGGCGACCCAGATAGATAACATCTGTTGCACCCTAAAGTTGGTGATATGATCACAATCCAAGCAGATACGCTGGTATCTCAGCTAGTCTGTCCCTCCATGTGCAGTTCATCAACCAGACTGAGCTCCACTGTTCAGAGGAGCTCCGAAGCAGGAGGCAGAGACGGCATATAATCGGTATCGGACTCTGAATCCTACCATACTTTTCATTGGTCTTCAGAACAAAAGGCGCTAAAATCATTCGCTTCAAACAGTAAAGGATTAACCCGGTAAATCATGGTTCACGGGATAGAATGAAAGCCAAGTTAGATCTTACCGGCAATGATTTGCCCGCAAAGTTGTGTATTTTTGTAGACTACCTTAGACATTACTACTTGTGCCTTCCGGCGATGCTGGAACTAGAAGTTGCGCATACCTATGTCAATAATAGCAGTACAAATTCAGCTACACGAATGTAAATCAAACTGACGCTTAGCACAGCAGTAATTGGCTGGTATTACTCCAACGGCAAAGTTTTTATTAGTTTATGGTTCCGATCGTCGTCCGCAGAAGGAGGTTTTCGAACCAAAATACCGAAGTTAACAGTTGCAGCTAGTGAAACGACCACATGGACAAGGCATTCACGCTAAAATGAGGCCAGCAAACAGAAATCCTGACTCTCTTTCCGACATAATGCTGCCACGATAACACTAGTCCGGTCTTTCTATCTCTGAAGGGGAGCGTACACAAACGCGAAACTAAATCTACTTCTGAATGTCCTCGGAGTATATGCGTTCTTGCATTAAGTTTCGTTACCCGACACATTCAAGTGATCAAGCGTTAATCATCTTTCTCTCTGCAATTGTTCTCTTGGAGATGCTCTTCCGGAACTTTTTCTTCCAGGATCGGATCTTTCAGAATTTGGGCACTGAATGATTCCAGACTTGCTGGTAGAACCAGATTGGCAGGTTCAGTCCAGTCAAACATCTGCTCGTAGTCATTTTCAGGGATGCCCAAAGATAGCAACAGCTCCGCTATATCCTCCACTGGCTTCTTGTGGAACACATTCCGCCCCCTCGGGCCGTAACCGTACATGCCGAATCCACACTGTTCTAGTTTGAACATAACCTGCTTGACGACTTCCACAGAGGGTCGGTATCGATTGCCGAACTGCAGGTAGACCCCACGCGGCGACACGTAAGGACCCTTGTACAGCAGGATTTTGCGCATTAATTTCAGTTCGAAGTCGACAGTGAGAAGCCTGTCCTCTCGCCCCTTAGCGGGTCTGCCCTCGATGCCACCAGCGAGACCACTAGCGGATCCAGCCTCTGCTGATGCGCCAACCTGCAAGGACACAAGGGCGAAACGCCGGTTGGTAGCTGTGAATACCTAAGGTCCAAGCCATCGCAGGCAAACTCCCAAGGGAATGACCACGACGAGTAGATCAGGACAACCAAGAGATCTGACCCGATGTCATTTTATCTAAATTGCACGACGTTTAGGTGATTAATACAACCAATAGTGCGCCAGTGTCTTCCCTGAACACTTCTGGACTTAAAGGTGCATAGGTTCAGGAACGGAACAGAAACATAACACTTCATTACCCTTGTCAGGTTCAGTTTTGTTAAGGGGTTTTGTTTCCCAAAATAGCATTTATTCAAGGTGGCGCTTTGACGTAGAACATCCGTGTGTACTCCTCTAGGTCGACGCCGACGCTAGCCAACCGGTGACCAACCACTTCCGGTGGATTTTTGTAGAAGCAGCCCGCGTGAATCGCGTCGTCGCGGTATTCGCCGAAGCCAAGCTCCTGCAACTTGAACATGGCGTCGCGCACCATTTGCGCGGACGGCCTGAAGAGGTTGCCGTATCTCATGTACACGTGGCGCGGTACAACGGCCGGTCCCTTGGCCACCAGCGTCTTCCTCATCATGTCTGGCTCTAGATTTGACCGCACGTATTTGGGTTGGCGCCCCCGCTGAGGCGTAAAGCTGAGTGAGTTCTGTGCTAGATAGGCCACCCCGGGCGGCGGTGGTTCCATCTGCAAGGACACGAGAGGACTGGCATCAACTTTTTCGGCCATGCGGAGGTCCTTCACGTCCTTTGGGGAGCAGGCAGTCTTTGCATGTTCTTCTCTCCCGAGGATGGGATTACCAGCAGGCGATCAGTCACAAAATGATCGATATATAACGAGCAATCCATCATATTTGAAATCGGAATGTTTCATGAGTTATCTGCTCAGGAGGACTTTCTTTGGCCTGAAGCGGCCCCTAGGATTCCGCGCTCTGTCCCTTTAGCAGTCAGTGCCCCCCACCCCCACATGCTGCTTTCTCAATGCAATCAAAGTGTAGTCACACGAGCTCGATTGAGGTTTGTGTGAGAACGAATGTCATTGTCCTCTCCTTCCGCATTTCAAATCCCTTCAACAGACGGGCAAAGTTTCCATATTCCCGTGACGCCACGTTATTTTGCGACCGCTTCTGGTGTTGTACACATTCGAAGGCAATATGTTAGCCTATTCTTGTGGTGTTTGTAAAGAGTAGTCTAAGAATATGAACCGTTGTAATATCTAGCCCAAAGCACAGTACCTACCTTAGCAGACAACTGTGATATGTAGTCTCCACTTTTACTAAATTTTATTATAATATTTACCTTATCTTTTGAGATGATTTAGCAAAGTATTATCAACATCACAAATTCTTAATTTTAAATGAAATTAATTGACAATATCAAAATATTGAAGACTACATATACAAGTTTCCACAAAATGTGCACAATGAAAGGCAGCAAGTCCATAACCTCAGTCAACTAGTTCTCATATATACTTGTAAACTATTAGACTTCTCATTACTACAGTTTTACCACAAAGTAAATTAAATAAACAGTATATGTACACAAAAATTAGCAGTCTGAATTTTACACAAGTACTCGGACGACTTAACACAAACCAGTTCACTTAAGGTTATGAATATGGTGATAATAGAGCATATTAAATTGGCATTTGTTGAAGTTAAACCAGACTATAAACTGAACAATAACAAGGAGACAATATGCAGATGATTCAGAGGTCACAGGAGCTAAAGTAAATTTCGACCACGTAACTTAAAAGTCAAAAGCAGCCAAAGAAAATGCAGAGGCGCCATGATTCATCACTAACCGGGAGACCTAGCTGTTTTGTACAACAACGGTTCAATCGGTCAGGAAATGTAATAGAAAAAAAATGTTTGAGCAACACAAATAAAGGTATAAAATATACCTGTAGTATCCCTGCTCAGGAGCCCATTAGGCGCAGGCGAGGGGAGGGGTGGACTTATGGCTAAATGAACAGCACAAGAATTCCAACTATCAGGGTCAAAGAGCAATGGCTTAAATTTAGATGATGCGGTAATGCTTCCACAGCATAACATAACAGTGCCACGCCCTGCACATTATACTGCCTAAAGGCATCTAAGCCACTGTAGCATCTAGAGTGTCTAAAGATTGCTCATTTACTAGCAGCAGCACAGCATATTTGAATTAAAATTCAATACACTGTAGGACATAGATTCATCTTGCATTTTGTCAGAAAACTTTTCAGAAGCAGAAGCACTCATGGTTGTTTGTTAGTGTGCCTCCAATTTAGGAGCGTGTACAGTAGTGTTTTTGAACCTACCAATACATAAATTTATATTTTTGGTCTCCCCCCCCCCCCCCCCCACCCCCAGAAAAACATGGATCCAGCACCTCACATGACAAAATATTAATTTAAAAAATCCACACTACTAGGCTGTGATCAGGCATTAAATCAAGCTTAGGCCGTTGGATCCAAGTTGCATCCTTCCACCAGGTTTACAGAGGGTGAAATCTATGTGATACATGTATCACCTTAGGATATAGCAACTGCATTATGGATTAAGAAAAAAAAATAATACATTTCTCTTAATAAAAAGATAAAAAGAAATATTATGAAAATAAAAAAACTACCAGTACCTGGAAATCACCATTTTACATTTGTATATATAATCTACACCCTTCAGCAGAAATATTAATATACCAGTAGAAAAAAAACTTCAGTTATGACAGTTCAAATTTATTCATACATCATTTCTCTCCCATTAAAAATACTGGGTATGTAATGAATTTCAGATTGTTTTGTAGAAAATTACCTGGAGCCAAATGTTAGTTCTGTTAATTCCTTAAGTATGAATTATCATAATCTATTTTGACTGGAAAATCATCAACCACGGCCACAGTTTGATGATGCAGCGCACAAGGATGACACCTTTTCAAAAGTTAAGCCCTTTTTCTCAACGAATAACTAAAAAAAAAAACTGTATTGGAGCAGGACAAAATTGCAAAAATTGCACTAGATATCTTTTTGTCCAGTGCATAATTGTACTGATAGGAGTTTTAGACATGTAAAAATATTGTGGTAGGATAGATCAGTTTATAGCTCTTTTGATGGTACAAAAAGATCACTGATATGCATAGTTTGGGATGAAAGGAAATAGTTTCTAATATGTAAATTACCTGAACTTACAATTGTATTTTCAATATATATTTTTTGTAAACAATTCACTTAAATCAGCAATGCTGATTCTGTGAAGATAAAATGAGTGTAAATACTGTTATCAAGATGGGCTTTCCATGTGCTTAAGCTCATAATGCAACATATGAGTTGTTGTTTATACATGTATATATATATGCCATTTCGTGAGTGCTTCTGCTTGTGAAAAAACAAACGGCATAGAACAAATGACGGAATGTACCAACCTGTTGTGGATCTAAAGGTTGTCCGTCCGGTCCGACAGCTGTGCCAGCGTCCCCAGAGAAGGAGGCGATTTGATCCCAGGGAACACCACCCGCCGCTTGCATTGACACCTGCTCCACTCGACTGTCCCCGCTGGCAATGTTTCGAAACACGGACGCGTCATACTGGCCGGAGTTTCCCGTGTCGTCGTACGAATAGCCGGTCGCGTCGTCGTCGTCATCGGCGGGTTCATCCTTGATCACCACTAAGTCTGAGTTTGTGTCCGAGTGTCCTTCTGCGTCAGGTGTCGAATTGCGGTTGACTTGGGAACGTTTATGTTGTGCGTATTCTGCGTGCGCGGCGGAGGATTTCCGTTTGGCGCCTCTGTTGTTGGGCGTATGCCCACCCTCATGGCCCGCCACAGAGGACCAATAATCGCCAGACCCCTCACCAGTTTCAAACGTCAAACTGGGGAGGTCTTCAGCGACCTCTCCGCCGGACACTGTGGTGGCCGGTGAGGCGCCCGACACCGCCTCAAGGGCGACCTTCCGCCGCCCAGCGCCCGCCGATTTTCTACTGTGTACTAACACTTCGAGCGGCTTTTTTGAGTCCTGCACCGCGCTGATTTCCGCCTCAGCCGCCTCCTCCTCCTCTCGCTGCTGCTGCTCCTCCTCTTCCTCGAGGGCACGGTCGCTCTTCACAGTCTGCTTAATACTGAAGTGGAACTCATTATCCTGATCCAATGTGATTCCCACCAGAGCTTCTATGCAAAACTCAGTCTTGAATGTCAATCCATTTTTACACAGTAGAGTCACAGTCTCGGCCACCAAAGCCTGAACTCTCTCCTTGTCAGCCCGTAGAACCATGGTTTCGCTATGATAATTCACTCTTCTCCAGAAAGTGAAAATTTATCAAATTTAAAATCTCTCGCAGAACTGTGATGTCTTCATCAATATTTCAGGAAGATGTAGTTACTGCAAATAAAAGAGAATCAATCAGGTTATTACATACACAACAATGACTATTTCACTCTTTTTTCTCACAATCCCAGCTATGTGATAAATTTGCCCCTTTACACGTTCGTGATTGTGACTGTGTGTGTCCTATGTATTAGATGACCTTTCATGAATTTTGGGAACCTCTTTTCTGTCCCCATGAAAGATTTTTAATCTTTTGTGTAACAAACTAAACAAGTTATGAAAGCTTTTCTATTCATGGCTGCTGTGATTTAGTGACCTGCATGGTGTCCTTGATCCTGATTGGTTGATAGGAGGCCAGGGGGAATTACCGAAATTACACTTATCAGCGACAATAGCGGTTTTTGATTTTCTTTTCTCTGCAAATTTGTTACAAACATTTTTTTTCAGCAAACATATTTTTATAGACTACATTCTCTCATTGGCACTGCCTTACGGCTGGCATTGGCTTCCCCTTTAACATATTAAAGCATCTAGAAACAGTCAGAGGCAATCATTCAGCGCTTTGTGACATAAAAAGTAGGTTTCCATTTGAACAAAAGATAGTCTTGTTATTTCTGTTGTTAAAAACTCTGCAACAAAACACGGTAGGTTCAAACACTAGTTCTGTCACTATGAATTCAACACATTGGACACCTACAGGTAACCTCCTTTTCCCAAAATATCTGAATAGTTTCATAAACCCCACAGCTGTCTATATTAAGCTTGGTAACCAATCAAACAGGAACATGTATACATTCTTGGAGCAAAAATGATGCCTTTGATAGAGTTAAATGGCAGTTTCTTCAGATGTTATGACTATCACGAAAATGTGCTACACTTACCTAACTATAAACAATATATTTTGCACAGCCTAAAAGATTGCTTCAATATTTACCAGTACTCTTCTATGTGTATGCAATGGTCCCTCCATTATAAGACTCCCTCTGTTATACAGTTTTTTTTCGCTGAGCACAAACACTTTTATATGTTAAAGCTCCTTTATTATGTGACTCATGAAGCACAACTTATATTTAGGCTTATTATACGAGCAACCAGAAGCAGCATAGCAACTTTGTTTGACGGAATGCTGCTGCTATCATGGATAAGTGGGGAAAAGGAGCCAGAGCTGCATCAAAGACTCTGAAGCTGTATTATAGTGCCATGAGTGCTCAGTGATTCTGCCAGGTAGGCCAGAGGGTGGGTTTCAGTGTCCCAGAGCTCCTTACAATTATGGGACATTAATTTAAATTTACAATGTGTCACCAAGTCCCCTCACAGCTCAATGAAATGAGCCATCTGAAATGGTTATGCGACAAATGATGTAGGATGTGTATGCAGAATTGCTGAGTGCTTAAGCAAAAAATGCCTATCTCAGAGCAACCCTCTAATATCATGATTATATGACTCAATCCATTATGGTCCGCTGGAAGCTGTGCAGACACCAATTGGAAGTGGAGAAATCACCTAAGCCTTGGTCCAATAAGAAGAGCAATGTAAGGGCTTTCCCTGGGTGCGCGCTAGCCATTCACCACATCGCCAAAGGGGAGAGCAAACTGTATGTGGCGCAAGATCGGCCCATGTGGCAAAAACAAAAATGGAAAATCCAGGAATTTGCAGATTGCTAAACATGGATCGCGGTAAATAGGGAAAGGGTCTGTGCTTTGTCTAGTGTGAAAAAGTATGGCATGCAAGAGTGGTCACTTGTCAACAAGATTTTGCAAAAAACTCAATGCCCACATCAAATACCCTCATTCCTCAGGTCAGGAGTGGATGAGTATGTACAACAATTGTTAGACTGGTTTAGCGAGGGGGTCCTGCTACTGTACAGTCCTTGGCATGCCCTTACTTGACATCCACTTCCATGGGGTGGGGTGACCCCCTTCAAGAGGGGTTGGCCATCCTTGCGCAAGTTTTTTTTCTTCAAAGCTGCATATCAGTGTCACACTACATATAATGCAACCAGTATTAGTGTTCGGTAAACGCCATTATAAAGTGGCATTCATGCAGGGGGGGGGGGGGGGGGGGGGAGGGGGGGTACACTACTCAATGCTGGGTTTCCAAAATCTGTTTTTTGTTCATTGACCAGTCTATCTCACCGCTGACAGAGCTGACAGGTCTCTAGTTTCAATATATCAGTTCCCAACCAAATTTGTATACTAACACCCCGAGGCATTCATGATGGCCATGTGGCATTGTTTATCCCAAACTGATCCCATGATGCATTGCACACAAAAAGTGTGATTTGGCTTATAAAAACAATGTTTTATAAAAACAATGTTTTATAAGCAAACAGAGGGTGGAAAATAAAAACTGATATAGATATATATGGCTAATAGGATCTGTGTGTGGCTTAAGAAAATTGAAGGTGTTTAGCCACAGTGGCTAGTTGAAAGGAATTGCTAGAGCACACCCAGCTTTCCTGTCTGAGGAATGTTTTTGTACTGTGCTAAAACAGTCAAATGTCAGTCTGTTCGGCTTGTTGTAAATCTTTTCCTAAGTTTAACAATCTTTGATGCAGCTCTAGCTCCTCTTTCCCACTTAATTATGATAGCATTAGCAGTCAGTCCAATAGCCTGAAAACAAGACGTTACAGTCGTAAGACAGTTAGGGGATGGGACGACATAGTAACGTCTGAACTCATCCGCCCCGGCCTCTGTTAGCAATACCTATTTTGTGCAAAATGTCGAAACACTCACCTGCTAGACGAAATGTGAAATTACACAAATATTCCTCCATCAAGACTGATGCATGGGCACACGATGTTGAAGAAATGTAATCACAGATAAATGTGTATTTGCGAAGTTTTGCATGTACCAAATTTAAAGATTCCCTGAGCAGCCATGATACATTCTTCACACTCAACAACAGGTGGCGCTATAACGTTGTTGATTGGTAGAGATGTAAGCGATGTTTAGTTTGCAGGACGTTGGTCGCGGCGAAACGAATGATATGCGAGGCAAGGCTATTCTCTATACCCCTTCTTACAAGTCCCGCTGTGAAAAAAACATTGCACAAAAAGACAAGACCATATGCAAGTTATTGTTTATCAGAAATTGCTCACTGATCGCTACTGCATTGGCTCTTCTTGGATCTCCTGCTCCTGCTGTCGCGCTAGATGTCTGGCCGCAAGTCTACGTTATTGTATTCAGTTGTGACTCAAGTTAAGCAAACAAAGTGGACCGTAAAACCCAAGGAAAATTATTCGTTTCAATATTTATGTCTCATTATTTACTCATCTGGAATGAGTCTATCCATAACATAAAGAAAACTTTCCATTATGCCAGCATGTTGTCTGTATCGTGGCATGAATTGTACCACGTGTTAGGGACGACGCGAGTAAATTTCACGCTTAATGTGAGTTATATCGTGCGTCACCTCTAGTACAATAACTTGTGTACCTGCCGCTAGAGGGCACGGAATAAGGCATCATGGCGGCGTGTGGAAGTAGATAACTTTTAGACTTTAGAAACTTCGCAAATACACATTTATCGGTGATTACATTTCTTCAACATCGTGTGCCCATGCATCATTCTTGATTGAGGAATATTTGTGTAATTTCACATTTCGTCTAGCAGGTGAGTGTTTCGACATTTTGCACAAAATAGGTATTGCTAACAGAGGCCGGGGCGGATGAGTTCAGACGTTACTATGTCGTCCCATCCCCTAACTGTCTTATGACTGTAACGTCTTGTTTTCAGGCTATCAGTCCAATAAAGCTGCAATGGTGATTATGGTTTTTCCAGGTCTGTGCTGTTAAATCGCATCAACATGTGCTGCTACAAGGTTAAGCATTTAGCTTACATCCATCGTATACATGTATACAAAAGGTGGGATTAGCAATGATGCACACATAGATGTCTGCTCCTTAATAAGTCAGATTAATGCAATGTATTGTTTGTTTAAAGCCATTCGGGTCAACCGCCATGCAGTGCTGCATCACAAGTTAACAAAGGGATTAAATGGTGTTTTGGTCGCATAATAAGCAGAGATATATATCAAAAGTTAAGTTAGTGCTAGAGTCGCATAATAAGCAGAGATATCTGTCGTAAGTGGAGTTAGCGCTGGAGTCATATAATAAGCTAAGGGATCGCATAATAAAGGTGCTTTAACATGTATTATATACACAGCGAAAAAACCAAATAATGGAGGTAATGCAGGGACCACTGTATAAGCTCAAAGCTTGAATATTTTCCAAATACTATAGCTTTACACTTTAAAACACTTCAATTATACTACCAACTTACTGATATAATTTACAACCCTTTCATAATATTTTTCATTTACTTCTTGTACCATTAATTAGAAAAATAAACTATTTACTGAAACTGCCCAAACATTAAAATCTTCTTTAAATATCTCTACTCACCATTACCATATATTAAATTACTGTGTGAATAGCAACCAAATGCATTATAAATTTTACTGTAGATCCATAACCTGATAACTAAGACTATGTCTATAAAACACTTCAATTATACTACCAACTTACTGATATAATTTACAACCCTTTCATAATATTTTTCCTTTACTTCTTGTACCATTAATTAGAAAAATAAACTATTTACTGAAACTGCCCAAACATTAAAATCTTCTTTAAATATCTCTACTCACCATTACCATATATTAAATTACTGTGTGAATAGCAACCAAATGCATTATAAATTTTACTGTAGATCCATAACCTGATAACTAAGACTATGTCTATGACCTGATGACTATGCAGATCTAAACTAAATTACAACAATTGCTAACAAACTCAAAACTTTGAAAATAAAAAATGTAAACTGTTAAAATGCACAGAACATTTCACATAATAATACCGACGAGAAATTCAATAGAATAAGCAACCTCAGTGAGTCGACACAATTCCGAGAGTAAGACAAAGTCAAAGTGGCCCGCATCCTACTTCCTAGGCAGGGTTTTTTTTCTCGGAAAATCAGCCGGCGGCGACACAATTTGCAAATGTATTTCGTTCTAGTTTTACGGTTAACAGCAAATTCACACAACACTTTACCATTCTTCTCAATGTAGGAATTTGAAGCGACCTTTTCGTCGTAAAAGGCTGTCTGCATTTCGACTCGTATCTAAAAGAGAGGTGTTTTCCCTTTACATCGATGAACAAAGACCAACCCACGCCATTTGAGTCTCCTTGTACTTGACTGCAGTGGACAAGGTGCGCGTTGTACAACGATATGATCGTATATAAACTTTCATGCAATATCGGTGTGTATGACGCGCCATATGGTATACAACGCAGTAGATTTAAAGTAAAGAATATTAATCTTTATAAATGCTTCATATAGGTTACAATGCTGACATAAATGTATTAACATTCCGATAGCATAACTGTAAAATGTCTATAAAATGTTAAAGCTGCTCATGCAACAATTTATCACTCAGATTATGATTTTCGAAATAAAGTTCCAGCCCGGGGGTGGGTGGGGGGGTGCACTATTATACACATCTGGTTTCGCGGGTGCCTCGATTTCCGAGAGAGCGGATATGTTTCGACGAAAAAAATACCACTATAGAGCGGATATTTTAAAACATGCGACCGGTGGGGCGGGGGGACTGGAAAAAATTTTTTGCGCGGAAACCCCCACCTCAAACTCAGCACTGCATCAAGTCCCCCCGGGCATTCTGGACATACATTGTCTGTGTAAAACCTGACTTGATGAGAAATAGATGCATCGTGACATATTAAAATGTAAACAACAAATACACAACAGAGCCACACTTCCCCACATGAGATGCACTATTGTGCCCCCCCCCCCCCCCCCCCCCCCCCAAAAAAAGGGCTTGTATCAACCTGTCTTTTTTATATTGTATACAATATTTTTGTACTTATATATTCTAAGAATATAACTGCATCATTTCCAGTGAAAAGACTTTTTTAATTTCTCGGGAAAAACATTGCTAAATGAGTAAATTTAATATAGCAAAAGACAACATTTCTGCTTGAGGGATACCGGCTCGGTTCTGATATTACAGGGAGCTTTGTCCTAGATCGAAAACGATCAGGAACTCTCCTTGATATACTTTGTTTAGTTCCACCCTTTTTTAGCACCTTAACCCTGAACCAACATCATTTCACTGCCGGATTTTGCGGATCAGGCGAAGATGCTTCAGCTTCTTCAATGCAAAATTTACGCATCTAAGGTTTGGACACCCCGCGTGTCTTATGTAGACAACTCATTTTCGTGTTTAACACGATTTTCAGACTCACTTTCGCTGGGAAACAGCTTAGCTCTAGGCCGGTTAATTGCCAGCTCAGCCACGAAAAGTGCAATTACACAAACCTTTTTTTCTTTTTGTGCAACGCTGAAGGCGCACTTGCATTTTTTAAAATTCCGGATGACAACAAACATTTCAGACCCGTATTAATTCAGCAATGTTCCTTTAAAATTGATTTTTGACTGGAAATGATGTATTTATATTCTTAGCATGTAAGTCCACATATGATTTATGCAATAAATAACCCGATATGTTGGTAAGCCACCTTTTCTAGCCAAATTTGGAGCATCTCGTATCATATCTCTTTAAGGGTACGCACCCTATATGTGCTAAACCTGAAACGGCAGTACGGACGTATCTTAATGCTGATAACAAAGACACTGCCCTGTAGTTATTACGTAAATGCCTGCCGCCACCATCGAAGATGGGTGTTATATTGGCCTTTGTTTTATGCTTCGAGTACCTACTAATTATGAGTATCTAGGGACATTAGAAATAGGTCAGCCAAAGGTTGCATGGTTACATTGCAGGGGAGTTATTGCCAGACTTTAAAATATACCCACGGTGGCCCAACCTTGTAATGGGTTCAGATTGGTCATAACGTTACATTTAGGAGATTTAATAAATCTTTTTTGAGGTCACTATTGGTCGGTAGTCCCAAGGGTAACATCTATCTTTGAAATCCCCCAGAATTACTATAGCATACGAATTTTTGCATTTATGCACAAATTCAATGCATCCTGCAACGATTCCGTGACGTCTTGCTGCAAGTGTAAATCATCCACCACATCAGGCGCAACACCCCCAACACTATCACAATTAAGCGTACGGGCTGGATCGTGTAACGTGAGAAAAAACGTCGTTTCACTACCGTGGCACTACCATTTACGACTATATTGGCCTACATATCACAAGTGACACGGTGTGACCTGTCCGACCGGTGAAAACACTGAAGGCATTAAACAGGAACAGTTCACGGCTGCAAAATACATTATTTGATCAGGAACGTCCCGTTTTCTTTTCCAGAGTTTGTTTACAAAACCACATTTGTACATGCCACAGGCGAATTCATCATAGAACTAGAAACCTCTCCATATAGGCTAGGTTAGTGACCCGTGTCCTTCATCCTGATTGGTGGATAGGATCTGCAACCGAAGGTACACTTATGGGCGACAATAGGGGTTTTCAAGCTTAATAAAGTTGCATATTGAGCTCTTTCCCGCCAAAACTAAGCCCAGGCGAAATCCATATCAACATTTTCAGAAAACTCGATTGTTTATTCTACATTCAGAAACCTGATATAAACATCGCCGTTTCGGCTGTGATGTGGCAAACGTGTCTATCCCGGGACACCACAGAACTCTGTCGCGGCACTACTACTTATGCCAAAGCATCGCGAAGCACACACACTGATGACGTTTACCACTAAGTTGGAAACTTGTGGTAAATTGATATCACGGGCAAGGCTAAGAGACTCTATTTGGCAGTCTGGCATGGGTGGAGTATAGACAAACGAAACCTTGAACAGTTCAAGGACTGATTCTTATTTGTAATTTGACCTCTTTACTTTTGCCAGGAAAGAGCTCGATATGCAACTTCCATTTAGACTATATTTTCCCATTGGTACTGCCCTTACGGCCGGAATTGTCTTCTCCTTTAATACAGCGGTTTTACTGACAAATCACATCTATGCGAATCATAACTGGAGAGCAGCATTTATAGATTTGGTAATCGGCTTATTAAATAATGGAACTGATCGTGATGAGAAACAATAATGTTAACATCAGTAAGGCGACCATAACAACGCTGATCAATTATTTATGTGTGGTATATGCAATCATGTGTCATGTGCGGTGCAATTGTGGTACTCTAGAGCAAGTTCTCAACCTGGCTCATATGTATATGTTTTAGTTACACAAAACAGCTTTATACTACGGCAATTATTTATGTGGCATAAATTAGGGTAATTTACAGATAATATGACATAGCCAGTGTTTATTGGGTTATTATTTATGTAACACCAGTTACAGTTTTCATCCATTTCCAGGTAATACAGATATGCTTGCAACACATCAACATTAATATCATCAATATCATCAGCACATTACTGTCCAGTCTCACTTCGCGCGAATTCCTTGCATAGCTTACGGTTGGCGGAATCGCGGGTTCATGCACATGGTATTCCATTCTATCAGTCGTATCTGAGGCATTGTTAGTCGCGCAAAATAATTACAAAATGACACCACATGGGCCTATTTCACGTACATAGTTTTGCCGCCTGCGGGCCTTAGTCAGCTAAAATCGCCCTTCAAGCCCGGGGGGGGGGGGGAAGGGGGGGGGGACACTATTATACAAATCTGATGAAAAATATACCCCTGTAGAGCTGACATTTATGAGGAAAAAGATACCCCTATAAAGCGTTATATTTTAAAACTTGCGAACCGGTTGGGGGGGGGGGGGGCTCTCAACATGTGCGTTCATAGAGCGGGTTGCCGCGAAAAATAACTCTTCCGAGCGGATTTTGGCGGTAAAAAGCCCCAGGCGAGATAATCATCAGCCAACAGACTCATGCTAGCATCATGTTAACAGGTTACACAATCGGATTTCGATATATATAGACATCTAAATAGCACACTTTGAAACATATATGTGGCCCATCAAAACTTTCGTAATAGGGCCTACATGTACAATTTCTCGAACAATTTACACAATATCTATGAGGGCAGTTGACTGTTTGACATTAGCAACGGCACTGGTATACTCATTGACAAGGGGCGGTATTTATAAACCAGTCGTGGCTTGGACTGCCTGCTTAGACCCCCCCCCCCCCCTCCCCCTCTAACAAGCGCACACACGGTGTAATCATTGGCATTGCGATATTCATTGATGTGATATGCATCCATGCACCATGTGAAAATACTTCCGGTTTCGATGTCATTGGGTAGACGAGATCTCGAGTGATCCAGGCGCATACCCATTAGATAATTACGTCATGGATATTAGTTACATTATTAAATCCAATCGGCATAGCCCGAAAGGTACGCCTGTTTTCCACAGGGTTATATGAAATGGTTACCTCTGAAATTCATCACAAGCAGCTCAAAACATATTCGAATCTGCCTATGTTAAAGATGATATCCTGATGCCATGCTACAATGGCATATATTTGGATATATGCACCATTCACATGGCGTACATTACTGGGGGGGGGGGGCAAGGGGGGTTGGGTTATCGTGTTATCCCGAATATTACTGTTTACTATTTGGGTGGTGTACATGCAATTTCGATCACGAGGGTCGGTGAAATGCGCGTTCCAATTCACGTAGTTCGAGGTGCGACTTTCCCAGTTCTCTGATAGCTGTGTTGGTCAAGCACGAGCGTCAAGTGAATCATGATTTTTCCACGTAAAATGAAAAAGGCCGATCACGAGGAACGTGCATACCCATTGCCCCTCCCTGTTACTTGCAGGCTGTATTTCATTCCATGATGAAGCCATTGTCATTGTGCAGCAGTAGCGGGTGTGTTTTGTTTCATACGCGGCCCATCCAGAGCCCACACCCTGGATTAAACAGGGCCGGGAAAATGTTGAGGAACGATATGTCATTAAATAGTAAATATAGTTGAAACAATCTTCAGCCTCGAGGATCGAATCCCGATTTGTCGACCTGAAGCTCAATGTACTACATACTGATCTATGGCGACTCCCCAAGGATATGGGAAAACATTCAATGTCCAATGACTGGAGGACTATAACAAAGTATGTGGGGGTCTTATGTGTCCTCTGGGTCTTATCTGTCAATTGTGGCCGTCTCCCACCCCTACGTGGCGCCACGCTATGGGCCTTAACCTGAACCTCTAGCCCTAAGCCTTCTCAATGGGCCCTAATTTGTAAACCTCATTCAAGTCCCTGACACCTAATCCCTAATCTCTGATCCCTAATCCATGAGCCTAATGTCTAAACCCCAATCCCTGAACCTATTCCCTGAACCTAATCCCTGACCCCTAATCCCCAATCCCTGAACCTAATCCCTGACTCCCAGCCTCTAATCGCCGACCCGAACGATAATCTGGGGTGTGGAACGGCTATGAGAGACAGATAATGCCAATGGACACATGGGACCCCCACGGGTGTACGCGACATATCTGTTCGGCTGCCTGTTCACATATCAAGGAGACAGGTAGTAGATATGTGAAATGACCTCCAGAGATGGCGAACCGCGACCTCTAGATGATGACCTTGCCTAAATGTATATCCATTTGCGTCCATCTCTCACCGGCGACGACACCGCTGTCCCTGACAGCTGATGTTCGCCAGGGAGGAGGAAGGGCGATTTGTACGTAGTCATGGCGATGGTGAGTCGGAATGGGTTCAGTTAGGCCAGCTGGGCTAATCTGGCCTTGTTTGTAACCTCTGAGGCCCGTAGGCGTCTTTTAGCGGAATGAATGCCAAGGTCTATACGACCGTTAGGAGACCACGCAGGACGGCTAAGCCCTACGGTAGTCAAAGGTTCAGCTGGTAATTGGAAATTGGTAGCACTATGTCTACGATTTTGTATCTTGCAACATCACACCTGAATTGTAACCCATGGTGTGAATACTACCCATCTATACTTCGTACATATCAAACATACATGATTTTCAATGTGTTGCGTTATGGCTTTTCCCATGCCTTCTTGGAATTTGGATTTTTTTACCATTATCGAGCTGGTACCCGGCACTTCCGGCCATGGTCAAACCGGGCCTGCCTGATATCATTTCCAAGCTAGGCCCTCTTCCTATAATGGCAAATTTGCATATATATATGACTGCATAAATGTATCAAAAAACAACAACAATTACGGTCCTTAAACTACCCCTCCACCGATATTCCGGTCAAACTCGTATCATCCCGGGATATACCGTTTATTCATTTTTCTTTTTACTTTTGAACATTGCAAAAGCAGAATTTTCCCTTGTTAAATTTTCAGTTTCACAGAACGTACAGCAGAAAAAGGGTTCGGCAATTCCTTTTCCCTTTACCGTTCTGGTGCGTTCTCGCTAATATGTCGCTCTCGCGTTATCGCATTCTCGCTATCTCACACAATGTAAGTTTGCACAGGAAGGGTAACGGAGCCGGACACATTGGGTTGTACCGGTACGTGCAATCCTGGTGTGTGGGAGTAATTTTTTTCATTGCATGTGCAGTAGGTGCGTACAGTTGCTCAAGTCCCTGGCTACGCCCCAAAAAAGTATATGGAAGCAATCATGGGGAGAAGTATAAAAACATGAGATACGTTTGCTTTATTTAGCCAAAAAAAAAAGGTGTTCTGCCCTTTTTAACATGTTGCTGACAGACCAGCGAACGAGTTCTGCGGGTTAATAACTGGCTTATCGTGATATGGATGGATCACGTGCAACATATAACGAAGGTAATTCCCAGGATCATTCGCCCAGACGCACATGATCTTCGAGGGCCTCCGTTCCGGGATGTGGCTTCAGGTAGGAACTGAGCAGGGAGAATGCGCTCCAAAACCGTCGGAATTGCCTCGTATTGTCGAACATATACGATGTCGTAGCCCTAGCCCTGGTACATGCCTCTCTTACCACGCCCGTAAACGGAGCTAGGGTGAGAGCCATGCCGCTGACACGGCCGAAAACAAGAAATCGGCAGAAATCGCGGACCGGTGGCTCAAGTTGAAGTTCATAACAGAATAAATATACAGTGCCTACCCGACAATGTGCGCCACGACGTTCCTAAAGCTTTTGGGACTTTCGTCGCACTTTCATTTCTTTGCTTGGTAATGTATTTTCTTGTAATCCAGACAATTTATTTCACCTCTCGCTTCGTTTTGAATGCTCCGCCGCTCGGCAGCGAGTGCTCACGCTAAGATTGTTTACTTCCGGCGAGCGGCGGAGCATTCAAAACGAAGCGAGAGGTGAAATAAATTGTCTGGATTACAAGAAAATACATTACCAAGCAAAGAAATGAAAGTGCGACGAAAGTCCAAAAAGCTTTAGGAACGTCGTGGCGCACATTGTCGGGTAGGCACTGTATATTTATTCTGTTATGAACTTCAACTTGAGCCACCGGTCCGCGATTTCTGCCGATTTCTTGTTTTCGGCCGTGTCAGCGACATGGCTCTCACCCTAGCTCCGTTTACGGGCGTGGTAAGAGAGGCATGTACCAGGGCTATCGTAGCCCCAGCTTTGTTGTAGGCGTTTTTTTCTCAGCTGCTGAGAAATCGTGGTCTACAACATCGTTCATTGTTCGAGAGTACGTTTCTATGGAGATAGGGGTGGGGTGGTGTGGGGCGGGGGGGTAACACTTCGAAGTTAACTTTCTACTTCGATCTGAACTATAGCAAGGCATTATTTCCAGACGAGTGCAATTCTAGTTTCCCATAGCAGCGCGACTGTGTGGATATGTATAAAGTGAATTCTAAGTCTTCGTTGTGTTTTATTGAATCAGATATACCCATGTTTCATGGGCACTATATGCACGAAAACAGATATATATATTGGATACCCATGCGAACTGTCTATGTAGACCAGACTTTAATTTGCCTGCATTATATGCATTAAAGGATGGACTCGGTGCCACCCCACTTCCCCCAAACCCAGTCCATAGCGACGGCCTTTGCAGTTTCACTATCGCACTTGGAATCGGATTTCTTATTCACGAATCATTATTATGCAGCGAGGCGGCATGACCGATACCTCAATTTCGGTCCCAGATATCTATCTATATACATGTACATTTATATGGACTCCGATAAGTAAGTCACGACTGCGATTCATGCGTTGTATCCGCAAAATTAAAGGGGACAACATGCGGGGACAACATGACCCATTGTTGAGTCTTCCTGGCCTTTACACAGTGCGTCACGTCCTGCAG
Organism: Arenicola marina; assembly: GCA_964019135.1. Lineage (NCBI taxonomy): Eukaryota > Metazoa > Annelida > Polychaeta > Arenicolidae > Arenicola > Arenicola marina. The sequence goes on from OZ025255.1 coordinate 36,095,757, forward strand.
GAAGGCAGGGGCAATTACTGGGAAAGGAAATGTGTCTCGAGAAAAGCTCAGCACAGCGCCCGGCGTGGCCGACTGCTCTACCGCTAGCTATTCGATAGCTTGCAACAGATACTAGATACTAAATGGCAGGCTATTTGTTCCGCGGTCCGTCTCCCTGCATGTCCCGTCGGTCTGTCCGTCTGTCCTTCCACCTGTTTGGCTTATAATGACGGATTTCTGCACGGGGTGCCCAGCGGAAGACGGACCACACGCCGCCCACACACGAAGACCTGAGTTAGGCCCCCATTAAATAGACGCATGAACTTACATTGTCAGGGTAGCGCAACCGAAAATAAGAAGGAAATCGTGATGAAAATAACTAAAAAAGGGGCCGGCTGCTTATTAATAATAAAGTGTAGTCCTATCGTTGCTAATGGCGCTCGGCACGTGACACACGCGATGACGTTCAAGATGTATCAAGGGGGTGGTCTCTGGCTAGACAGTGGTAGTCACGGGCCGCCCGGCGGCAGCTCTGATGACGCTAGCTCGCGCGGGGCCAGCACCATTGCAGCCAATCGCGCACACCTTGCATGGCCAGCTAGAGTACTGGGCGAGTCGCTCCCGCGCCAAATGGCAGTCGGCGGTGTCACAGAAAGGACACATTAATTGCGGATAAACATACATACAAGCGATTTCGCATAACACCAAATTATATGTATGAAGTTTTATATTTGACTAAACTTTTCCATTGTCAACCTGATATAATATAATACATCACTTCATTCACCAACCATGAATGTGACACAGGCAGACGTCGTGTTCTACATTTATTATTACGGCATCTTCTACAGCATTACCCTGATCAGCACCGTCGGCAATGCGCTCGTCATCTTCGTTATGGTCAACACCCCCAGCCTGAAGACTCCCTCCAACTACTTCATCATCAGTCTGGCCATCTCGGACTTATCGCTGGGCATCAACTACACCATTTACAACACCAGCCACATTGAAGCGGAAGCTGTGTACACCAAGTTGGGTGAGTTCGCCCGCCGGTCGCTCATCCTGACCTTGCAACGCTTTATCCGCATTGTTTTTCATTCTCGCTTTCCCAGAAAACTGGTTAACGTCATGGCAACGTCGACACAACGTTATTTTTGTTGCGATGACGTTGTGACCAGGTGAAAATGGATGTTTCTACGTTGCCTGAACGTTTTCATATAACGTTGTGAGACATTCAGTCCAGTTTTTAAATTGTGCCTTCTGTGAGAAACAAATGAATATATGGTTAATTAGAAGCATGACTGTCAAAGACAATTACATATTGTCTTCATGATGTTTGATTTTTCATGTAACGTTGTAAAAACGCTCACTACCGACTTCTTACCATTTTGTAATAATAGGTTATTTATAGGCACTGGTTTTATTTTGATGGAATAAAGGCTAGAACATTAGTTCAATGTTTGCGACAAACATCGTAACAACGTTGTCTTGATGTTAACTCAGAGATGACGTGATTGCAACCAAAAACCCACGTTGTGCGAACGTTTTATTTTGTTTTTGTGGGCATTTGTTTTATTCACGAGGTTATAAATAATCAATTTTCATGTGTAAATGATCACCTCGGTCGCAGATATGGCAGTAGCGAGGGGATAGGGGTTTCAAACTAACGGTACGTTGAACCTTTTTTGATGGGTCATCCCTTTAACGTTCAAAACTGAATGTAACTTAATTACTACAGTGCTCGTTTAATACATCAGGTCACTAGATACATCGAGATAGACGCAACGGGGAAATCCTCAGTATTGTTTCCAATGCGTTTGCCGCCTGTTTGCAAACTTGCGACCAGGGTTGGGGGTGGGGGGGGGGGTCCACTCCGCCTCAGATAGCGTTCAGGCAACAAATTTTAATTTATATAAAGAGTTGTAAGTGATCGCGATCATAGTGTGAGTACTTATCGAATAGGGTCGAATGGAAATGGCAATGACGCATCGGCGACTGCGGGGTTAATCTCTTATGAACTAAGGGGAGGGGTAGGAGTACGGGGCTGGACGGAGATATCACGAGTATAGAACACGTCATAAATGGGATGGGATCTTCGCCTTGGAATTTTGTGTGTGCAAATAACGATATCCAAAAATTGCCAACAGATAATAGCGATTCTTCAGTAATTCTAAGATGCCAATGACAGGGTTCGGAAAACTTGTTAAGACGAAAATTTTCAATTTTCGTCTTATGTCGGTGTGTTCCGTTTTTCTGTCTGCGTGTCTGTCTGTTTGTCACATCACGCATTATCTGTCGAATGCCTTAAGATATCGACTTCATAATTCACAAAAAGATGTGGAATGGCAATCGTCAGGCTAAGTTCGTAGATGGGCCATGTAGGTCAAAGGTCAAGGTCACAGGAATTTTTCGAAATTCGCTTAACCATTGAAAGATAGGACCAAAAATCGGCAAAATCGCTATAATGTTCGCAGTTTTCATTTAACCACGCTGCAAATTATTTCACGTATTGGGCCCATAATTACCTTCTATAACGTATTTTATTTGTGCAAATCACCTAAATAGTTTTCCTGCTAAAAATTCCCAAAATTTAACATGGGACCCTATGGGAGCATTTTGGCGGGAACCAGGCCTCCTCAATTTCTCCATGAAAGGTACATGTCAGACAAACTACACCTTGTGTGAGATATGACTTTAGTATTTGGGCGTAAAGTATTATATTGACTAAGGTCACGCTTCCAAGGTCAAGGTCATACCAAGGTCAAGGTTACGAAACATGTTTTCCCGCGTAACTTCGTTAATATTTGGTCTAGAGATTCGCGGTTTGTTTCAGAGTATTTTCCAGAGAGATGCGCAAAGGTGATGTGCCCTCAGATTTCGTCTCACATTTATAGTTTTCGAGTAATTGGATGATCAATTTTGACATTGCCGAAAGTGCAAAAAAATTGCTGTGACTACATCAATGCAGGTAGAGGACTCATATGTCTTGGAATATGTACCCATATTACTGACATCATGTATGCCAAATGCCATCGAAATCGAACCAGTGGTTTCGACGCTGGCAAATAATCACACTATAACATGGCCAATCCCATTATAAAGCCTCGATACGCCAAATAACTGACGGTGTGCCATGCCAACGTCATGAAATGGGTCTTAACATAGTCGTATTGGTCCCATAACCACAATTTTCGTCTTCCTTCTCAAGCTCTGCTTGACCGTCTAGTTCCTCTGTCCCTCTACACACTGTAGACAACACACGCAAAGCGCACACATCTGTAGACTGGTTTTGTAACGTGGTCCAATAGGTATGAATAATTTTGGTGGGGATCCGTTTCTGGGAAAATTGCTAAATTATTAAAAAAAAATGGTTGTAGCTGTTTACTAATTTGCTGCACACTTCCCCACAGGAAATGACCATCTCACGTTCTGTATGTAATACACCAACACGGTTTAACTGGTGCACATCAAATCTTGTATTCCTTCTTCTAGGATTTTTTTCTTTGCCTAATACAATCTTAGTTTGCTAAGATTTCACTGCACGTGAAATCATTCAATATAAGTGAGCTCTCCTTATGCAGCTTCCAGCTGGAATATCACGTGCGCTCTATGCGGCCTGGTGAAGTCAATCCAGGCAGGGGTCATGACCCCAAGGGGTTGCCACCCCATTACGGTCTGCAGTCAATCAAATCCTTCGTTTTGTGCTGGTCGCAAATTACCGCCCACCCCCACCCACATAGGAGGTATTATACCTACTCTGTGCCCCCTGTCAGTACCCCATCCTGCACTCCTAAGCGGGTCGACTCGGGTTCGCAGTGAGATTGGCCAAGTCAGGCCTGGCAAAGTGCCCCGGAACAACCGGCACGATCTCAATCCAACGACCAATGACCGGCGGACCACTCGGTATACACTTCCTGAACTCCCACTCCCGCACGGAACACAGCCCCTGAATGACACTTAATGACACAGCCTCCTGAATGACACAGCCCCTGAGTGACACAGCCCCCTGAATGACACAGCCCCCTAAATGACACAGTTCCCTGAATGACACAGCCCCCTAAATGACACAGTTCCCTGAATGACACAGCCCCCTGAATGACACAACCCCCTGAATAACACAGCCCCCTGAATGACACAGCCCCCTGAATGACACAGCCCCCTGAATGACACAGCTCCCTGAATGACACAGCCCCCTGAATGACACAACCCCCTGAATGACACAGCCCCCTGAATGACACAGCTCCCTGAATGACACAGCCCCCTGAATGACACAACCCCCTGAATGACACAGCCCCCTTAATGACACAGCCCCCTTAATGACACACAGCCCCCTGAATGACACAGCCCCGTAGCGACACAGCCTCCTAAATGACACAGCCCCCTGAATGACACAGCCCCCTTAATGGCACACAACCTCCTGAATGACACAGCCCCTTTAGTGACACAGCCTCCTAAATGACACAACCCCCTTAATGACACAGCCCCCTTAATGACACACAGCCTCCTGAATGACACAGCCCCCTTAAAGGGAAATGCCGGGCCCATATCATTTACATTTCTAGTTAAACTATAGGGAATTAACTAAACATTACACAGAATATAATTTGTTTTAATCATCCATTAGTGAAGTTTCAAGCACTTTTGCACGACCACCCAACTTGCCATGGGCACCCGCCTCAGTGCACTGATGATGACGTCACAGGCGACGAAGCGACCAGTAGGTTTAGATGACTACTACCACCGGAAGCTATAATAATTTCTGGCGAGTCGGACGAAGAAGTTGAAGTAACACCGAATTTACACCAACTGCTGATTTAATCGGGGACCAGTTTGAACCTGGAGGGGTTGACGATGGTGGATCAGGCATTGTTTATACAGGTCGTTGACGACGCATCGCGTGGTCATTAGACTATATAGTCAAGAGCTGCAAGTTTGAAAAATACCTAACTATATGTAGTGCCACCCCCCCCCCCCCTCCCGCCTACCGGGAGTGGCACGGTGTAACTTGATACAGTTGCTGTCTTAGAAACTCACTATCACTGAAGAGTGTATGGACTGATGGACAGGACTGCCGTACTACAGAACCGCCGTAAGCGTTAGGGTAGGTGGGGTGGCGGTCTATCGGGTGGTGGGGAGGGGTGGAGGGAGGAGTGGTGCGTGAAGCCAGCAGCCGGGTCGACTCAAAGCAATTGTTCTCATAGTGGTCGGAATATACTCTTGAATGTTTGGTGGTTTTAAAACTCACACGAGGAATCTTGCGTAGCCAATGCCGCAAAAGCTGCGGATCGCCTAGTGGACAGCGGTAGAAAGACATCCTGTTTTTGCTGTCCTTTCTAGCACTTAAATTGTTACAGTCAACAGCTGAACAGTACGCCATTTTGTTCTAAATGCATCGATGTTTTAAGTTTATGAGTAAACTTCGCTTGGTACTATTCATGAGGCCTTGCGTGTGATTGGCTAACTCTGGTCACGTGTTCGAAACATGTCGACACCCGCTTGATGGGCGAAAATGTGTATTTTATACTGTTGATGTGTGAGTTTCTCGATAATGCTTTCTTTTTAAACAGAACGATTAACGGCAAATAGATTTTATACCAACAGAGTTTTATTTTTGTATCACATAGCAGCCCCCCGGTATTTGTTTTTAATGACACAGCCTCCTAAATGACACAACCCTCTGAATGACACATCCTCCTAAATGACACAACCCCTTGAATGATATAGTCCCCTGAATGACGCAGTCCCCTTAATGACACAGCTCCCTGAATGACACAGAATGTGAAGATGTAAGAATGAGAAAAATGTTATAAGAATGAGAAACATGATATATGAATGAGAAGTATGAGTATTAAAAATGAGAAGTATGAGTAATAATAATGGGAAATAGCATATAAGAATGGGAATTATGAGTAATCAGAATGAGAATTTTGAGTAATCAGAATGAGAATAATCAGTAATAAAAATGAGACGGATGAGTAACACGAATGAATAGTGGCCGTAATAAGAATAAACATTATCAGTAATCAGAAAAAGAAGAATGAGAATTAGAACGAGAATGGGAATGAAAAGTATGAGTAATTAGAATGTAAAGTATGAGTAATTAAAGTGTAAAGTAATCAGAATGAGAATAATCAGTACTAAGAATGAGAATAATCAGTAATAAAAATGAGAAGAACCAGTAGTAAGAATGAGAATAATCAGTACTAAGAATGAGAATAATCAGTAATAAAAATGAGAAGAACCAGTAGTAAGAATGAGAATAATCAGTATAAGAATGGGAATTATAAATAACTCCCGCCCCCCCCCCCCCCCTACCCGCGCTGCTCCCGCATTATCGAATCCAAACACACTTACCATTCCGTCCGCCGCTGACCTGTCACATGTCCGTCCCCCAATCGGGCTTGGTGACTGCACGGCTGCCGGAACCAGACTGAAGCCGTGGTCGGTGATGGAGTCAACACACGACGGGGGGGGAGGGGGGGGGGGGGCGAGCCACATAAGCAGCCTTGTCGTCACTGAGGCCTGTCAGATTCCCTCTAGTTGTGACAGAGGCAATCACCACAAGGCAGACAGCTTTCCGCTCAAGACGATGACCCAAATGTGGGCTTATGGGCAGATCTAACATTATGAGAAGACAGAGAGAAAGAGGGGCCTGGTGAGGGGTGGGGCCGATCCAACACATTTCAATCCAATTTCATTGCATGATGCTTGGTGTTGCCGCGTTACTCTGCTGAGAGGGCTGACGTGATGTCCGCTTCAGGCAAATTGAAACAAAAAATAATCATTTAGTAATCATGTTTTTAATTAATAAGGAACGTTACTTAATTTATATAACTTGATGTAATGTCCCCTATGTACGAGTTACAAAAGGAAATGACTCCGAATGGATCTCTTCTCTCTGTTCCTCATGTGGTATGTGTTACGTGATAAAACGCAGGGCCCCAGGAACTCATGTCTAGTCCCACGCTATGTGTCCTGTTCTATTTACTCATCAACCCATTCCAAGTCTGCCAGTAGGGCTGCGCTGTGTGCCAATGAAATGTTCAAACCGGTTAGGTCTGGTGCATTTAGGGGCGACGGAAGCAGCCTAGGCCGTCACTTTTCAATCAACCACCATCTTCTCCCGAAGGATCCGTACTTTCTTGATCGGGACACAATCGTCCAATCTTCCGGCAGATCACAATTAACCTCTATACATAAAAAATGAAAATGAATGTTATTGATGATAAATTCGTTTGGCATCAAATACACCACTGTTTAACACTTACCGCGCTACTGGTACCGTACCCGACGAATTCATTCAATTTCCGCGTGTTATTTTGAAATATTATTGACATATTTTATCGCTCTTCCATTATGATCGGACGAAAACAGAATGTCGATATTTTTCAAATTCGGGACCGAAAATGCAAAATCCACCTGATCAACCCTCTAAAAGCATTCGTGACCCCAGCACCGTTGACGTTGGCGGTTACGCGGGCCAGAGGTGATATGAGGAGCGAGCTCTCTCTGCTGGCAGAGTGACAATGCGGAATGAATGCCCACCCGACCCGGGTGAAAGAAGGTATGCCAATGCGTATCGATGCGCGTATGCGGCTTACCTTGAGGATATATCCGCACTGCCAACGGAATGCACTCCTTTCAAAATGACATCGCAAGTGCGGGTCCAAGATTATAAAAGAGGGGTTGGGGGGCGGGGCTGCATCGCCCATTATAATCAAATTCGCTTGCAATGTAGATTGCGATTATCTTCAAATCGTGGGCTTACAGCCGGAACAGCCGGAAATTGGCTCGCAACAGGAGTGATTTAACAACGGTAGACATTGGCCTGAGGTGAGGGATGGTCTGTCTCCGTAGATTCCATTCAATGTACAGTAATTGACTTGCGTCACTTTGAGGCTTTCGGCATTAGCAAGCAATCAGTTTATTGTATTCTATCTACCAAATGTAGTGGCGGATGCAGCGTGGGGGCTGTATCTTATATCAGTATAGGTTCCCACGCTGTATCTTATATCAGTATAGGCAGCTGTTTCTTTGTTCCAGCTGCCGGAACCTGCCCTTCGGCCCCCCGCCAGTTCTAAGCCCCGAGGCCTAATCTAAGTCTGAGAACGTTTTCCAATACCCACTCCTACCTGACAAGTCGTCTGACGACTTATATAACCTGACAAAGTCTTTCCGACAGTGACGCCAGCGCAGACGAGTCGCCGGCATGGGCGGCAAAAGGGCAGGTTTTGCTGATCCCGCTGGCCACTTTGACGCATGGGGACAGGGAGGAAACTATTACATTTATATAATGTAGAAAAAAGGGTGTTATCTCCTCCACCGCCCATCGCTGCGTGACGCGCTCACTCCGCTTGGGCTTCACACTGCGCGCAATGGGGAGGCTATATAAAAACCGAAAAAACGCGGAAGAACGATGTACTAATTTCGTATGTTTATGCATTCGCTTAATTGAAGTACCGGCCGCAATAGCGTCGAGTATTTCATTTGGCGAATGTGTCACATTATTTACGAAGTCCATATTGCATGTTAGGCATCAGCGAATCGATCATTACCCTGCACGAGTAATACGTGGCTAAGAAATTATTCGCTTAAAAAAACCCTATTATTTTACGCAATGCGTAATAGAGCATGTTCTCAAACCAATTATTTTAGCCAAATTGCTGTATCTCGTCTGTGAAAATGTGGTTCTCTAAGCGAACCACATAAGATAACTTCTCTTAAGTACTCAAATGTCGTCAAAATTCGGATATCACTGCTGTTTTTTGCCCTTGTAGGTATGGCATTCAATATGACCTCATAATTGAGACAATGTGTCCAGGACATTTCTCCAAAAGATTTTGAAAATCGTTGTAATATGTAATATTGTAATATGAGCAGCTTTAAATGAAGGAATAACCGCCCACCACTTTTCAGCATCCTAAATGGTTCGTCTTCAAGTTGGCAAGATCAATCTCAAGAAATTGGTTATCCTAGCAAATGCGTAGAACGCCAGATGAAGCTCGCCTTGACTCCCTGCTGATTCCACTGTCACACTGATGCATGCAGCAAGCTGTTCGTCATCAATTTAACGCACTGTTTTGTCTAAAATAAAGAACACCCTGTTTACTGATGCATTCGTATAAATAATAAACACTTAAACAGGCTTGATGCCACACGATGCTGCAACATGCTTATAAATATTGTGACGACAAGGCATTAGTTTTGCTAATGCTTTGCGAGGTCCATTTGCCATGTTAGCAGCTTGAGAAAACCAACGGTTCGCTTTATCAGAGTGTAAGCGCCACTAAATATTATCATACCCGCTTATGCAATGATTTTGTTTGTGTTGAAAGTTCTGATAATAATACCAAGACAATTAGCTCACCTTGGCTCTGCCGATGACGTCACGACACTTAATGACGTCGTAAATTGTATGTTTCTCATCGGTCAGTCAGTCGGTCGGCCAAAAATAAAGGATCACTGACTGTAGCCCGTTGTCCTCGCACCACTCACCTACCAGGATCCGAACCGCGACCCTTGGCGTCGATTATGAAGCTAATTAGCGCCTAATAGTTTTTGAGCAGCCTTTACCCCCCCCCCCCCCCACGTTTTACAGTGAGCACACGTGTGTCGTTCTCACCGGTTTGGGACAAATTCGCCTTGATGACGCCTTGATGACCCTGTGATGACGCGATCCCGCTATTGATATAAAAAGAGATTTAAAACGCTTTCATTGATATCATCAATTATTGTACAATAGATGATGTATGCCATTAGGATTTGATAGGGGGTTGCCGGCTGTTAGGTTGACGGGGGCTGGGGGGTTGACTGAGAGGAGGGAGGGGGTGGGGGGCAGGTGCGCATGGTGCATATAAGTCATGTATGACGACTATGGGGTGATGGTGGTAGTGAGTGTGGTGTAGAAGGCGAGGGGGGAGGGGGTTAAGCAAGCTGCATGACCTCCGATTTGACGACCCACAGCGCACCCTCCCAACCCCATCCCTCATCAGCCTGTGCATTCTTTTACAAGATTAAAATTCAACTATACGTTACATAGTGATATTGTAATTCAAGTGTCTAACAGACATGTTACCCATTACGCTGTAACATGTTGACGTGGGTGGGATGTCCTCTCTGAATCACGCCCCCCCCACCCCCCCACCCCCTCCCCAAAAAGAAAGAAAATGAAGTTTAATTTGCTCAAAGATCAGGGGTGGTGAGTTGGGACCCTCCGGACACCCCCCCCCGGGTTCCTACATTAGGGTTCAGCGCACCCCCTGCCCACACTGGGTAGGTGTGACCCTGGCCTGTCTCGCTCATACAGCCGCAGTGACTACTGGTATCCCATACGACAGACCTTACTGTAAGGAACGCCAACGGCAGATGATTAATTATTCATTTGAGGTGTGTTGTGAGGAGTGTACCAGACTTTGGGCACCCTCGTCAAATAACCACCGTCACAATAAATAAAGTTGCCATATAAACCACCAAAGCAAGTGGCGAAGGCTTGCCCGCGTTTACTGTATAGGTCGGTCGATATCACATTGAAAGGTATGGCTGCATGAAGCATTATGGAGAAATAAAATACTCACGACATCATTTTTTATTATCCAGGCATCAAACGCTTCCTAAGATAAATGAGGCCACAAAGATTAAGTGGTAAGCTCTCGTCCCGAGGCCAACGTGGTGTGGCACCGGAGTTCTTACACCACCTTCTGGCTTCAGGGGGGGGGGGGGGTCGGAGCTGGGGGAATATCTGTATCTGCAACATGCCATGTATATCAAGGACCCACGTTGCCTCCGAATTAGACCAATCGTAGGGGTTTATTTGTATTGGGGCCATAATTATCTAAGGTTTATCGCTGCGCTTCGGCACGCTGTTACGGAAAAACTGATGATGTGATGCTTATCGGCTGGCTTTGGATAATAAAAATCCCTATTGTTTGATACATTTATATACATCGCCCTCGTCACCATTGTCATAATATTTGCATCCTGCTGATTGCAATGCAATACTGCGGACGTACAAGAGACGGCACATACATGCAGATGGCAATTTGATTATTTGCAGTTTTATGACAGCGAAGAAATATATAGTATACGAATATGAATCTGTGTGTACTAATAAGCTAACACGTGTCTGTTGTATGTGGGTTACCCCGGGTGTTATTCATTGGTTATGCATTAGTTCCCATGTTGTGTTGGGATGCGACATGACATGTGTATTATCATAACACCTTGTGTACCATATTTGCTTAGACTTTGAGAAAAAATAAAGATAAATCTTTCTGTTCTAGGTCGTGTGTCTCATGTACACGTTCTGCAGTTCTATTGTTGCTGTTTTTCCTACCGCAGGAGTGTGGCCGCTCTGCTCATTCGTCAACTGGTGCAATCTGGGCTTCGGCCACGTGTCCTCCTACACGCTGGTGGCTGTGACCATTGTTCGCTTCGTCGCCATCCACGACCCGCTGCGCTTTGAGGGCAAGCTGACCCCCCGCAGAGCCCTGGCCGTCGTCATCAGCATCTGGGTCGTGTGTTTCACATTCACCGGCGCCGTGTACATCCGGGCACAGCCAGGTCGGTGATAGCGAGGGGGTGACGGAGGGTGGGGTGGGGGGACTCCAGGTCGGTGATCGCGAGGGGGAAGGGGGGAGGGCTGAAACTCCAAGGCGGAGGAGACGGGGGGGGAGAGGCTCCAGGTTGGTGATCGCGAGGAGGAGACGGGGGAAGGCGAGAGGGGGAAACTCAGCGTCGCAAGCCCCGGATGATCCATATGCGTGTCATGGAATTTGGAATTATTGATTGCATTTGTCTCAGTAACAGTCTCCAATATTTAGGCTGCCATTGTGGCCATGGAAGAGAGATGGGTAGGAATTAACAAAGAACCCAAATTAACAAATACGATAAATAAAGAAGATGTAAGAGACCAATGATATTTTATTTGGGTCACGTTTCCAATACTTGAGAAACGCAAAATCTGCCCAGAAATCTGATATTTTTCGACAGTGAATGAAAGCCAATTTTCTCCTATAAAAGTTGTGGTTATCCCCTTTACACCCCGCGTTTCAGGTTCGCAGTGCATGGGATGTTGCTACCCTTTAATACTACGCTTACTTTCGTTTGCTACTCGCTAATCGCGGTCAGTCTGAATCGTTATGGCTATTATTATGCTCAGATCAATATAAAGATATTCAACTATGTAATGCAACCGAAATAGCGCGATTCAGATGGAGACAAACATGGCGGAATCACACAAACACTGGTTAATTGCTGAATCTCGGCGGTTGAAATCGTCTCGAAAACGGATATTGAATAGTGATAATGAATGATGAAAACAAGCCATACATTTCTATTAATTACCCTTTGCCTATTTTGATCAATGTTGACCTGGTATATGTCTTCAGAGAACTACGACTTGATGTGTCGCTACGAGCGGTACAGCCCAAAGTACTACATCCACATCACAATGATCATCGAGATTCTCATCCCAATGCTCGTCATGCTGATTCTCTACCTGCGGATGTCCCTTATAGCTCGGAAACAGGTAAGAGTTTTCCGTACCAGCCAACACCACATCCCTTTCTTGCGATGTGTCGGACGTACGCTCGACATACCTCAGCATGGCGCGATAGCACGCAAGCCCGGCAATTACTATCTCTATATGTGTGTCGCATGTCTCAACCTCAATCTTGGAGATGGCGAATTAGTCACGCTGTCTCCGGTGGAGCGCGGCAAGGTAATGGTGTCCTTCAACGCGTGTGACTCTGGGGCTGGTTTCCAAGGCTGGTGGCAGGATTCAAGTGTCACATATGGTATCCTGGAATCTAATTGTTGGTCTCTCATGTTCTGGCGGGCGTTAATTGTGCTGTCGTGACAAGAATAGAATGTCGTGATGGCAATGGTGTCATTTTTGGTAGGGTGCCGGGGAGAGAAAATGGCGCGGCTGCCGTGTGTGGCTCCTCATAATCATATCGCTGGCGCTTTCCATAACATATTCTTATCTAGATGTCGTTCGCCTTCCATATGACGGTCTTCGCATGTCGTATACGCCTGCCATGGCACGATCGTATCATGTCGTATGCGCCTGCCATGGCACGGTCGTATCATGTCCTATTCGCTTTGCACAAGTAGTCCTTGTTATGTCATATTTGTTCCCCATCGCGCGTCCTTAATTTGTCATAGCCGACTTCCATAGCGCAGTCTGAAGATCACAGAACAGTTAAAGAGTGGATGAGCAATGGGTGCTCTCTGAAGATCACCGGAAAGCCTCAATGAACACTTCTATAATTACATTTCGTGTCATGTCCCAACTCAGTTTTGAACAATTATGACAGACGGATATCTCCGTATAAATATAATTTTATATGAGAAAGATGTAACCAAAGATTTGTTTATCATTAAGACACGTTGTCTGAAAGGAATAAAGAGGAGCAGAGGCTCCTCAAACATGGCGTGATTACATTGCAGATGTAAACGATCACGATTACTTGGGAATTACGATTACGGGAAATAGAAAAGTCTTCCATTACGATTACATTAATATCATCGTGATTACAACCATAATTACATTCCACGTTTTTTACATTAATATGAAAAACACAGTTTCACCTTTTGATACACATGCGTTGCATGTATTCTGATGTTTGCAATCCGCCATATATAAGGAGCATGAAAAATGTTCCTTAAACGTGGCGTTGGTGGCTTATTATTTTCCAATTCTTTTTCATGTATCCACTCAAGGTTTTATCTTAGTGACATAGTATATACAAAGACATTAAAGATCACATTCACTTAGCGACTTGCCAAGTTCAGGTCTGGCCCCCTTAAACATGTTCACTCGGTTATCGTTTGGTAAAGGATGCTAAAAATTTGTTACATTAATATCATCGTGATTACAACCATAAATACATTCCACGTTTCTTACATTAATATGAAAAACACAGTTTCACCTTTTGATACACATGCGCTGCATGTATTCTGATGTTAGCGACTTGCCAAGTTCAGGTCTGGCCCCCTTAAACATGTTCACTCGGTTATCGTTTGGTAAAGGATGCTAAAACTTTGTTATATCTACCTAGAAGATAAAAGAGTTAATCACATGCAAACAATATTGATGAAATTACCTGGACATATTTCATGGCTTGTAATGTTTCTTCACCATCAACGTAAGCGGTTCCTACGAATAAAATATTAGCGCTCTTGCCTTCAACTTGCGTTAAATTTTCATAGGAACGCATTTGGAATCAGATCAAGTCTGATTTCGCAAATATGTTTCTATATGTATATTCAATAATATCTGCCAAAATGTGGAAATGGCATACCCGTGGTCTAGTTATATATTAGAAAACGGAAAGTACATCAATGTGTCCCTTGCACGGGTATAAAGCCAGAAATATGTACCACTGAATTTGGTATGACGAATTTGTTACTCAGTGTGAGCCCTAATTATAGAATCGCACATATTTGATGTAACCATCAACCAAAATAAAAGAAAGAGATTCTCGTCTTAAAGGAGTGGTGCAGTCTTAAAGTTGCAAAATTATAGTTTCGACACTGCTTTGCTGATCGGCAATCAGAGAACAGCGCTGCCATATTGCATCCAGCTTTACCAGAAAAAGGAAAATGAATATCTACTCCAGACAAAGGGTTTTATTCTGCGTCGTCGCATTACTCGATTAGTTTTATACCTGCTTAATAGACATGAGTCTCCAGCGGCACGGGTGCCTTTCACTGTCACCTTCCAGAGCAAGCTACTCACTGACGGGGAATGCTGTATAACAAACTGTGTTCATCTACTAACAACTTATTTTACAAGCAATATTTATTAGGATGTGTCTTTCTACAAGTGTATGATAACGTTGATCAAACAGTCAGGTGCCTTTCTTTTCGGATGTCAGTGAACACTGGCGGAGAAGATATAAACATTCGTTGGCAAGTGGTAGAAAAGTGACATTGTAGGGGCTCATCAGCCGACTATGGTCATCGTCAGAATCGAAAATTATTTGGTTTTCCTCGGGTACGTGGAGAGGACAGGCGCATGCAGTCACGTTCTCTACCACTTTTAGTGTAGCGCCACCACTAAGTGTAATTTCCGACATTGTTAATGCGTAAATTGATATAGCGTAAGAGAGAAAAATAGTGCTTTAAAAATATATATTTCGGGCGGGTAATATCGCAGAAGAAAAAAAGCCTAGCCGTACACTTTGCCTTTTCAGATGCACAAGATCCACGCGCTACAACAGTCCGTGTCCACCGGAGAGGGCAACCCGCGCGCTGTGTCCCTGTGGATCAAGGAGATCAAGATGTTCAAGGTGGCTGGTCTCCTGGTCGGCTACTTCACGCTGGCCTGGATGCCCTTCATGATCTACGTCTACGTCGTCTTCTTCTGCCCCTCGTGTCCCATTGACAAGTACATCAGGTGGGTGGTCACCATATCAGCCCCATTGACAAGTACATCAGGTGAGTGGTCATCATATCAGCCCCATTAACAAGTACATCAGGTGGGTGGTCATCATATCAGCCCCATTGACAAGTACATCAAGCGAGTGAGTGGTCACCAGATCAGTCCCATTGACATGTGCATCAGGTGGGTGGTCATCATATCAGCCCCATTGACAAGTACATCAGGCGAGTGAGTGGTCACCAGATCAGTCCCATTGACATGTGCATCAGGTGGGTGGTCACCATATCAGCTCAATTGACAGGTACATCAGGTTGGTGGTCACCATAGCAGCCCCATTGACAAGCACATCACGTGGGTGGCCACCATATCAGCCTCATGGACAAGTACATCAGGTGAATGGCCATCATATGAGCCCCATTGACAAGTACATCAGGTGGGTTGTCACCATATCGGCCCCATTGCCAAGTACATCAGGTTTGTAGTCCACATATCAGCCCCATTGACAAGTACATCAAGTGGATGGTCACTATATCAGCCCCATTGACAAGTACATCCGGTTGGTGGTCACCATATCAGCCCCATTGACAAGTACATCAGGTAGGGGTCGACCACCATATCAGTCCTATTAATATATTGGTATATTTA
Source organism: Arenicola marina (assembly GCA_964019135.1). Classification (NCBI taxonomy): domain Eukaryota; kingdom Metazoa; phylum Annelida; class Polychaeta; family Arenicolidae; genus Arenicola; species Arenicola marina. Next base: position 36,111,766 of record OZ025255.1, read on the forward strand.
CATCAGCTGTATGTTTCAACCATGTATCTCGACTAATATGTATGTAGTTAATGTTTCGTTTCAATGTATCTAATTGTCTAGGACAGTGGAAAATGGACAGGAGCAAGTGTGAATATGAGTGAATATGACACGAGATTGACTGTTTTCGGCGCGTACGCGGCATTTTCTATATCTCATCACTCGTTAAGGGGCGAGAAGCCATTTAATAGACTACTTGCGGACACAGTCAATCTATAGGCCTACTAAGCCGCGGCTTCCCTGGAAAATGGACAGGAACAGATACACGGCCCCAATGCAGGTTTGCTTTGAGATGACTGCAGACGAATCCGTGAAAATGTTTGTTTTCTGGATATCTGGAACCTTGCTAATCAGGCTTTTTCTTAGTGCGCATGCACCACGGAATGACATAAGACGTACTACGCCAACCAGCATGTCACATATGACGCCGATCTCCCGGCAGAGGGCGTTACGCTTATACCATAGTACCTCTGCCCCACGTCAAATGTAACCATCAGAATTATGTTTCATACGCGAAAATTGAAATGAATCGAATCGAAGATCAATTCGGTTTGGCATTAAATACAACACTGTTTAGTATTTGCTGTACTGCTCGTACCGTAACAGACGGGTTCATTCGAGTTTGATTTTAAACTCGGCCCCGTGTTATTTTGAATTTTTTTCGCTTAACCCTTCCATTCTGATTATTCGACAACGGAATGTTCATATTTTTCAAACCCTGGATAGAAAATTCAATATTCGATAAAATAACCCTTGAAAACTATTCGTGACCCCAACACCGTTGAGGTCAACCGTGAGGTGGGCGGGAACGAGGGGCAGAGGTGATGTGAGGAACGGGCTGCCTCTGCTGGCAGAGTGATATGACGCATAGGAAGAGGAAAGGTGTGATTCTGGGAAATAATCGTAGGCACAAAAAAGTTGAAGGGAGTTGATCGTTTTTTCCAACATCTTGAATCCCTGCCTCTGTATCCAGTAACGGCCGGAGGGTAGAAACAACTAGACTACATCTAGCGAACGAACGAGCTGTATCAATCACAGGACATGTGTACTCGGTACATTCTGTTGGTTACCATTTTAGCGCCATTCCGTAGCAAATATAAATGGCCGAACGTTCATTTGTTACTGTATGCAAACGGCGGCCCGTAACTGCACATACAGTCAACCAACGATGGCGGAAGGACGTGTCAGTTGATTGTTTTATTCGTCATTTGTTTGAAACTGACTCTGCATCGGCCGTGACAAATGTTCTACGTCGTCCAACAAAGGTAGGAGGCTGCTACTGTGAAAACAAGATAACAAGCATTGCTCTAATGACAACGTAGCAACATCATGTAAAACTATGATGTTTCATGTAACTGAAATTGCAGGCTGACCATAAACCATCATATCATCCCGGTTACTAATTGAGTCCAGGATAAGAGTGGCTACCTCGACGAGGGGGCGCCATCGGCTGGCTGGGGGTCCCGGTGGCTGAAGGGTGCCCTGATGGTCCTTAGGTTATGGATGGTTCACATCCCCCAGCGCCTTTTTCGAGGGCCAGCCAATCAGCTGGCTGTGTACCTACCAAGGTGAAGGACGCACTGTTACCACTTGGTGGCCTTGAATGCTTCTTCAGCGGTTCTCTGAGTAGTATAGAGCTGAGCTTTTAGCTACCCCCATGACCCCCTCACCCCCCCCCCTGTGGTCTGCGAAAATTTTGAAATATCGATTTGAAATTGCCGGTCACGAGTTAATGAGGTCAATAATTTTTGTCAAAAGTCTTTGTTTCCGTGCTATAGCACGGGGTATAATTAGCATAAATTACGATGTAAATAGCTAATTAAGCTGTCAACAAGGTTATTCATAATTGCTTGAAGTCTTTGTTTCCGCGTTATAGTACGGGGTATAAATAGTATAAATTAGTATGTAAATAGGTATATTCAACAAGGTTATTAATCATTGTTTGTCTATGTTCTCGTGCTATAGTACGAGTGAATGAAGAAGACATAGGTGGCGGAAGAGGCAATGAAGGTGTTAACTATGTCATTAATCATTGTTTGAAGTCTTCAATCTGCGATCAAGTACTATTATGAATAGGTAATAGATGAACAAGTCCTTTTGCTTTGATGAAACAGTAAATCATTTAATCGCTATAGATATCGCCATGTAAACTGTATATTCTCGCGTTACAGTACGATTAATCGTCAATGACACGTGTATATAATCAATGTAATCAGGCCATGTGAGATCCTATAAGCTGTGTAATATGTTTGTTTGTTTGTAAAAACCTAAGGATATGTATCGAGTAAACCATATTAACGCAAATACAATCATCCATTTTGCAAAGTTTTTATTCCTATATCACTACAATACATGAACACCATTACCCGCTACAACATCTTTAGGCTTTGAAATACTGAACAGTTAAATAGACATCCTCTCCGATGCACTCTTGACAGCGTATATCGTGAGTTTGCTCGGAAGTACACTGCGTATTCTCCCATTTTCTTTTCTTGGCCACCGGGATGAGTGGTAGCCGATTGGAGGGAGTGAAGCCCGCTGTTGTCTTGTGGGAAGTCATGTCATTGTGGTGAAAAGATGGAGACCGCCCGTACATTATATTGGCAACGCCCCGCCCCCCTCCGCCTCCTCGTCATCCACCCACTTGGGACGTGTCTGAACATGCTTTGGCGAGGTGTAAAAATAGCATCACGACTGACGTCATACATCGGCGTGGCTTTGACATCTGTTTAAAGATAGACAGAGAGGGGCGTGGCCAACGGGCTTTGTACGCACGGGTAATCGCTGTAAATGAGCGATCAATCACTTTTTTAATCCCAACAACTCAAGCCCGCGTTATAATACGAATGAGTTGCTTCACTACGTTTTATAATAATTGGTTCATGCACTACTGTGTGTGAATTGTGTGATTGATGTTAAAGGTCACAGAAATGGGCCGTGGATGTTTTAAAACTCATCAAAATGCTACCTTTGTGAAAGAGCGGTGACTTTAAGGACTTGTCTGCGAGCGACAGATGTTTCGTGGTCTTTGTCTTGATGTGTAGAGTTGCAGCGACAATTATTTATTTTCGGTCGGTTATTTTTTTAAATGCGCGTTTGAATTCACCGGTGGGAGGGCAGTGAGTGGAGCCCGCGGGCGCGCGAGCGCGCTGGACAGTGGGGGCGGGGCTTCGACCGAGACAAATATCGATTTTTTTTTCCAAGCCCCTCAACACAGCACCCGCTGGCCGTCACGACCTAGTGATTTTCAAAAGTTCGGGCGAGCCAGCGAGCCAGAGTCAGCGGAGCGTAATGTGGTTTTTGGCGGGGTATTGGCCGACGGTCTGTGTACGCACAAGTTTGGGAGTGTCGCTGTGATATGAACTTTGTGAAATATCGGAAGGAATAATCACCTTAATTTTAGTTTCGGTTGTAACATTATTCAACTGTCGCCGATGTAATAAGGATGCATCTATAAACGTTCGAACAAACAAGTCGTGGAGGCAAGCGCCCGGTTGGCGTCCTTTTGTCGCGAGGGAGAAGAGTTATGACAGTTGTTTGAGGAGTCAGTCTATTATTTCGATAGTAATAAGCGGGCTTTATGCTCTTCACCTCAGGTATTATTTATCTGCAAGCCATTAATACGTCGGCCGGAAAGGTCAATGGGTTAACCTCTTTAACAACCACCCGTGGGTATTTCATTATACCTTCCCCTCCTAGATAACTAGGCGTGGCAGCTGGTTACTATGTGGTGGCAGTAAAATTCACTGTTGTATATGATACGAGGCGTCATTGTGTACTGATGGAAACATAAGAAGCTTGTTTTATAGGTCCACCCTTCCCCCTGCCCCCCTTTCTCTCCCCCATCTATTCACTGACGATTCTGAACACGTGACTCCCATGCTACACCTGCCCTCTTCGTCAACGATGCTTTTTTAAAATCATAATGGAGTGAATGGTGACGTCATTGACATTTAGTCATCTGTTTGTTCAGGACCTATATAAAACGGGAGAGATGAGTTAATTGGTTGTTTCTTTATGTTGGCAACCCCTTGACCTCTGTAGCCGACGTTCTGTTTGCTTGCATATGCATCCAAAAGAAGTTAGGGAGGGTGAAGGATATAACATCAATCGCCTATGTCATTGCTATACACGTTCTTGGGGAGTGTCTGTGGGTTTTTTATTGCATTGGAGTTACCAATGTTACGAGCACCCCACATCCGACGGCACGTTTAAACGAGTTTGGGGAAAGAGCGACTGGCTCCCTCCATCTCCATACACCATACACTCACAATATTCCTATTAGGTTATTTTGCTGTTACTCCGTCAAGTGAAAACTATTATGGTGCATGACCGCTTTTCTAGTTCATTAAAAGAAGCAGTTGCATTTGCTTGTGACATCTGCAACCAACGTCGCATTCATATAACTCATACACCGTTAAAGGAATTATTCTGTAAGTTTGAACATTGTTACTCGTTAAGTCAGTGTAAAGTAACATATATGTTAAAAATGTATTGTATTGAACTTTATTTGTTTTTATTGCACTTTTAAAAGCAGCTAAAGTAAAAACACATACTAACATAAATTTTTGTCGTATTGTATGTATGAAGTATTCGTTTTCCGTCACGTGTTTATATATTTTTTAAACTATCAAGTGTTACAGTAACACAATAAGTTATGCATGTATCATATATTTGTGAAACATCCATTTACCTTATTGCAATACGTCTCGGTTTACACATACACTTACAACTATGCAACTAGTCTTGTAGAATGTCATGTTTCATAAAGTTAACAAGTTATTGAATCAACAGATTGACGCGTGTTACGCGTGCGTGTATCGCGAATGTGAACTGAATTAAAAGTCGTCATCACGTTAACGAATTAGGAAGTGAGTATAAACACTGCCATGTAATTTTTAGTGAGTAGCATTTGCGGTAAAAGAACTTCGCTATTGAAATAGCGTTAGCAACAGGCAAGTACTAATTCTACACAATCATGACAAGTTCTTAAATTTTATTTAGTGAACATTGCAATTCCGAAAACAACGATATTTGTGGTGACAACATATCTGCAATGAAGTAAGAGAGAAGTAATTAGACATAAAAAATAGCGAAGCCAACGTGATGTATGTGCGAATTTAATGAATTGAATTCACCGGTATAATCAGATACATTCTAAACTACGGTGCGTAGAGAAGTATTGAATAGACTCATGACTGCCAAGAGTTTATCAAATGAATAACATTTGGAACATAACACAATATATGGATAATATAAACCTAATACTTTTGTGTACAATGCAACTCACGCGAGTATTCTGAGAGAACATGTTGTAAACGGAATAAATCATCAGTTTGTAACCATACAAAGAGATGAATGAAACATATCATTTACTTTATCTCGTAACATACATTCTAAACTTAGAAAGAGGATCGTATTAAGTAGTTGTCATAGCAAACACTAACATAAACATAACGAATGAGTTATCTGTCTTTTTTTTTGGTATATCTTGGTGCAATGTATGACTTATCTAACTCGTGTTTTCTCTCTGCGTAGAAGGTATGTCAAAACTGGGAGTATGTATCCTCTTTTTTTATATTTTATACATCAAGAAGTTAAACAGATAGAATATAATTCTCATGAGTTGTGATGTCAAGGACAATGAATCAGTATTCAGTTTGGTTTTATTACACATATCCCAAAACAGTTTTCTTACTCTTACTCAACCAGATTATGTAGGAATGTATGGTAATGTAATTTTTAGAACCCTTAACTTCCTACATGAATTGATACTTCTAGTATCTAATTAATCTTACCTTAAGCTATCCTGAAAGAAATTTCAGGGTCCACTCGTCTCCTGCGAGAATGTAACAATATGTTTAGTTGATTTATAACATTTAGGTTTTATCTACATGAAACGAATGCTTATTTTTTATTTTTAAACTATTAACATTTGTACTGAGTTTAACTCATTTTACTTACCACTCTCTTTCCTCTGGCGCACAGTAAACCGTTATACACTTACACCTATGACTAGTTACAAATGGAAGTATTAATAAAGTTAACAAGTTATTGAATCAACAGATTGACGCGTGTTACGCATGTGTATATCGCGAACATGAAACGTTTGATCCACAAGTGCCATCACGTATGATATGTTAACTGGTTGGGTGGACACATGTGAAACCAAAAGGTAGAATTCTGTAAGTTACATGCCGTCATCGAGTTTGTTACATTCGTGTAATTTGAAAGACAACGAAGAAGAAAGATGTCACTTTTTGTATTCAACATAACATCAAGTTTATACTTAATGTAACATGTGTGAAATAAATATCATGTCACATCTATGTACTCAATAGTCAACCGCAAAAGTAAAAAGCTGTAAGTATTGTGTGTGTATTCACTGTAACATATGTCTGTGGATAGTAATCATTTGCATACGATTTTACTTATTGTAGATGACACAACGATGAATAACGTGTTCATGCTAGATATATAAATACATACACCTCCGTTGAACGAACGGTGTACGAGAAAATTAAATGACTTGTAAATAATATAGATGTGATCCGTACTACACATGTGTCACAATTGACATGATCGTTTGATAGAACAAATATCGGTCTTGTCTTTTTCAAGTGAAGTAAATCGGGTTTGCAGACTGTTAAGAAAGTAACCGAGTGCGTAATACAATATATATATTTAATGAAGTAATATGTCTGGGAAAAAGAGTCGTTATATAGTTTCGCTGTATGTTAACATACTTGAACACAAGAAAACGGTAACAAAAGTTAATGAATGATTGAATGCGAATATTTTCTTTGATATGTTTTGGATGAATTAGTTAACATTAATGCTACTGACTAACAACAACAACCACGGTAACCCATTCCACAATAATAAATAAATGTAACGTCTAAAGGTATCAATTAACCCTATATCATCATCTTCCGTCGTGTTTGTCTTTCTTTTCCCCTAAATAATTTATACTAAGTTCTTACCAGACAAGAGATGTGAACATCTCTGGGGGGTTCTGCACACACCCCCACAACGTCCTACCCTCACCCAAGAGGTTGGCATCTTCTTTGGTGGGTGGGGGTAAACGGGACACACCCGCACCACATACCGCGCCAAGGTCCAAAAAACACACGCACAGCGCACACAGAGACATGTCGAATGAATGTTAAATGAATTATTACTGTTACCATTTCAAACATCACGAGCTCCATGTAGCAAACATTCCCTGATTTCTACATCAGTAACATGATACCCACCTGAACATCTCACCACCGTGTGTGAATGATATGTCACCGTGTGTGAATGATATGTCGCCGCCTCCCATCGTCCACCACTCATCGATGGGAACACACTGCACTCTATGACATATAGAGTCACATGACAAGAACTCGTTTTGCGCTAATTTGACTGTTTTTAAGTTCTTCCATACGCTATTACTGCATAATTCTTCCCACGACACCAACAAGGTATGAACCAGAGTTATAGTTTCCACTTTATCCAGTTGTTGAGAGGAAATGAATGGCAATGTTTTTATTCCGAAGCATTGCATGTGTCTGCCGTCGATAGTATTGCAGTATTCTATTCCACTTGAACCCAGCGTTAGATATAGCATCAATATATTCCTGAAAATGGTTACATCCATGTTGATTCCCGACTCGTTCCCACGATTTGGAATTCAGTTTGACTGCTCCGTAGGTCTCCACCACCTCTCGAAGCCCATGTGTTCCTTCTCTTTGAAATAACTGTTGATACCAAATCAGTTGAAAGTTCTCACGACTGAGATCAACATCCCCCTGTAGCAATGTATCTCCAAAAAATGTTTACGCTATAAACCTGTCAAATGGCTACCGCTCGCATGTTCTTATATAAATACTCCACAAACCTATACATCCCTCTACTCACTCAATTACGCCCCCCCCCCCTTCATACATTATATCATTGACCACAACACCCACAACGACTATTAACTTAGTGCCCTCTTCGCACATCCTCTCACCCATCCCTCCTTGTACTCTGTATTGTACTGCCTTCCTCTCCACATTCGCGAGATTGAGAGAACGGTAAGCCAGATTCCTTTGTTAGATTCCTGTAGACGCATGCAAGAGTTTTGAGAGAGCTGGTGAGTTGTTTCATGAGGAGCGCGTGGCCGGCCAGGTCAGTGGGTCAGAGCGCTCGCCTGCAGACCTTTGGTTATCTATCGGTTCGAGCCTTGCGCTATATCCATGTCTGTGTGGTCGCAGACTCTGTGTGCCCCCCCCCCCTTCTCCACTTGCCTGTACCTCTCAGTGAGCTTGGGTTAGGGTACAATTGGGAAAAGAGTCGTTATATAGTTTCGGTGTATGTTAACATACTTGAACACAAGAAAACGGTAACAAAAGTTAATGAATGATTGAATGCGTCAACAGCTACGTGACTGTTTAGTTTAAAGACAAACATACAATGTGATGTGTTTTCAGTTATCGCTCACATTACGTACTAGGTCTGTTTTATGTAATGATGATAGATCTAGTTGTAGTAAAATATTAAAATTTATGTATAATGTTTGTTGATTTCTGTGAAGTTAAACATCAAATGAACAATCCAATAACTCACTATTGATGGTGTTGTAGTAATCTATATGTAGAACCTTGCTAAACAGGTGATGTAAAGTATATTTAACAAACTATAGTGATTCAACATATAAAAGGTATTGTAAATTATAATCTGATGAGTGCGAAAAGTATCGTTGGGCGGATCGCACCGTATGGATCTACACAAATTCTGAAATCATGTTTAGTGATATTTATTTAGTGTGTCTGTTGAACCTGGGTGATTTCTCGGTTAAACTGTAAATTCATTCCCCGGCGGCTAACACCCTCTATCGAAACGCCTGAAAAGTGTCAGTGGACGGTCGTGGACGGGCGGCAACCGTAAATTTGAGTTGGGATGTAGGCGACCTCCCTCGTAGGCAAGACGGATGGCTGCCGGGAACTGGTCTGGAGCTGGCGTCGGCGAGGGTATGCTACTTTCGATGGGGAGGCGGCGACCTCCCTCGTAGGCCAGACGGATGGCTGCCGGGAACTGGTCTGGAGCTGGCGTCGGCGAGGGTATGCTACTTTCGATGGGGAGGCGGCGACCTCCCTCGTAGGCAAGACGGATGGCTGCCGGGAACTGGTCTGGAGCTGGCGTCGGCGAGGGTATGCTACTTTCGATGGGGAGGCGGCGACCTCCCTCGTAGGCCAGACGGATGGCTGCCGGGAACTGGTCTGGAGCTGGCGTCGGCGAGGGTATGCTACTTTCGATGGGGAGGCGGCGACCTCCCTCGTAGGCCAGACGGATGGCTGCCGTGAACTGCTCTGGCCGCAGGATGAGGAAGGGCGGCTGGATTTGTGCAATTTGCTGTGGTTGTCCAGTTGACAAACCGATTCCGGGGAATTGTTCGAGTGGACACGGCTGGTGATATTGACCGTCTTGGTCATCCATGCCTGTGTATGCACCGTTACTGTAGCTAAACATACCGGACCCGGTGAACCAATTGTTGATTGGTGGCACTTCTTGACAGCGAACACGAACTATTTACGTTGTCCTATTTAACCAATATGACGTGAAGTGCCGCACAGAGCTAAAAATCGCACTGACCACAGGTACGATAGTAGTGGTTCTGTTCCCACCACTGTTTTTTACCCTGGGTCAACGCTCTTTCTTGCTCTAGAACTGAACACTTACAATGCCAGAGCGCCCATTGAGAGGCACTACTATATGGTTTTTTCGAGCACCGAAATAGATGACCAGACTGTCTGGCCGGCATGTTTCTGACAATAGCGTTACACCATCGACAATAAAAATACGGCTCACCTGGATCGATGACGTTTGTTTTCAAACCGTGGCACTTGATACAGAACCAGCTGGATGGCAGCTCTTCCGGTGGTGGGGGTAGATATTGTCGAACAGCGGCGGTACTGTCTGTCATATCTTCTTATTTTCGTTCTTCGTGCGTTTCGTGTAACTACCGGTATCTTCAGACAAATTGTCAAGTTGTCCTGACTCCAAAATATGGGGGCCCTTATGTACACCCACAACCACCTACGCCCCCCTGGAAGAGCACACCCAGTAATGGCTTTGTCTCACCTCCCCCGGTCTTGTGCAGGGCGTTCTGCCGGGAGAGGGTGAGAGGGGACGACAGACGGGCAGTTTTTTATGTTGAAGAGGTTAACCAATCCACCTCCCTGTCCGACTTAATAATAACAATGTTGAACGACCGTTTTTGACTTTACCAACCTTCTGCATTGTTCAGGGCAATCTAGCGGGAGAGGTTGTTTATGTTAAAGAGGTTAACCAATGCACTTTCTGGTCAATAAAATCTTATGCCAAATGTTCATTTGCAATGCAGACAACTGTATTACTCTATTTCATAGTTCACCGCACGTTGATCCATAACTTAAAGATAATTGCAGCCATCTGGTCATCATCTCTACAGCTGCTCGAGCTTGTATTGCACTGTATTGCATGAATCCGCGAACAAGTTATTATAAAACGCAGTGAAGCGACTCAGTCGCATTATAACACGAGCTTGAGGGTTGTCGGGGTTAATAGAGTAATTGGTCGCAGGCTCATTTACAGTGATTATCTCCACCTACGGGGCAGATGACAGAAGGGGGGGGGGGTGAAGATATAGTGAGTATGTGGGAAGGGGAGGGGGTGAGAGGGCAGGTGGTTCACGATGGACGTGATAGGGGGCGTGGAGTAGGCGTGAGATGCGGTGACCTTGGCGTCACCGAAGCCTAACGGGGGGCCGCCTACATCCCAACTCAAATTTACGGTTGCCGCCCGTCCACGACCGTCCACTGACACTTTTCAGGCGTTTCGATAGAGGGTGTTAGCCGCCGGGGAATGAATTTACAGTTTAACCGAGAAATCACCCAGGTTCAACAGACACACTAAATAAATATCACTAAACATGATTTCAGAATTTGTGTAGATCCATACGGTGCAATCCGCCCAACGATACTTTTCGCACTCATCAGATTATAATTTACAATACCTTTTATATGTTGAATCACTATAGTTTGTTAAATATACTTTACATCACCTGTTTAGCAAGGTTCTACATATAGATTACTACAACACCATCAATAGTGAGTTATTGGATTGTTCATTTGATGTTTAACTTCACAGAAATCAACAAACATTATACATAAATTTTAATATTTTACTACAACTAGATCTATCATCATTACATAAAACAGACCTAGTACGTAATGTGAGCGATAACTGAAAACACATCACATTGTATGTTTGTCTTTAAACTAAACAGTCACGTAGCTGTTGACGCATTCAATCATTCATTAACTTTTGTTACCGTTTTCTTGTGTTAAAGTATGTTAACATACACCGAAACTATATAACGACTCTTTTCCCAATTGTACCCTAACCCAAGCTCACTGAGAGGTACAGGCAAGTGGTGAAGGGGGGGGGGGGGCACACAGAGTCTGCGACCACACAGACATGGATATAGCGCAAGGCTCGAACCGATAGATAACCAAAGGTCTGCAGGCGAGCGCTCTGACCCACTGACCTGGCCGGCCACGCGCTCCTCATGAAACAACTCACCAGCTCTCTCAAAACTCTTGCATGCGTCTACAGGAATCTAACAAAGGAATCTGGCTTACCGTTCTCTCAATCTCGTGAATGTGGAGAGGAAGGCAGTACAATACAGAGTACAAGGAGGGATGGGTGAGAGGATGTGCGAAGAGGGCACTAAGTTAATAGTCGTTGTGGGTGTTGTGGTCCATGATTTAATGTATGAAGGGGGGGGGGGGGCGTAATTGAGTGAGTAGAGGGATGTATAGGTTTGTGGAGTATTTATATAAGAACATGCGAGCGGTAGCCATTTGACAGGTTTATAGCGTAAACATTTTTTGGAGATACATTGCTACAGGGGGATGTTGATCTCAGTCGTGAGAACTTTCAACTGATTTGGTATCAACAGTTATTTCAAAGAGAAGGAACACATGGGCTTCGAGAGGTGGTGGAGACCTACGGAGCAGTCAAACTGAATTCCAAGTCGTGGGAACGAGTCGCGAATCAACATGGATGTAACCATTTTCAGGAATATATTGATGCTATATCTAACGCTGGGTTCAAGTGGAATAGAATACTGCAATACTATCGACGGCAGACACATGCAATGCTTCGGAATAAAAACATTGCCATTCATTTCCTCTCAACAACTGGATCAAATGGAAACTATAACTCTGGTTCATACCTTGTTGGTGTCGTGGGAAGAATTATGCAGTAATAGCGTATGGAAGAACTTAAAAACAGTCAAATTAGCGCAAAACGAGTTCTTGTCATGTGACTCTATATGTCATAGAGTGCAGTGTGTTCCCATCGATGAGTGGTGGACGATGGGAGGCGGCGACATATCATTCACACACAGTGACATAGCATTCACACACGGTGGTGAGATGTTCAGGTGGGTATCATGTTACTGATGTAGAAATCAGGGAATGTTTGCTACATGGAGCTCGTGATGTTTGAAATGGTAACAGTAATAATTCATTTAACATTCATTCGACATGTCTCTGTGTGCGCTGTGCGTGTGTTTTTTGGACCTTGGCGCGGTATGTGGTGCGGGTGTGTCCCGTTTACCCCCACCCACCAAAGAAGATGCCAACCTCTTGGGTGAGGGTAGGACGTTGTGGGGGTGTGTGCAGAACCCCCCAGAGATGTTCACATCTCTTGTCTGGTAAGAACTTAGTATAAATTATTTAGGGGAAAAGAAAGACAAACACGACGGAAGATGATGATATAGGGTTAATTGATACCTTTAGACGTTACATTTATTTATTATTGTGGAATGGGTTACCGTGCTTGTTGTTGTTAGTAGCATTAATGTTAACTAATTCATCCAAAACATATCAAAGAAAATATTCGCATTCAATCATTCATTAACTTTTGTTACCGTTTTCTTGTGTTCAAGTATGTTAACATACAGCGAAACTATATAACGACTCTTTTCCCAAACATATTACTTCATTAAATATATATAATGTATTACGCACTCGGTTACATTCTTAACAGTCTGCAAACCCGATTTACTTCACTTGAAAAAGACAAGACCGATATTTGTTCTATCAAACGATCATGTCAATTGTGACACATGTGTAGTACGGATCACATCTATATTATTTACAAGTCATTTAATTTTCTCGTACACCGTTCGTTCAACGGAGGTGTATGTTTTTATATATCTAGCATGAACACGTTATTCATCGTTGTGTCATCTACAATAAGTGAAATCGTATGCAAATGATTACTATCCACAGACATATGTTACAGTGAATACACACACAATACTTACAGCTTTTTACTTTTGCGGTTGACTATTGAGTACATAGATGTGACATGATATTTATTTCACACATGTTACATTAAGTATAAACTTGATGTTATGTTGAATACAAAAAGTGACATCTTTCTTCTTCGTTGTCTTTCAAATTACACGAATGTAACAAACTCGATGACGGCATGTAACTTACAGAATTCTACCTTTTGGTTTCACATGTGTCCACCCAACCAGTTAACATATCATACGTGATGGCACTTGCGGATCAAACGTTTCATGTTCGCGATATACACATGCGTAACACGCGTCAATCTGTTGATTCAATAACTTGTTAACTTTATTAATACTTCCATTTGTAACTAGTCATAGGTGTAAGTGTATAACGGTTTACTGTGCGCCAGAGGAAAGAGAGTGGTAAGTAAAATGAGTTAAACTCAGTACAAATGTTAATAGTTTAAAAATAAAAAATAAGCATTCATTTCATGTAGATAAAACCTAAATGTTATAAATCAACTAAACATATTGTTACATTCTCGCAGGAGACGAGTGGACCCTGAAATTTCTTTCAGGATAGCTTAAGGTAAGATTAATTAGATACTAGAAGTATCAATTCATGAAGGAAGTTAAGGGTTCTAAAAATTACATTACCATACATTCCTACATAATCTGGTTGAGTAAGAGTAAGAAAACTGTTTTGGGATATGTGTAATAAAACCAAACTGAATACTGATTCATTGTCCTTGACATCACAACTCATGAGAATTCTATTCTATCTGTTTAACTTCTTGATGTATAAAAAAAAAAAGAGGATACATACTCCCAGTTTTGACATACCTTCTACGCAGAGAGAAAACACGAGTTAGATACGTCATACATTGCACCAAGATATACCAAAAAAAAAGACAGATAACTCATTCGTTATGTTTATGTTAGTGTTTGCTATGACAACTACTTAATACGATCCTCTTTCTAAGTTTAGAATGTATGTTACGAGATAAAGTAAATGATATGTTTCATTCATCTCTTTGTATGGTTACAAACTGATGATTTATTCCGTTTACAACATGTTCTCTCAGAATACTCGCGTGAGTTTCATTGTAATCAAAAGTATTAAGTTTATATTATCCATATATTGTGTTATGTTCCAAATGTTATTCATTTGATAAACTCTTGGCAGTCATGAGTCTATTCAATACTTCTCTACGCACCGTAGTTTAGAATGTATCTGATTATACCGGTGAATTCAATTCATTAAATTCGCACATACATCACGTTGGCTTCGCTATTTTTTATGTCTAATCACTTCTCTCTTACTTCGTTGCAGATATGTTGTCACCACAAATATCGTTGTTTTCGGAATTGCAATGTTCACTAAATAAAATTTAAGAACTTGTCATGATTGTGTAGAATTAGTACTTGCCTGTTGCTAACGCTATTTCAATAGCGAAGTTCTTTTACCGCAAATGCTACTCACTAAAAATTACATGGCAGTGTTTATACTCACTTCCTAATTCGTTAACGTGATGACGACTTTTAATTCAGTTCACATTCGCGATATACGCACGCGTCACACGCGTCAATCTGTTGATTCAATAACTTGTTAACTTTATGAAACATGACATTCTACAAGACTAGTTGCATAGTTGTAAGTGTATGTGTAAACCGAGACGTATTGCAATAAGGTAAATGGATGTTTCACAAATATATGATACATGCATAACTTATTGTGTTACTGTAACACTTGATAGTTTAAAAAATATATAAACACGTGACGGAAAACGAATACTTCATACATACAATACGACAAAAATTTATGTTAGTATGTGTTTTTACTTTAGCTGCTTTTAAAAGTGCAATAAAAACAAATAAAGTTCAATACAATACATTTTTAACATATATGTTACTTTACACTGACTTAACGAGTAACAATGTTCAAACTTACAGAATAATTCCTTTAACGGTGTATGAGTTATATGAATGCGGCGTTGGTTGCAGATGTCACAAGCAAATGCAACTGCTTCTTTTAATGAACTAGAAAAGCGGTCATGCACCATAATAGTTTTCACTTGACGGAGTAACAGCAAAATAACCTAATAGGAATATTGTGAGTGTATGGTGTATGGAGATGGAGGGAGCCAGTCGCTCTTTCCCCAAACTCGTTTAAACGTGCCGTCGGATGTGGGGTGCTCGTAACATTGGTAACTCCAATGCAATAAAAAACCCACAGACACTCCCCAAGAACGTGTATAGCAATGACATAGGCGATTGATGTTATATCCTTCACCCTCCCTAACTTCTTTTGGATGCATATGCAAGCAAACAGAACGTCGGTTACAGAGGTCAAGGGGTTGCCAACATAAAGAAACAACCAATTAACTCATCTCTCCCGTTTTATATAGGTCCTGAACAAACAGATGACTAAATGTCAATGACGTCACCATTCACTCCATTATGATTTAAAAAAAGCATCGTTGACGAAGAGGGCAGGTGTAGCATGGGAGTCACGTGTTCAGAATCGTCAGTGAATAGATGGGGGAGAGAAAGGGGGGGAGGGGGAAGGGTGGACCTATAAAACAAGCTTCTTATGTTTCCATCAGTACACAATGACGCCTCGTATCATATACAACAGTGAATTTTACTGCCACCACATAGTAACCAGCTGCCACGCCTAGTTATCTAGGAGGGGAAGGTATAATGAAATACCCACGGGTGGTTGTTAAAGAGGTTAACCCATTGACCTTTCCGGCCGACGTATTAATGGCTTGCAGATAAATAATACCTGAGGTGAAGAGCATAAAGCCCGCTTATTACTATCGAAATGATAGACTGACTCCTCAAACAACTGTCATAACTCTTCTCCCTCGCGACAAAAGGACGCCAACCGGGCGCTTGTCTCCACGACTTGTTTGTTCGAACGTTTATAGATGCATCCTTATTACATCGGCGACAGTTGAATAATATTACAACCGAAACTAAAATTAAGGTGATTATTCCTTCCGATATTTCACAAAGTTCATATTACAGCGACACTCCCAAACTTGTGCGTACACAGACCGTCGGCCAATACCCCGCCAAAAACCACATTACGCTCCGCTGACTCTGGCTCGCTGGCTCGCCCGAACTTTTGAAAATCACTAGGTCGTGACGGCCAGCGGGTGCTGTGTTGAGGGGCTTGGAAAAAAAAAATCGATATTTGTCTCGGTCGAAGCCCCGCCCCCACTGTCCAGCGCGCTCGCGCGCCCGCGGGCTCGACTCACTGCCCTCCCACCGGTGAATTCAAACGCGCATTTAAAAAAATAACCGACCGAAAATAAATAATTGTCGCTGCAACTCTACACAACAAGACAGAGACCACGAAACATCTGTCGCTCGCAGACAAGTCCTTAAAGTCACCGCTCTTTCACAAAGGTAGCATTTTGATGAGTTTTGAAACATCCACGGCCCTTTTTTGTGACCTTTAACATCAATCACACAATTCACACACAGTAGTGCATGAACCAATTATTATAAAACGTAGTGAAGCGACTCAGTCTTATTATAACGCGGGCTTGAGTTGTTGGGATTAAAAAAGTGATTGATCGCTCATTTACAGCGATTACCCGTGCGTACAAAGCCCGTTGGCCACGCCCCTCTCTGTCTATCTTTAAACAGATGTCAAAGCCACGCCGATGTATGACGTCAGTCGTGATGCTATTTTTACACCTCGCCAAAGCATGTTCAGACACGTCCCAAGTGGGTGGATGACGAGGAGGCGGAGGGGGGCGGGGCGTTGCCAATATAATGTACGGGCGGTCTCCATCTTTTCACCACAACGACATGACTTCCCACAAGACAACAGCGGGCTTCACTTCCTCCAATCGGTTACCACTCATCCCGGTGGCCAAGAAAAGAAAATGGGAGAATACGCAGTGTACTTCCGAGCAAACTCACGATATACGCTGTCAAGAGTGCATCGGAGAGGATGTCTATTTAACTGTTCAGTATTTCAAAGCGTAAAGATGTTGTAGCGGGTAATGGTGTTCATGTATTGTAGTGATATAGGAATAAAAACTTTGCAAAATGGATGATTGTATTTGCGTTAATATGGTTTACTCGATACATATCCTTAGGTTTTTACAAACAAACAAACATATTACACAGCTTATAGGATCTCACATGGCCTGATTACATTGATTATATACACGTGTCATTGACGATTAATCGTACTGTAACGCGAGAATATACAGTTTACATGGCGATATCTATAGCGATTAAATGATTTACTGTTTCATCAAAGCAAAAGGACTTGTTCATCTATTACCTATTCACAATAGTACTTGATCGCAGATTGAAGACTTCAAACAATGATTAATGACATAGTTAACACCTTCATTGTCTCTTCCGCCACCTATGTCTTCTTCATTCACTCGTACTATAGCACGAGAACATAGACAAACAATGATTAATAACCTTGTTGAATATACCTATTTACATACTAATTTATACTAATTATACCCCGTGCTATAGCACGGAAACAAAGACTTTTGACAAAAATTAATGACCTCATTAACTCGTGACCGGCAATTTTTTCAAATCGATATTTCAAAATTTTCGCAGACCACAGGGGGGGGGGGGGTGAGGGGGTCATGGGGGTAGCTAAAAGCTCAGCTCTATACTACTTCTCTGTCCTACATTTTCGATGTCCTCTTTTGAGATTTCTAAGGCGTATCTTGCATTGTGGGTCATGGAGATAGGGAAGGAAGAGGCTGATTCTACGTAATAGTGCGCTTTAACTGGAGGAGACTGAGACGGCTGTGCATTCATCTCAAGATTTGAACCACATTTATTATACTAATTTCCTTCCGGATTTCTTGACAATTTAAAATCTTTAAAAGCAAATCTTACCAAAAAACCAAAGATCTTGACCGATATGGCAGGACAAGTCGTTCCCTGCATATGCTTGTGGTTCAACACCTCTTACAGAGTAATTTTGGTTTGATCACCATGGCCGCTAGCATGTGAAATTAATTTACTTGTGTTATTGTGGCACTGACTTTTATGCCTTTTAATAATACCTGATACCTGATACCTGGAGTAATATGGTGTCATTGTCCGACTCTTGTTGCACAGTGGCATATGGCATGCTAGTTAATTAAGAAAAACAGGAGGAACAAAAAAAATCAATAGTCAAGAACAGGGAGCATTGTGGAATAATGAGTACAAAACACCATCTAATGGCAATCTGATATTGCCAATTCAAGTAATAATATCACTGGCGTTTATGCCTTTTAATAATACCTGATACTTGATAGTTTATTAAGAAAAACAGGAGGAACAAAAAAAATCAATAGTCAAGAACAGGGAGCATTGTGGAATAATGAGTACAAAACACCATCTAATGGCAATCTTATATTGCCTATTCAAGTAATAATATCACTGGCGTTTATGCCTTTTAATAATACCTGATACCCGATAGTTAATTAAGAAAAACAGGAGGAACAAAAAAAAACAATAGTCAAAAACAGGGAGCATTGTGGAATAAGTACAAAAATATATCTAATGGCAATTTGATATTTGATAATGGCAATTAGCCATACTTTTTAATAAAGGAATACAACGAAGGACTTCATTGTACCTTTTAGGGCGACAGCAAGACTTCTCATTCACTCCAACGTCATAGTGAACGTCTTAGTGTATGCCGGGCGCATGCGTGAGTTCCGCCACACGACGAGGCGGCTGGCCCGACGTTGGGCGCCATGTTGGTTCAAGGGGAGTCAAGTCGGCACCGATGACGACATGTCCGTGTCGGCCATCACGGAACACGTAATGGGAAGCATGCGCCTGCAGATCGACGGCTAATATCGAACCCTCATACATTGTTTTCTGTTATCTGAATAATTTCTTGCATCTATTTTGTCACAACAAGTAACATAACATAACATTTGGGTTTAGCAAAGTAGTTACATATCGCATTGTATACCCATGAAAACCCCGAAACTCGTTATATATTATTAAAGGTATACACACGTCAGAGGATCTAGGATTTTGAAAAGTAGTGTGTGTATGGCGGGGGGGGGGGGGGGAGGGGTGCACTGAAAACTTCTACCAGGCCACCAACTTTTTTACGACCAGGGTATGAGGGGGGGTGGGGGGGGGGCGTATATCTTCAGATGGTCTTGATTTTGGGTGGAAAAACGGATTTCTTTCTCGAAAAGCCTTTATGTTAATTTTGGGTGGAAAAACAGATTTCTTTCTCAAAAAGAGAAATATATTACAGGCTGTCAGTACGACTTGAGAGATTGGGATTAATAATGAATGTATTTTTACGCATGCTTTCCGATTTATATTTATGTAAGGTTTAAGGGTGTTGCTCAAGTGTCGTAACCTGTTGGTCTTGTTTCTTTTATATCTTAAACATAAAATGCAGTGTTGTGCATGTTGTTGCTGTGATTTGCGCAACAATATTAATTATCAACTGCAGTTTTGTCAGTGCATTTCACAGTGCATTTTATTATCATTATCATGATCCCTTTTTAACTGGCTTTTATGTCTGCACTTTTTATGTATGTTTTGTTTAAGCGTTGGTGGCACGATTTTTTATACTCAAAATTAAACATAATGAATTATCAAGTATGTGTTTTAATAGTGTTTTTTTTAAAGTGTTTTTTTCTCCATAATCGTACAGTAAGTCGTGATATCAGGCAGACCAATACATATTATATTGCAAAGAATATACAACAGTGCAGGAGAGGGATCATTTTAGAAGAGGAATGATCGGTTTCGCTATTCTCAGAAATATGCGCTCACTGCGATATTGTTTTGTTTTTCCAAATTGTTCTATATCGTAATGTTTCAATTGTTAATTTGCAGTTTTCATCCCACGGCATTACTATGAACGCGTTCGTCAAAATAGCACAACTGAGGTCCGGCAAGTGTATATTTGTTGGGGCATTGCATCGGAGCTTTGCTGCAGTGCGTAGGCATCTGTTGTCCAGGGCACGTTCCCATGGTTGGGTGCTTTTGGTCGAGTTCAAGCTAATGAAAAAAGAAAACCGGAGCCACAATGTAAACGCTGTTTCCAAAAGGCTTTTTCTCTATATTAACATTGTATCTTACCAACGATCTGTTTTAGGCAGTCTTTCTTTAACAGTGCATCTTAGGGTTCAAGGGGAAGGTCGTCCCCTGGGGACGCCCTGGTTACTATTGTTGTTTATTGTATGTGTTAAATAATCTTGTTACATAAAGGAACACCAAGGCCAAACGAACTCATCGGGTTGAAAATGGCGAAATGTTTTCTGTGATTAGTCGACCAGATATTGCCTGACAAGAACTCTAGCTGCTTTTACGAATTTCTCTCATTAGCTTTTGTCATCATCTGTTCAGTATTATTGGTTGCGTCGAAAACTGGATGTTACCGGACCGAACAGATGTATCACGCAGCTCACAAAGATAATTTATTGAACGATTGCATAGATGTGCTTCGATATAACCGTATCTATGAAACAAATTGACGGTTAATGCTGTAGTTTAAACTTTCTCAAGAAGTCTGTTTCATGCCATTGGTCTGGTAGACTCCGTGTGACCCAACAAAGAAACATTGCTTGGCGAGGTTATATATACAAGTTGAATTAAGCAACGTCTTGCGAATATTGTGTTCAATAAAGGAAGACGTTATAGATAAGACATGGATAAGATTCAAGTTATGGCTAGTGTTTGATTTGATGACCACTGCCTTCTGTTTGTGTAACTGCTTAAATAAAACCATCGGCGTTTTATTAGTGACAACAATGCGGTCGTTTGACAAAAAAAATGGCTTGGCCACGGCAGAGAGTGCTTTTACAACAGAAAGCCACAATGGAACGCATTACAAATGATAACGAGCGAAGCTTGTCGCCATGTTAACTTTATTGACAAAATAAATATCGTATGGTAATATGAATGTATCTTGAGCCTGCGTAATTATTTATTGCGCTCCGCCTGGTAGCCGTACAACTTATTCAACCATCAGAAGGCTAAACGGACAGTCAACTGGATGAGAGCCAACCATCATGGGATCAGCAGGTATATTGGCTTTTATCATTGTAAATCCTCTCGATGTCTGCACATTGATATCAACACATTACATTTGCTCTAACCCTAAGGACTGGCCAAACCGCCTTTATTTCAGGCACACAATTGTTGCACTTATACATTAACCATAAATAAACATATCACATCGCAAAAACGAAATTGAAACAATACAGCGCTATTTAAATTTAGGATAGGTCCTATACTAACCGACACCTAACACATTAGCTCCTGACAAATGTTCCGATGCAGTCAGGAGGCACAGAATACACCATCCCTAACGACAAACATACAAGACCTTAACTGCACGGACAAACATAAATAAAAAGAACTAATTGCATTGCTTCAATCATGCCGTACTTTATTAGTCACTAATAGCCATTTATCATACTCGTGCAATATATATGTATATATCCAAGGCAACTAGGCGATCACTGAGTATACAAATATATATATTTAAAGCCAGCCAATATATAAATGGTTGATATATGTTCTCTCGCCAGTAGATATGGCTTCGTCGCACCGGGCTTCACAACATAAACAATCCAGATGCAAAACCTGTTTTTCGGTGAGCCACATAAACGACATGTTTGGTGCGATACGATGAACCTCCGGCAACACAGCCGGGCGTTTGGTCAGATCATGCAAGGTGCGCGACAACAACGGAGTCTAACCTACACAGATCCAAATCAAATCTTAAAATAGAACAGACAATCCTAGATAAAGAGGGTGGAGACATACGTCGAATTGATTTTCACTTTTCATTGCATATCCACCACTCCCGTTCTTCCACGTAGAGGCGAACCATTGTTTCAGCATAGCCCGTGTAGGTCTCACGCCTGCTATGTTCTACAACAGTACATTTCGTGGGCTCGGACATGGCCGGGAGATGGACCCCCCACGAGCATCAAGCGGAAACGCTGTTGGAGACACTTTCGCTTCCCATCGTTATTAATGTATTCATTAGCTGGAACTAACGTTGAAGTATGACGTTATTGCAGATATTACTCAAACACATCGCTGCAATGATCGAGTTCTTGACAGCTAACAGAGGAGATAGAGTAAGAGTTTATTACCGCGGTACATTCAAATTTTATGAGGCCATCTCTGGTGCATCCAATGAGTTTTACTTGATGTTTCACGTCGCTGTCGCTTTAATCGTCCTTGGATTTCGTCCGGAGCCATAAGTCAGCCACCTCGCCCTGAAGCTCTATCCAAATGCATAGCAAAGTACAATAACAACTTGACCCCGCCATAAGGCAGGTAAACAATCCAAATCTGTATGGTTCTTCATCTCTTTCCCCATAATACTATTTCAGAGGCAGCGCTATAATATCACATATCAATATCAGAATGGGAGCAAAACACAATGATTTGAGCAACGTTTACAACGATAAAAATGATATAACTTCGTAACCTCAGGAATGTCTCCACCCTTATGAATAAAGTCGCACATGAGCAAGAGATACGAGCTTTGGTGACTTCGGGAAGACAGTAACGCAGCGGGTCCCACTCATAAACTGCTATTTGAACAGCTCAAATCTCATTTCTTTTCAGTCTCTGTTTTTCATTAGCTCATTACAACAGGTTTACAAAAACATGTACAACGCATAGTCTTGTCCAAAAGTACATTGTCACGGCTTCTAGTCGTCTCGCAAAGAAGGTGTTATACACATTAAACACGCTCGGACTAATTCCCTTAACTAAAAGCAATTATTGTCTACATAAAATCATTCCGAATATAAAATGAAGATGAGCAGCGACATTACCCTGACCATATTAAGAGTGAAAGCTAGAAAATATTACATTAGATAATAGTTTTGGCACCCAACAAACTGCACTACCCTTTCCCCATTGCTCATAGCAAATGCGTAATTCAGTTGATACGGAATAAAAACATCTCCTTCCACATAATAAAATAATTTACCGTTTGGCACAAATTCGAGGTTTGATTCCAACAATGGATAATATATCCATGTACAAGTCAAAATCATTCGTTTATCCCGTTTACGTTGAGAAAACACTTCACAACTTCATGGTGAGCGCCAGTGTAACTAAGAAACACGAATTTGCCATTAAAATAACTTAAAATAAATTTGTCAGAAAATATAGATAGTGGAACACCAATAAATATAGGTTAGCTACTAAGATTCAGCCACATAGTACACACAATCTGCAGATCGATAACGGACGGAATATGACATCAGACTGAAGAGAAATATATGTTAAGTTACTCGACAGGGAACAGCACATCACTGCGGCCATAAGCCATAACACAAGCCAGACCACTCATCATATTCCGCTGACTTAAGTATTAAGACGCTGAGACACCAACACACGAGATTGTAAAACACTTCCAGAGAATAAATATAACAAATATGTTTGTAAATACATACCATAACAATTACACAAACAAGTGTCATTCCAAATACGAACATTACCTACACGCACTTATCTAACACGTACAGTGTCTTGTGGCCCATGTGGGTGCAATGACTACGAAGGCAAGAAAACGAGGAACGAATCCATCCATAATAAGGGTCTATAAACAATCGAGTAAAACTGTTGTTTCCTTTGTACAGCAAGACAACGGTATAGGAAAGAGCATAGGAAATAAAAAGACAAAGCAAGGGCACTATAATTGTAGAATGATACAATCAATTGATAATTTGATACAACTTAGCGCTACTTGAGATATAATCACCTAAACAATGGAAAAGTCAGCCCAGAAGATTAAGTAAAACCGTTCGATGCCGATGATAAAAAGTAGCGGTTGTGCTCTAAATATTACACAAAGAGCGACGTACAAATATATTTAGCTTACTGTGTTTTGTATCTACATTTGTTACGAGGTTACTAACAAATATCACAAAATACCCAAAACAGCATGATAAAAGATTGTCCTTGTCTTAAAGAGAGGTCGGTATAAATGTCAATAACATAACAACTAGGAAAAGGTGCGACTTCCAGCTGTCCAGGTATGGGGGCTCAGTAAGAGCAGACATTCATTGTTATCAACAGATAATATTACCCTTGTGTAGACAGCGTGTTGCTTACACAAGGTAACGTCGCGCTGACGGGCCATGCCATGAGGGTAAGTCCCTTCTCTGCGATGAAAAAAACGTCGGGACTCGAACCCACCACTTATACGGCTCCGTGAAGAGAGAAGTCTATGTTAATTTATGTCTATCAATAATATTCTTTCTTAACGCTCCAGATTAAACTAACAAATTGGGTTAGGATATGCTTTATGGCGCAAATATACCAGTATCTTTGTATGGAAGCAGGGAGAGAGAGAGAGAGAGAGAGAGAGGGGGAGAGAGAGAGAGAGAGAGAGAGAAAGAGAGAGAGAGTGGGGGGGGAGGTATTGCCGGTGGTTGTTGGTTAATTTGGCCAGCAACATCGACGGGATATTTGGGATTCGAGTCAAACAAAAAATAGTTACGTAATATGCTATGGGGTATGCAAGGACAGCGATAGAACTAGTCGAGGGTAGGGACACTGGTATATCAGTAGTCATCAGAGTAGGAGTTTGGATGATAAAAAAACATCTATTTAACAGGCAAGAACAGAGCGGTGCCATGGTGGCCGAGATACCGTCGTAGGATTCATTTTTTGTTACATCAGTGATGTCCGCTATGAAAACATAACAAAACGAGTTATAATCGAACGGGTTACACCCACGTTAACACGGCGACAAGGTTCATGTTAGAAACTCCAGGAAGCGACGCTAATGTACGCCGATAAAGGCAACACCCTGACCCCCGTGTTAGCTGTGAATCACAGCCTGACCCCCGCGTTAGCCTTGAACCACGGCCTGCCCCCGTGTTAGCTAAGGACCACAGCCTGATCCGTGTTTCCTAAGGACCACAGACTGACCCCCGTGTTAGCTGAGACCACGGCCTGACCACCGTGTTGTTTAAGGACCACAGCCTGCCATCCGTGTTAGCTGAGAATCACGGCCTGACCCCCGTGTTAGCTGAGACCACGGCCTGACCATCGTGTTGTTTAAGGACCACCGCCTGCCATCCGTGTTAGCTGAGAATCACGGCCTGACCCCCGTGTTAGCTGAGAACCACGGCCTGACCCCCGTGTTAGCTGAGAACCACGGCCTGACCCCCGTGTAGCTTGCCGGGAGATGTCTGCAGTCGTGCACCACCTGGGGCCTTGGAGCCGTGACTGGCCGGCCGCTGGAGGGCGTGGGAGGACGGCAGTCTGTCCAGGGCGGGGTGGTGCTGGTGCTGGCTGTAGTTATAGGCGCTCCGGGTGGCGCTATTACTCCCCGCCGACGAGACGTCCGGGCGCTGGCTCATGGGGGCCGGGGCGGAGACCACGGAGAGGCCCCCCGCCACACCCGCGAGCGGGAGGGGTGCCCCGCCGATCGCGCGCTGCCCGTAGCTGTAAAAGTGGGGTTGGGCTTGCTGGTTGGCTGACGTGACCTTAACCATGCTGGAGAAGTCGTACTGGTACTGTGGGAGTACGCCGCTATGGGTTGGTACGACGGCAGGTGGCCCAAGCTGCGGACCGCCCCCTGGCAACGGCGCACGCCCAGTGACCTTGGCACCTGAAGGTCAAACAACAGGTTATCTATGTACAGGGGAACCTATTACTTGCGGTCCACAAATGTGACAGCTGCAACAGAATTATATTAGCAAGAAAACGACGTCTACATACCACCCTATATGTGACACAATCGTATAGATGACATTGTACATTCAGAATTCGACAACATCATTGCATCTTTTGGGTCTCCTTCCCTCTGCTATATAGGATGAAGTTAACGTTGCCGACGTCTCGCCTCCAACACATTTATGGACGTCGTTATAGTTAATAATGGCGCCGTAATATGATAATGTCTATGCAATGACGTACCTTTAAACTCTGCGAATCACCTATACACGAGGCCAAGTGAAGACTTGTTTACTTTATGCCCTGTCAATACAACACTTCTCGACGTGAACTATTGACGTGAAATATTGACGTTTAGACAAGGGGAAGAATTGATGCTTTCCGCCACACTGTGCCCACATGGACTAACGCGGGCCACTTAGATCCCGTTGAGTATATCATATTAATGCCTCAGGAAGGGTAACAAAACGGCAGTGGGAAAAATCCGCCATATTAGTCTCCCATAAATAACGAATTTTCACCATCGTATTTGGCGTATTCTGTAATACAGCGCATTTAATTTAATAGCGAGCGTAAGCGAACTCTTAAGGTAACATGCATGCATATTCAAAGTCCATTTCAAGCAAAGGCTTAGGACTTTCATTTCGCGTGACAACCCCCATGAGACGTTTTCGGATTCGGAGTAAATATCAGCTGTACATAAATATATTCAAGCAAAGAGAGGTCGAAGCCTATTATGTCATGTCTTTAATAATTAAATCAGCTGCCCCACAAAATTAACGAATAAATTATTCAATGTTAACACTGGATGTATACTTCAAATTAAAGTTAATTTATAAGCGACGGGCTAAATGTTTGTTGCCAAGCAGAGCGCTCTTGGTGACCGCCCATCGGCTGCTGTCATAGTAAGTAGTTGTGACGTCAAAATGTTGTAAACATGACGTCACAATGGGAGTTCCTAAGCAACCGAATGATATGCCACAAGCACGCGCATGGTATACGTCATCCCGCCAAAGATATTCTTTATGGCAAGCCGAAGTGAGATTAATTTTGAATATTAATGTAGATGTATCCCCTCGGAATATCTGAATTAATAAATATACGCTCGCATTTTTTAGGTAGCACCTATCCATATTACATACAAGTATAAGTAATCGTCAGCTTGCTTTCGATGACTTTAAAAAGAACTGTATTTGTATGTTAGTGTCACTTTGTACATTCGTTTGGTTACTGTGGCTCACGCCCATCATGGGTAGTCACACGAGGGATATCTGGTCAATGTTTTATTATTCATGCTTCCGGTTTAGATGGAGCGAAATCTTCAGCTACCTTCTACTAAATGCAAATTTCAACCGATGCAAGGTACCAGAAGACGAGACTCTGGGTCGGACAATGTCCTTGTAGTTAGAATGCGCCAAAGCCCTGATAGTTTGCCAAAACCAGGCCCGTAAGTTCGAAACGGCCGGGGCTAAATATTTCGCCTTCCAATAGGACATTAGCATGAAGCTGGGCTATATATTCGGCCCTGCGTTTCTAACTTACTGGCACAGAACACTCGTACAAGCAACTCTAGCCTATGTATAACACACATGTCGGTCTACGTAAGGACACTCGTACAGACAACTCCAGCCTATATATAACGCACAGGGCGTACGTCCGTCCGTCAACTGAACTGCCAAGCGCTGTCAAACGGACATACCAAAGCGAAAACGGAGAACCTAGAGGCTAACAGCAAGAGCAGTCAGTGCGCCAACAACTTCGGCACAACATTCACGCCATCTACCATCAGTTCCTGGGGAACTGGTACAGATGTCATTACGAGACGCTATTTCTTCCACTGATGACTCGTCACACCGAGAATAAAGGAGCACGAACACATGGTAACCGGGCGGCTTACAGAACAGATCAGTGGGAGAAGCCGTTAGAATAGATCTGGCAGCGGACCATGGGAAAGAAGGCCAACAATAACCTGCATCCTGTCCCAGATATGGCTTCGTCAGAAAATGCCGGGTGGTGTGAGCACAGGAAACATCTCGCAGCAGTATATAATGCAACAATAACCTTAATTGCTTTACCAAATAGAGAGCGACGCCGAGAAAAGAGCATCTATCCAAGTCTGGCATAGAAAGACTCACACAACAATTAAAAATGGAATATGAAAATACCGTAATCAGACACAATAGGAAAGGTGATGGCCATAACGTTTTTGGCAAAGTTTCACCAAGTAAAACACGAATTCAGACGATTCTGGATTTTTCGGATAGAAATCGACCACAAGTGAAGAACAGACACTAAGTAGCAACAACACCATGATAACCACAGCAAACCCTGCATAGAACCTAACAGTTCGCTAGTTGCTACATGTATGTTGAATCTGGATTGAAACAACCGGACTGAAATATATACTGGACAAGCAAACTATCTGAAAACATTTATACGTACTAATTCCCATTTGAAATTAGCTGCTGCATTGAGGGATGGGTTGGCATGCATGGTTAAGAAATTATCATGACACATGGTGTGTTCGACACGCCAGGAAGTAAATGAGGAATAAATAAGTACATTCATTTATTGCGATGTTATTATGTTATTACTTGTCAAATATCATATGTTAAACGATGAAAGCCATTAAGACACCCAATACAAGATACCCTGTTACACAATTACGTCAAGCTTGTAGACATAAGCCTATATAAAACAAGTATAACAAATTAAACAGTGACCACGACCCATCAAAGCAATGTGCATTCGGATGCAACTGCTAAATATCTTAATTTATCAAAAATTAGTTGCTGAAGACAACTATCTGTCAGAAACAATCCCACAGCTTGGTACAATATACGCTAAACCCAGAAGAGGTGTCACAACATCAACTAAAAAATATATTTTGTCGACACATACCGGCCGCTAAAGCAATTGGGAAGACTATGTAGAGCCTCATACCGGACAATAAAGCACGTTACAAGCGCTAGGAACCACAGACAACCACTGAAGATTTAACGCAGTTTGCTAACGTCAACAGGTCCAAGGTACAAGGGCAACTAGGCTTAGAATGGGCCGTGAGACACATCAACGTTACACTATCTGGAGGAACTACTCTACATCCGGAAAGATGAATAGAAAATGGAAATAGTGGTAGTGTTTCATGGTAATGTATGCATACCGTCTACTACTACTCCGTCATACCGTGGAGAAATACAGACAGGAGTCACACAGACAACAGATTACCTATATTGTGCGGTTGCATACCTATTTCTCGGTGTTTAGCAGGTGGGTTTCCGAGGAGGAAACTGCGGCTGCGTCTCATCAGATTGAAAACGAGAGCCTCGTGCTTGTCCTGCGAGAGACGGGCTTCCACGTTTCGCGCCGACGATGGGGCTACCACCATGTCACGCGCCTGCGCCTGCGCCTGCGCCCCGGATAAGTCCGGCGCACTGGAGGTGGTAACCATCGCGGGACATGGCGCCAGAGCGGCGCCCGCGGGGTGGAGCGTTAAGCCGCCTCCAGGCATGGACGACCGGGGCGACCGGTGGGAGAGCTGCACTGAGCGGGGACGGGACTGGGTTTGTTCTCCCCTAACCACGGCCAGATTAGTCAGTCTGGGTGAGTCCTGTTTATGGGCTGGGTTTGTTCCTTCTTGGATGAGCAGTGTCAACTGAGGGGGATACTCACTATCTGACGCCATGATATGGTAACTGCCTCGCCCGCCAACGCCTGATGGCTTCCCACGTGTTGTGTACTTGGTTCGGTGCTAAAGGACGGCAAAAGAAAAAACACCTGCCATAGAATGTGACACAATGAAGACATCACCGCGGCACTGGGCATCAGCCACTTAATATATCAAGATTTATAACACAGTCCTTTCCCTAACAATGATATAGAGACCGCACTAACGTTCCGAAAGAGCTTCATGTATCATATATTCTCTACTAACGATACATTCGTACTGCCTTGACGTTACACAGAGATTTAAAGATGAATTACGTGGGCGGAATGAAACACGTGAATCCACAAAAAATGGACGTCTACCTGTATGTTACGGTCGCCAGATGGCGCCACCTGCGTGAAGTCAGCCGGCCGGTGTTTACTGTTGACTTCCCTGCCAATGGCGGCGTGTTGGTTGGAAACAATGCCTTGGTGAAAAACGCGTTGTAACGAAGTCACCCCATTACTGTTGTTCTTATTGGGCCCGCCGGGGGGCGCTCCAATAAAGTGACTTCCAGACGCTTCGGCGAATGCGCCGCGGGTTCTTCCGCTGACATCATCAACGCTGAGCTGAAATAACAGTGGAAACGAGAGACAATGACTGGGAAGGCCAAACGCGCAAACATCGCATTCAAGTAGTTCTCGGCGTGTATGTCACGACCATGTATCCCCCATCACAGACTTCTATATTTTATATACCTTTTTCTTCTATTTTAATCCTTTCAGGTGTTTTAATGTAAACTTAACATTAATAGCACTTTAATAAGACCAGTCTCTTTCTCTGTTCTGGCTCATAAAGATTGAAATGTTGTAGAATTATATAATCCTATTCGTCATGACAAGAATTCGTGAAGAAATCAACTTGATTTCCACCAATTAATGAAATTATTTAATAGACAAATAAACGCAGAGAAAGAGTAACATATTAAGTAACAAAATAGTAAATAAAAACAATTGATACTATAATTTGTAAAATAAACACTATTTAATATGGAACTGTAAAACATGAATCCCACCACGAAGCTTGTATGTGTGACACAAAACGAATTTACACAAAAAGTAAAAAGTCTAAACTTGTTAAGGATCCAAAAATGTTCACAGAAAAAGACAGACACAGGCCCGCAAGCGGCTGGCCAACATTCGCATAAATAACAGAAATACGTGGTTCGGCCAGGTTGTGCAGTCCAGAGAAAGTAACCGTTGATCAACCAGGAACGTAGCATGTATGACATACATCCAACACAAAACTAGCGGGAGACACTTTAATTCATGGAGAAAATTCTTACTTTAGTTTATAGGAAATGATTTTACTAAATCATAGGGACGGATCTTACTTTAAGTCTTAGGGAAGGACCTTACTTTCAAGTCTTGGGGAAAGATTTTACTTTAATTCCTAGCGAAGGATCCTAATTTAATTCCTAGGAAAGGATGTTACATAAAGTCATAGGAAATTATCTTACTTTAAGTCGTGGGGAAGGATTTTAGTTCCAAGTTAAGGACCTTCCTTTAAATCGTAGGGAAGAATTTTACTTTTAGTCGTAGGGATGGATTTAACTGTAATTTCAAGAGTAGGATCCTTCTTTAATTCCAAGAGTAAGATCTTCCTTTCGTTCCTAGGAAATGATCTTACTTTAAGTCGTAAAGAAGAGTTTTCCTTTAATTCCTAGAGAACGATCTTACTTTAATTATCAGGAAAGAATCTTGCTTTAAGTTTCAGACGAGAATCTTACTTTACCTCGAAGGGAATAACCTTACTTTAAGTTGTAGGGAAGTATCTTAGCTGTGCTTAAATATCGTGATCAATAGGGAAGTATCTTATGTGTGCTTACCTATTGCGATCAGTAGGGAAGTATCTTATCTGTACTTACTTATCGTGATCAATAGGGAGGTATCTTATCTGTATTTACTTAGTGCGATCAATAGGAAGTATCTTAGCTGTGCTTACTTATCGTGATCAATAGGGAAGTATCTTATCTGTACTTACTTATTGCGATCAACAGAAAGTATCTTAGCTGTGCTTACTTATCGTGGTCAATAGGGAAGTATCTTAGCTGTGCTTACTTATCGTGATCAATAGGGAAGTATCTTAGCTGGGCTTACTTATCGTGATCAATAGGGAAGTATCTTAGCTGTACTTACTTATCGTGATCAATAGAGAGGAATTTTAGCTGTACTTACTTATCGTGATCGATAGGGAAGTATCTTAGCTGTGCTTACTTATCGTGATCAATAGAGAAGGCAACAGTCTGCCCCGACCGACCTGAGCGCCGTAACCCCTCCCGGTCACCATGTCATCCCGAGCGGGGTCCCAGGCCAAGGGCCGGGCCTCAAGCGGCATCTGTAGCCGCTCCCTAACTTTATCGTCCGCCTCACTACATTTCTCCCTCATCTGGGTCATCACGCATGCGCTTTCGGCGGAGCCAGAAGGTACGGCTGACCGGTAAGTCGAGGCTCGGCGCGTGCCTCCCCCGCTGCCGCCCCCGCTACCACCCCCACCCCCGCCCCCGCCCCCGCCCCCGCCCCCGCCCCCGCCCCCGCCCCCGCCACTACCACTAGCCACACCGTCAACCGACATGGGCCACTGACGCCTGGGGAAATCCCGAGCCCGACCCCGACACCGGGCAGTGCCGCAAGAGCTGTTGCTATGGCAACTGTCGGCGGAGCTGCCTGAGTCACACATGGTGGGTTGGGGATCTGAGGTAGGGAGGGTGAGGCCGGCGGGTAGCCGGCGATGTTTGGTGGGGCCGAGACGCTGGTGCTGGGGTACAGTGGTGGGCGAGTAAGAAGAAGGAATGAAATAAGACAGATGTGAAGAGAACATGCTCTGTGGATAATTAAAAGATAATACAGGAATAGAAAGTTCACACAAAGGTAGGCAAGGAATTGCGAGGTGGACAAGCATAGCAATAAGCCCCAGAAAATTATCCCCCATGGTGAAGGAAAAGGCACATTTTCTTTAAGCCGTAATTTTAAAGGGATCGTAAATTACGAATCAGTAAATGTACATGGACTGATATAAGACGTGGCCTCAGGAAGCAAATATGACAACCATGATTTGCGACACGTAAGGTTACTGTCACTGAAGGAGTGAAGAAATCATTCTTGGCTCATTAGCGGCAATATTAACCTAACGACTGCGGAATAGCCGTATGGTAAAGACGTATGCAAGTCAATCATTGGCTGCCGGTGGAGATGTGACACAAAGCTCTAGCAACGAGTGGCGTCCTACAGAACTAACATTATGCAACTAACTGAATCTATTACTGACTATAGTACGTGCAGATACTTTATGTGAAGCTCATCAATCGAGTTGCTGCAATACCAATGCTGATAAAATGCTCTAAATGATGGTCGCAAGAACAAACTATACATTAATATAGGTTTTTTACATAGCGTCAGTGATGCCACCAGTTAACGCACCCATGAAGTTCTTCTGGTTAAAGGAAAGGGAAACTGGGCCTGTCGTCATAACGGTGTAATGTAGGACAATGACATTACTTTAATAAGCCCTTTCTCCATCAATCCTGATGTTTACAATTGTCAAGCTTAAAATGACATCAGAATTATCTTTTCACGTATGTTATATCAAGTACGGTGATGAGCTCCAACAGACATCGCCCATTCCTTGGTTAAGTTTAACTGATATGTACGCTAGGATATTAAACCTGTCCAACAACATACCGAATGAGTAAACAAATAACTACAACACTCTTCATTTTCAGAAGAATAATGCTAAAGAACATAGTCGGGATTGTTTGAGATGCATCATGTCCTAATTAACATCCATGCGACATGCCATGTAATAATGGATTACGACATACATATATCTAAACATCAAATTATTTGAAAGTAAATGAATTGATGTTTTACGTCGCTTTTGTGCACACGAGGGCAAAACCGGGCCAAGGAACATCCCGGGACGATCAGGTAGGAATGGGTTAAACATGCCGGAAATTAAACCCAGGACCTATTGATCTGCGGTCTAGCGCGCTAACCGCTACATCAGGGCGGCCCCCCTGACCTATTGACCTGCGAGCTAGTGCGCTAACCGCTACACCAGGGCGGCCCTCCTGACCTATTGACCTGCGAGCTAGTGCGCTAACCGCGACACCAGGGCGGCCCTCCTGACCTATTGACCTGCGAGCTAGTGCGCTAACCGCGACACCAGGGCGGCCCTCCTGACCTATTGACCTGCGAGCTAGTGCGCTAACCGCGACACCAGGGCGGCCCTCCTGACCTATTGACCTGCGAGCTAGTGCGCTAACCGCGACACCAGGGCGGCCCTCCTGACCTATTGACCTGCGAGCTAGTGCGCTAACCGCGACACCAGGGCGGCCCTCCTGACCTATTGACCTGCGACCTAGCGCGCTAACCGCTACACCAGGGCGGCCCCATGACCTATTGACCTGTTACCTAGTGCGCTAACCGCTACATCAGGATGGCCCCCCTGACCTATTGACCTGCGACCTAGTGCGCTAACCGCTACACCAGGGCGGCCCCCCTGATTTATTGATCTGTGGTCTAGTGCGCTAACCGCTACACCAGGACGGCCCCAGGACCTATTGATCTGCGGTCTTGTGCGCTAACCGCTACACCAGGGCGGCCCCCCTGACCTATTGACCTGTGGTCTAGTGCGCTAACCGCTACACCAGGACGGCCTCAGGACCTATTGATCTGCGGTCTTGTGCGCTAACCGCTACACCAGGGCGGCCCCCCTGACCTATTGACCTGCGAGCTAGTGCGCTAACCGCTACACCAGGACGGCCCCAGGACCTATTGATCTGCGGTCTTGTGCGCTAACCACTACATCAGGGCGGCCCCCCTGACCTATTGACCTGCGAGCTAGTGCGCTAACCACTACACCAGGGCGGCCCCCCTGACCTATTGACCTGCGAGCTAGTGCGCTAACCGCTACACCAGGGCGGCCCCCCTGACCTATTGACCTGCGAGCTAGTGCGCTAACCGCTACACCAGGGCGGCCCCCCTGACCTATTGACCTGCGAGCTAGGGCGCTAACCGCTACATCAGGGAGGCCGCTTACACTATTTGAGATACATACCCCGTATTTGTGCTCGGTGCGGGGCTGCGCGCCCACGGTGCCCGGCGTGCAGTGCAGTAGTCGGTACACGTGCTCCACGATGCCCAGGCCGCGCACCAGGTTGTCCCGCTGCAGCATGGCGCTGATCCGCTCCAGTTCCTCCTCCTCCTGGATGTCCAGTGGCCGCAGCGTGTCCACAGGCAGGTCAGGCTGCTGCTGCTGCAGACTCCGGCTGCCCCCCGCCCCCAGCGTGGAGGACCCGGGACTTAGGCTCGCGAAGGGCTGAAACATGGCGGCGGGATACGGTATGAAGACAGAACAACTACGCAGTGGGGGCATCAGAACTTAATATTAGAAGTCAGATGGTGAACTATGTGTCCCACAGGAGGTGACCTTTCTAGAATTGTAAATTCGTGATATTTGTTGTAAGCTGTTGGCCAATTAGAAACTGGAAAAATAAATAATGGGCTAGATAAGATACGATATTGATTTAAAATTGTAAAGCTGTCCTGTAAGTACCAGTCATCCCGAACGAGCTTAGGACATCAAACATCCAGTTCTTCACCCTGTCTTTGCACGTTTAGGTCACGATGGAATGGACCAAAAGCGCTCACTTAGATTAATATATTTAAGTGAGTCACTACAGAAATTGTCTTGCAATTGCACCCTGCAATTGTTAATTAACAAACTATAGATTCATGAATGCATCTTCAACAGTAAAATGGTCGTTTGCGAAACATATGTTCATTTTGAACAATCATAAGTGAGCCACAAATATGAAATGTCTGTGCTTGGTGCGGCCGAAGAAGAATAGATGGCAGAGGCAGGAAAACAGTTTACACTAAAAGTCATATCCTGGAACCAAGAAGCAAAGTGTATTGATGGTGGATTCGTGCGTTACCGAAACCTCGTGCAGCACATGGAACAACTGGCCAATGGTTGCATGCTGTTGGCTGATCATGCAATGTGATAGCTTCCTATGCTAGCCGAGAAAAATAGTTACAAATGTTTAAAATGGACACCTGTCATGCGGGCATTTTTTTGCGACAATAGGAACGCATAGGCGCCCTAAATCGAAATAATATCAGTGGATCCATTGTAACGTCGTATGACAGAAAACAAAGGGCCAATTGATACCACAGAATGTGCTGACTGTAACCAACGACGGTGGTGCTTGGGTAGGCGAAGGTAAGACAACCATGCAGGGCGAAGACTCTACGAACGCAGTCAACGTGGGCGGCCTCCGCATCGGCCACGCCAGCAGTAATACCACAATCATGATAAACAATCAAAAAGGGGGATTGGGGAATTCCAGGAAGGTTTTTTACTCGAGATTGTAAGTGTTTACAAATAGCATCGAACGCTGTGGGTGGGGTGGGCGTGCGTATATTTGTAGGTCTATTAACACTCCGCTCGGGCTCCAGAAGTTTTTGATTACCTCGATATGAAACGGTTTGCGAAAATAGACGGGGTCCATCTAGTAAGAAATGATATGAAGGCATGGTTATCATTGGCACCGGTCTACTTTAGTATGCCGAACAATCATACGGATCAATAACATGAATTTAACAGTAATGACGCCTAGACGGAAACAAATCTTACTTAATAAAGCAGATATTATACGACAGTATCGACTGAAAGAAATTGGGACACAATCATAAACAAAACTTAAAATTGGACTGAGTTGAATCACGTGCACCGACCTTATTTTTAATAAGATTAGCACATTTCATTTCACCGCAAATATTAATCAAATCCATAGTTTTCAATCGTGCAGCTTGGTCAAAGCATCGCTACCACTACCACAAGGCTCGCAGTGATCGAGGCACCACTACCATACATACAAACACACCCACACCCAATGATATCTCTAATATATTCTGTTATATATAGTTATGCTAAAAATCGATGACGTCATCGTGATGTGTCATGATGACGTCATGTAACAGCGAACGGTAACTAAAGCAAAAAACGCGGGAAACTAGTGAGATATGGTAATTAAATCGTACTCTTAATTCTCATAACACAACTGGAACTTGACATAAAGAGTAAATTGCCATGATTGGTTGGAGATGACTGGCTATCATGGCTACAGGTTAGGTTCTAAACCACACACATGCTCTACAGTACTACAACATGGCGGGCTCACCGGCCGCCAGGCTACCTGAGTAGTGACGCTGTGCTTAGCCAGCGTATAATGAACTCGATACTGCAACAACGCAGCGCGATCAAACGAGTCTGCAAAACCTGGGGCGTCCTGGTAAAAGCGAGAATTATGCGATGTAAATACCAGACAACACGGCTAAAACGATGCACGCCCCACATGCTCATTATTAGTATCCTGTCAAGCATGAAGGCCGATCAGACAAATACAAAAAAAGAGATTAAGAATGCGTAAGTAGGAGATTACTACGGCGTATTGGCATTTATATCCTGTGCCTAGACATGGGTACGCATGAACGCATCCTGTTAATTAATGCATCTTCTACGGCGTGTAACACTCCATGCCGCTGGCAAGTGCAAGTGAAATGCATGATCAAGACATTTTGCACACACATGTGCGCACAGTGCGAAAAGCAAAAGCTGTGCTGTGGACGAACCGCCAGGTGTGCACGTTGGACATGAACAAACCAAACCGGTACTCATTGTTGTTTATCATGATAAGCTCACACTCAGAGAGGTATGGCCGTGACTCAGCGCCACTTTGGCTATTGCCGCCAGAGGGTCACTGGCTCGAGACGTGTCAGTCCCATAGGGCGAGAGATCATCGTCACTGGCCTGTCACAAGATACGAGTCAGTCCCTATTATACCAAATGCTTGCTCCAGCGGTGGTGGTGGTGGTGGTGGTGGCGGTGGGGGGTATGTTTCATTACAAAAACATAAACATAAGGGGACAAACAGCTTTTCATAGTAAACGGATGCTACAGCCACAAAGATTGAAATACCGACAAGCAAGTGAAACTGTAGACGTTAATCTTAAAACCCGATAAACACCGCAGAGGGAAGGATGTTCTGATACTTTGTTAGGCGATTTCAGAAGAAATGATCGACAAGCATTGTTGAATATAGCGAAACACGTATAAAGCATTGTAACGACTTTTTAATATTACTACGAAGCAGTTAGATTTAGTTGAAGATACTATCAAAAATACTAATACCATAGAAAACGTCAAGAAGGTAATATGAACTATAAACGGAATTGAAATCACACGGGAGAAACATAGAAATGTCAGAAATGTCATATTCTAAGTGAAACACGGAAAATTCTGACGCTACTGAATAAAATCTTATCAATGAAAACATACGACGGGCACCGTTAACTATTGAATGGCACACTTAAATAAGTAAGCTAGGAAAGGTTCTGCATAAGTTAATGTTTAGACCAAAAAGAGCCAAGCGACACAGCGTAGAACTACATCAACAATAAGAATGAAGACTGGTAGAAGGGTGATGAAGATTGCTGACCTCCAGTCGCCCGCCAACTAACTTCCGCTGTGGCATCACGGGCCTGCGCACAACGCGCCTTCGTCTACTTCCGGGACTCTCCGGCCTCAGGACGTCGTTCTTCTTCTTTTTCAGAATTGCTTCCATTTTCTCTTTCTTTCTCAAAATTTCTTCCCTTTGTTGCCTAAAATGATAACAATCGATATAGAATTGTCCGCTGACAGTGATTTATTGATTTGT
The DNA here is from genome assembly GCA_964019135.1 of Arenicola marina. Lineage (NCBI taxonomy): Eukaryota > Metazoa > Annelida > Polychaeta > Arenicolidae > Arenicola > Arenicola marina. The sequence continues at coordinate 36,150,214 of OZ025255.1, forward strand.
TCCATAGCAAATGCAAGTTGAATAATTCCATGATTAAATAGAATTAATTTACCAATGCCTAGATCTCTCTAAGATTACACGTACCTAAGTATGTTAGATCCACAATTGGGCAGACGAAGTCCTCATATGTCATTTAGCACTTAAAGTGCAAGAAAAGATAATATATATTGTTCCTCGTTGGGCTTTTCTGTATAAAATGATGTTTACACCAACCAATTATGACCTTGAACAGGGACGCCAAGACGCTTTCATTGTTTGGGCATCACAAGATGCAAATACCTGGCGCATTCACTTCGCGCCTTGAAGGCGGCGGTCTCCTGGTAGAGGGAGCCACTGCTATGGAAGTACTTTTCATACTTTTCAGTGCCCTCTGTCGGCGGATACACCCGGCGGAAGTTACCCGTATGGCTATCCTCGTAGTCCGCAAGCTCGTCCAACCACTTCAGCTGAGCCTTGTCCAGTTCCTCTCTACACGGGGTGAGGCGTAACAACGTCAGAAAGAGACCAAACATGCCATGAACAGCAAAAAAATTCTCTTCGAGACAGACGTCGTCCTCAGTGTTTAAACATGATATGTACATACCCAAGAAGTATTTGACGATGTCTTTTAATTTACGTGTCCCGCTAAAAGTCATATTACCATGGTAATAATCTTTTATGTGCTACTCATGAAGACTTAATCAATGTTTATACATTAAACAGACATCGAGTAAGTCACCCAACAGTTGTCCAACAAACTTTTCAACGCGCACACATAAAACACATTAATTACTTCGATTCCTTCTGTTTGTTCTGCCGCTGAAATAATCTCTCCTTTATCTTCCGCTTCTCTTCCTCGATACATTTCCGCCTGTCGACGGCGCCGAAGTTGACCAAGTGCATGGTATCGTGAAGCAGAGCCTCCTTGATTTCCTTGTCCAGCTTGGCGTCCGTGTGAAAGCTAGGGGAATGGTTCACCTGCGTGGCGAAGAAAGGAAGGCTGAATGACGTATATTGCACCTCTTCCTGTGCTGGTCTTATATTTACGTCTGACCGTTATCGGTATCGTTGCGTAACAAAGTGTGCTCCGACCTATGTTTCATCCAGAGATAATTTTCTTAAATTACTTTTAGTGGAAAAGTGCGTTTGTTCAAGACTATGCCACAATAAAATATCTTATTGGTCTGTAGGTTTAAGTTGGAAGCTTAAAGCTCTGTCTCTCATATCGCGACAATGAGAAGAATTGAGGTAGAGAGGAGCCACGTGTCCCGGAGTAACCCCCTACTCTATAAGAAAAAAGACAGGAGATCTTGATCCTGCACAAACGTAGACGTTTGCACAGGTGGGAATCGAACTATGTACCGGCCGCAAGCACTGACCTGACCAGACCACATTCGATAATACCCGAACACAATAAAAAAACAAAACAATGCCACATAAAAGTCGAAGGCGTGTACACGAGGCGGTTGGCCAGACGGACGCAAGCCTCACATTGAGTAGGAATCTTTGACAATAAGTAAGTGTTACCTCCAGTAGCAATGGCTTGAGCTTTCGGTCTACGACGACATCAAAGCCAAGAATCTCGAAGCAAGCGCTGCCACGTATGTGGTTAGGGAAGCACGTGCGATAGTTGTGTTTCAAAATGGAATGAGCAGATATCAGCGTCTTGATGATGACGTCATCGATGTCTCGCCACATTTTGTCGACGTCATAGTTGTTTTCTTTTAGCCATTTGTTTGTTGTCTGGATGCGCCTGTATCGTAAAATATAATTTCAATCAATAATCGTATGGGTGAAGGTTAAACCCAATTACTGATGAGATAATAGCCGACCTTAGACAGTTAGAGGTTAAGATTAATATTAGGGTTCCCTTATTTTATCTAGATTTGTGTTTTGGCCATGCACGGTCCAACTCTCCAAAAAGTGTAGCATACAGCTTAAATTTGCAATTAATATCAAATCAACCAGGTTTGCAATCCATGAACAGTACCCGGTTTAATAAAACCATAGTTTCCCCAACATGAAACATACATAGGCTTCATTGCTATCTACCTTTTACTTCCTGAATCGTCGTCTCGAATGAAATTGTTGCTGGTTTTGTTGATGGCGTAATTTGTGAGATGCATGAAAACGTTGCTCTGAAAAATGTCACGTGTCAGAGTTTGTAACATTTATTATCCCCACAATGGCGTTAAAGTCAAACTATGTCCCCCAAGCTGGTGGCAGGTTCTTACTTTAGGGTCAGTTTCACGTTACATAAGCCAAAAATAAAGCACACAAAATGTAATTATCTCCAAATATATAGTAGACGTCTTCCTTAGGCGCAAAATGAATGCTTAGGTTCTCTGCTTCAAACATCTTAAACGACGCCAAGAGGCTTCCTCGACGTATATAAAAAAAAACCCGAATATCCAGACGGCTAAGCTTCAGTCTACACTTCAGCTCACAGCAACTCGGCAATGGTTCCCTCTCCCGCTCCTCAAGGCTGAATTTATATGCTAGACGTTTAAGCCTTATTACGTGTTGATAAGCGGGACGTTTAAGCCTTACGTGATGCACTACATGTACAAAACGGAGACATGTACCAAATGAGAATTACAAAAATCCTAAGGACCTAATGACCGCTAAAAATAAAATAAAGATACGAGATATTATCTATAATGAGGGTGGTCACTTGATAATCATAAATCTGGTCGAGTAATTGTTAAATATGAAAAAGCAACGAGTAAAACTGTGTATATGGATGCCGAGATGATGCCCGAGGTGACCTTCCAACGTACCACGTTGTGACTGGTTGGCTCTATGTACTTGGCAGTGGCAAACCGGGCGAGACCGTCCTTGAAGACAAAGATGCGGAGCGGATCACAACTCGTCACTAAGACGTAGATCCGCATGTCGAACTTGAACCCATCGATGAGAAATGGCTGAAAGAAAGCTCTCAATTATAGATACATTGCTCTCATACATGTATAGTAGATACTCGAGGTGGCCGTTGATAAGTGTATTCGTTATTGGTAACCTCTTTACAAAACAATAGTAGATACATCTGGCTGTCGATGCATGTAGCACAGGCCAAAATCGAGCTAGGCACTGTGTGACGTATTCGGAATGATAGAAAGACTAGATTTGAAGATATATTTCAGGGGCATTTTAGGGATAAGATTTATGTAATATAGATAGGTCCGCATAATTAAGACAATGTCTCAATGGATGGAGGGGGGAGGGGGTGCAAGGTTCTTCATGCGAACATGTTTATGGCCTCCCTCATACATTAATAACCACATCTCTACCAGGATCGCCTTTGCAAACAGTCGATTGGCTTTGTCAAGTCCAAATGAAAAATTCAGATGTTATTGCAGCGGTAATTACATGTTAGTGACCTACCAAAACCAGGTTGTTGTTACAATAAAATCGAAAAGCGAAAAAATGCGCCGTTGTCATTATATAAACTATGTCAATAATTAGAGATCGAATGCATTCATAATGCGGAGTTATCAGTGGCGGGACGGGCAACACGGAAGGGCAAAAACGATGAAGATTAATCTGACACCAGAATCAATAACTCCTGCCTGTTACCAAGTCTGGAATCAATAACAATGACCTCAAACTGAGGCCAGACTCCCAAGGGCGGTCTGGCAGCAAGACCAAATACAATAGCACTCGCCTTCCGTGTATTAATAGCAGTCAGGCAAAGCACTGCTTCTCAGGCGATGACACGTATGTGCGCGGGGCGCTCTGCTGAGACGAACAATGGCCTGAAGGCTTCTATCGCTGGAGCCCACTTCACACGTGACAATACACGTCACTATGGATTAAAGGAGCCGGGGGCCAAAGAGATGGACCATCAAATGAAGAACAGGGACCACGCAGTTGATAGGCGTATCCATGGCAACAAGGACGCGCGCTACTTTGTATTGCCCCGCCCTTGCCTCACCGGAAAGGTCACTCCAAGTTAATGCCTATACGACTCCATAGCCGCTTGATGTCAGGAAAATTGGATATCCCATAGAGGTCCAAGCTAAGGTTGCAACATGATCTACCGAAAATGGCTGGGGTAAAGAGTTAGCTGCGCGCAAGCTTTGGAGAACACGCTACCCACTCGGTCATTGGGGCGATCCTCCACGAAAAGACAACCGCCTGGGCCCCTTGGCAATATAGTGTGATAAATACAACAGGAGACTGGCGATAAAATACTATATGAGACTGTTGATGACTCTCATGAAACTACAACATGAGCGTGTGGCTGACCTTTGGGAAGTTGCAACATGGGTGTCTGACTGACCTTTGGGAAACTACAACATGAGAATGTGACTGACCTTTGGGAAACTACAGGGGAGTGTGACTGACCTTTGGGAACGGCAACATGGGAGTGTGATTGACCTTTGGGAAGTTGCAACATAGGAGTGTGACTGGCCTTTGGGAAACTACAACATGAGAATGTGGCTGACCTTTGGGAAACTACAACATGAGAATGTGACTGACCTTTGGGAAACTACAATATTGGAGTTTGACTGACCTTTGGTAAGCTGCAACATGAGAGCTCCTTAAAATAAACATGACCTTGGACCAAGTACCACACTGGAGTGTGACCGACCATGGAGAAATGAAATGTTGCTGCCTTATACCACTTCTGTTTTTAGACGGACCATCGAGAGGCTGCAAAATGGGAGTTGGCAAAATAAACAACATGGCTGTGAGTGACCGTGAGTGCCCTTGGATAACATACCACATTTATGACACAATGTGACTGACCTTTGACACGTATTGTTGGCACAGTTGGTGTTCCTGGGGCTTGATGTCCTTAGGGCTCTTGGTCACCCAGATCCCTCGACCTTGACACCCGCTCTCGGGCTTTAGAATGTACGTTTTGTGTTTTTTCTGTCGAGTGTAGGCCTGGAAGTCGCCGTAGCTGTAGGAAAGACAACGCTGCTTAAATGGGAACACATGATAGTCGCCTGACCAGTGATAGCAACGACAGAGGTTAAGGACATGGATGATATAATTCAAAAGTAAAATTTCTAATATCGCCCGCATGTCCTTTACCATCGCCGTCTGGTTCGTCATTATGCCAGGACGAGGCTATTGGATAGACTTTTTTGTTGTTTGTGCCTTTTTGAAACAGCTCAACCCATATTACTGGAACGAATTCATCCGCGGGGTATGCGGCGTCGAAGACTAGACAAGAAATAATCGCATCCGTAAACAAATTGGATCAGTATGCTGAGCGTCGGTTTCACGTTATGAACTATGCTGTTGTGAAAAATCTTACGACTTAGGACATAATTCAGCTTGATCGGGTTTCGCATCGGGTTAACGTTTGGACTAATATTAATTCACTATTAAGGCACCTCTTTATACCACTTCTCTATTGCTGTCATTTTCAAAGCTTACAAGAATACGCCACCATATCGAGAAAAAAAATCTTTCAACTCATTGAGTAGATATTAATGGAACATATATGTCTCATTGAATAATAAATGCCAAATAGAACCACTCTACTATAAAAAATAAAGAATGAAAATAAAAGTTTTTTAACTGAAAAGCATAAATTGAGCATAAAAAGCATAAAAAGAATATACAAAAAAAAGAGAGTGATAATAATGCATTGTCCTCTCATGTGACTGATGAACTGCGTTTCGCCGCTCGATTTGACATTTCAGATTTAGAACCTCGACTTAACGATTGCGAGTGGAGATTTTGCGACTGAGCTCGTACAAACAGGGCCGCACTTACTCAGCCGGCAAGCACCAAGATCGCGGGAAAACATTGTATTCCTTGGGAAACAACTTGAGCATGCGGTTCATGTTTCTGGCCAGCAGGTCCTTTCGACAGATTTCGCTCATTCCAGGGAAGTGATTGATTTTCTGAAAAAATTCATGCAAGGCACCGCATTACGAATGCTCGACACAAGTGATATACAGGGTGTAACAAAGTCACGCATCTCAAAATACAACCAGTGATGTACCGTTAGAAAACAACGGGCAATTCACACCAAATCCACCTCGACAAAACCCAGGAGATGAGTTTACCAATAGTTGGTGTCTTGTATAAAAAATTAAGATCACATTGACACCTTAGTCGGTGCAGTATCAAGCATTCCCTTCGATAGATCGATGGAAGACCGTTATCTAAAGTCTCGGAGCCAAGTCTCATACCCGACGGGATGCTCGGCGACAATATCCCATGGGGAGGGTTTAATTAGTGTCATATTTTACTAAAGGTTATATTGTTATTAATTTTATAATTTATGGCAGACTTTGCGCAGAACTGGTTAGACATTGCTGTGCCTTTGATACGTGACTGTCAGAACTACATGAGATACAAGCCGCATGTGGTTATCACCGAGGTACGGGTAACTGGGCACGGTAATGTGGCAACGGACACCCCTCTGCGACAAGTACCGCACAACAACCTCATTGAACACGCCAGCGCGTGACCAAACATGCGACCTTCACTCGCGTCAAGGTGAAGTAGTCCTTACAAGACCCAACGCTCATAGAACACATCACTGACTTCAACTATCCAAAACCCGACGCTGTAAACTCATGCACTCTAGTAGTCCCCGTTATACGTTCGCCTACATTTACATTTAGTTTGGTTGGACACACAGTGGTGAATATTTTAGGGGTACGCGGAAGGAATAATTAATCACTTCTTATTCCATACCATTATTACCAATATAAAGATAGGGTCTAGGATATGGCTTCACGAACATCTGACGTCCGATTCTTACATTATCGCCGCACAGAATCGCCGTCCACAATTGAGAATGTGGCGGGGAAGGGGGGGGGGGGGGGACGTAGAGACAAAGCGTTTGGCATGTCCAAAGTCAGCTATTCGCACTCGTGCCGTAGAGACAAAACCCAGAAGACGTCTAACGGAATTCAGCCTTTGGGGCCTCACCTCACACTGGATTAGGCCAAAGCCATTCGGTAACCAACACTGACAAAACCGACCAAGCGCTACCGAAGTGAGCAAGTTTGCCCCGAGCAAACAGCTGAAGTGGCCACGGACCGTCTATAAATGTTACCTCGCGGCAGGCAAAAGATCGATTGCCAACTGCTCTTGTAAAGCTTCGGTACCCAAACACCTCGCTCCAAGCCAATAGACCAGGGGTTTTTTTTTGCCAAAGATTATTACCAAGTGATACCATCAGCGTTCGTTCGGTAACTAACATTCTTCTACAGCGACGCATTATCAATGACCAACCGCAAAATTACATGTGTTCTATATAGAGGAAAGTGTTCTAACTTGTAGATTAATAGGGATAGCTTAATAGTATGATATTTTTCTTCGCGCACAGAAATCCGTAATAGTTAGAAATTGTCAGAAACGAATTAACATGATACAGGGTCATTAATCCAAGCGTCAAAGCGAACCGCTTAACTCGTAATAGTTTATTATTTGGGCTTTATGTATTTTCAGCTTCTCATAATATCTGATCACTGTTCTGATAGTTGCAAACATGTGATGAAATATTGGTGTTTTAGTGCACGCACATCATAGTTAAATTAGACTAAGAAACTGGAGGTCCATGCATACAATTATAGAAGTACGTCACCATCACAATCTGACAACATCGAATATCACTTATAAGGATAGAAATTACCTGATATTTCTTCATGTCCATGACCCGCTCCAAAGACACAGAGTAGTCGGTCCAATATAAATTCCAGTCATCATCGTCTCCGACTTCCTTGAATCCAAACCGCTTCGCCACCCTTCGTACTGCAGCCATCACAAATAGCAAACACATCAAATAATGTGAAGCGACCAATGACACGTTGAAGCGGTACGACACCGGACACCTATAGTTACTTTATAAGGTCTTATTTAAACGTAAGTTAACGCGAAGGGAGAACACGAGGTCCACGAATAGTATTATCGTCTTTCTGACGAATTCTAACCAGTCCAGAACGGAAAGATCCGAGCGCTTGAAGATATTAATGATGTGTTATGACGTCTCAGAACTGTAGCACCAAGGGAATACGCCCCATATAACATATCTACTATATTATCTATATAACAAGTTCTCAGTAAATTGCAGCTAAAAAAAGTGAGGCAGATTGCATAGATAAAGCTGAAGAAACTCACCGGACTCATATTTACAGTTCGTCAGACAGATGTACAGTATCCTGAAAGGAAAGTATATGATGGTGTTGGAAGGAAAGAATGTTTCGGGGGCTTATATCAAGCGATTACACTTGCAAGGTTATCATACAAGCGTCCGAAAGGATATAACTGTTACTTTCAGCGTGCGCTTCAAACAAAATACGATGCTATACGCTGGTATAAAGCCTGCAGATTGTTTTGAGTGCCATGATTTAGCCGCATGTAATTACTGGGTATGATTATCGCACCAGTGCAATGAACCTTGTTATACGATACGTATATATTGGCTCATGGTCCAAAAAAGATTATCAGGGTAATAGCCTCAAGTTCCTCATGCAGAAGCCGATTAACTCCATAAAGCAGGACAATATACAGCCGCTGTAGTCTCGACAACATGAAAACTCCCAGGATCGACTTTTGACGAATTTAAACTGCGCCTGATGGCTGCACGGAGATATGCCAGATGATATTAGACATGTTAGTCTGCTGGCAAAGTGACGTTTATCTCCATGGCGCAGACGAATAGCGCAAAGACAGACCTAGACATCATTTTCCGTCACCAAACCAGAATTGCTTCTGCTGTTTCACTGTCACTGGCCTGAGAGACAGCTTGAGTTGTAGTACACTGAACACTTGGGGTTAAGGTTTCCCTGGTGAATTGATTGGCTGTGGCAAATTGCACACACTTGAATTTACACGAGATACTGCGATGGCTCCGTATACCACAGCGCGAGATACAGACACGAAACCTTTCTGTTGTCTATGGGCGCGTATTAAAGCGGGTGTCCAACCTAATCTAATTGCGATCTGCACCGATAATTACCATCTTAAAATTAATGTGGCGTGTGTTAACGCTTCGCTTCGGCCGGCTGGTAAGGCAAAAAAAATTAAGCCAACCCGCCCCCATCAATGTCGAGCAGTGCCATTTTGCCGTATTTCATACATCGGCCTCATCTTTGTTCGGAAGCTGTATGTGACCATATACCTCGTTTGTCTTTTAAAAAAATACTTTCTACACTTAGTCCCATATTCTTATGTTGACCACCTTTTACCCAAAATAAATGAATGCATAAATAAATGAATCTGTTATTGGTAGCCATTGTGAACAAATGGGTTAACCGAAAAACCCCGCTTCCATTAGAAAGGGCAGGCTTTTTCGTCGACATTAAATGAATCAATGGATTAATGGCGACCGAGGGCCATAGGTGCACCTAAGGACCAAGGAAACTAATTTCCACATAAGCATTAAATGTTGTGGTGCATGGAAACCGAGTAGGTAAAAAAGAAAGAAGAGATCGTTAACCAACTAGTCACCTACTGGTTTAATTAACGTTAATATGGCGCAGGAAATGTGGCGCCAACAGCTACGCGCAAATGAAAAAAATACGCTGGTCACAGATCGAAAACTCAATGGTAAGCGTCGTATCATATTAACATTTGTTAAAGGGAGCCGCCAGCCTGGCCTCTAACGCTGCTATACGGATTCATATAATACCAAAGTGTCTATCCCAATTACAGAATTTTCCGTCCTGTCTGTAGCTCACAATAAAATTTAGAACCGTTTAAAAAAAAGAGCGGCAGCCGTTTTTGGAGGGGTGTCCGCGATTGCCCACTAAGGAGGTGTATCCGCGATTAAGCACTAAGGTGTTTCCGCGATTGACCACTAAGGAGGTGTATCCGCGATTGACTAAGGATGTGTATCCGCGATTAAGCACTAAGGTGTTTCCGCGATTGACCACTAAGGAGGTGTATCCGCGATTAAGCACTAAGGTGTTTCCGCGTTTGACCACTAAGGAGGTGTATCCGCGATTGACCACTAGAGAAGTGATTCTCTAATGATATTCAAATCAGAAGTGACGCCTACAGTGACAACAAAACAAGAGCGCGTGATCATCGCAAATATTAATACCTGCCTTATAACTACAATAATGTTTTTTTTACGGAGACGCTCGTTGCAAGGGATATATCAATAGAGTTAGATGCTATTTTTCCATGAAACACAAAGGTCATGGTCTACTGCGCGGGCTTGGAACTGCCGCAATTCATCCGTGAATCGCGGCCCTGATCTCTCGTTTTACGCGTTTCCCCTGAAGGCTACCTCCACTGGGCAGAGTTTCTTCCACGAGATCACTTAGTTACAACACGAGGCGGCGCCAAATGAACGGTCACAATATACGCCACTTCCCCCGGCAAAATGGCGCGCTGCTCGACATTGATGAGGCGGGTTGCCTTAAAAAAAATGTCCTTACCAGTGGGCCGAAACGAACCGTTAACACTCGCCAAATTAATTTTAAGATGTAACCTTTCGGTGAAGATCGCGATTAGATTAGGTTTTATACCCGCTTTAAAGTCTGTGTCGGTATAGGTTTGGTTGGTTGGAGATGGCCCGTTGATGTTGTATGACACTGCTCTGCACAGTGAAGCTAAATTGGAAGCCAAGGGACAAGGAGATAAAAGGACCGGGGGTAGAATAAGGAGGTGGTGACGTCCACCCAAACACCAGACAATTGGGAGGTATAAAGGTGCCATACCATCTTTCGCCAGAAAAGATGTAAATAAGACGCTTTTTTGTGTCCAGTCACATACCATGTCCGTACATAATAAGGCACATGTCAATGATCATGTGAATTATATATTTTTAATTATGTCCAAATATATGTTGTATATATATACGCGAATTAACCATTTACGCATTATCAACGTATCCACTGATACACACATTTCTAAACGCAATTTAAGACAACCAATATGGCAGCATCAAAAGAGTCACATTGACTTGTCAAATAAGGTTCACGATTTACTTTTTTCTTTTCTTTTTCTTCTTCTTTGGTTTATCACACTCCACGTCGGGGTCTCTGGCCTGGGACACACTGCGAGAGGCTTCGGAGGTAGACTGATCACCCTCATCCTGCTCCCCATCAGCGTCTGAGCCCTCTCCTGGACATAACATAAACAACAAACAGGAGTTAATACTACTACTACTACTGCTACATCAATACGACTACGTCGTCTCAACTATTATTATCACCACCAATATCGTTCACTAAAATAAAAAAGTAATGAAACTGACCTTCCAAGAAGGATGGTGCCTGCAGGAACAAGGCCGAGTTCTCCTCGTCGTCTACTAGCGTCAGCTGGGCGGCGCTGGTGTCCTCCAAGGCGATCTCCGGCGGAGGTTGACCGCGCCCACTATTAGGAGGCGCCTCCTCGCCATCGCTGTCCGAGTCATCACTGCTGCTGCTGCTGGAGCTGCTGCCCAGTTCTCGGTCTTCCGTATCCGTGTCCTTCGCCAAGCGACCCATGCTATAAAAGCTTCCCCCTCCAGCACAACTACAGTCAAGTTCAGAACTTTCCCCCCTGGGATCCCTCAACCTCCTCACTGACTGGTCGGTCGATGATACCACGGTTGCAATGTATCCATGTCATGATCATCCAGCTCCTTTGAAGTCTTTGATTTTAGTCGCACCAATCATCTATGTCGGCTCTGATCAGCATCCTGGCACTATTTTGGCGTGTTGTAATATACTTTGTTATTCGGGCGCGTGTATTGACGATCTGAAAATGAGAGGCATGATGAATGAAATAATTCAGTAATTGCGTTTTACAAAACACACGATCAATCATAAACACACGTATAATATAAAGACAGGTAGTGACTTCATTCACCAAGATCAAAGAATATATCTGTGTCTTACATCGTCAAGAGATTAGCCTATCACGTCAAGAAAAAGCTAACTGAAGGACTAGATACTCGTTTTCAAATCTTAAAAAAGAAGCATAACAAGACCAATTTGATCTTGGAACAATTGGAATGGATTAACTAAAGGACGTTGCCGCAGGAATCGCACAACGAGACGAATAGAGAAGGTTTTAAAACAGCCTTGTTCGCACAAGTACACGTATTATCGTCAACTTGAACGTGAAAAAGAAACAAGTGTCACAAGAGCCAACAAAATAAAACAATTAACGCCGTTATACTGTGATAACGCCAATGGTCTGTGCAGCATGGCCATAATACGCGCGATGGTGACAAGGAAACGATAGCATTGTTTTTTTTTTGCACATCACCCTTTTGATGGCTAGGCGGGAAAAATCAGCGCTATATACCGACTGATTCATAGGGATTCGTTGTTATTTCAAGCATATACCTAGTCATTCCTCCTGTGGTCTCCGTGTGTCAAGTACCCTATAATCCAACCAATTACTCTTAACAGGAAGAATAAATCCGTATATCTTTGAGAATCGTCCGCTGAGCTTCAGTCTCCAACATAGAAGTTAGCGAGTGTAACTACGAAGGTGTAACCCAAACGAAGGCTGGGTACGATCGCACACCGGCACACAGTGTGACGTGTCTTGCATGGGGTGGTGTGCAATATACATCATTTATATATGTAACACGATGGCGACAGTCCGTTCCACCTGTCATGACAGCGGTCGCTAATTGCATCATGATCGTAATAATTACACTGCTGTGAATAAGACATGCGCCATGCCGGATCGCACTTTATAGAAACACGAACAATGACAGAAGCCAGTAATAGACACAGCGCACAGGCGAGCGGAAAGACTTATGGCGTGTGCCCAGGTGATAGCATAGATTATGTAAGGTACTATACGATCTCTGGTGATATGCCTCTCACGGTCAGCGCTGAAGCGCCTGCTATCGGCAAACAGCCAAGTCCCGGGGGGGGGGGGGGCCGCTGGAACGAGGGTCATTTTCGTGCAGTTTGGTACGCCAATGGGTCCTAAATCCTGCACGTTTGGTACCTAAGTCTACATTGGGGGTGGGGTGGGGGGGGGAGTTGTGCCAAACTCGCTCAGCTGCTACGCGGATGGGCCCCAATTTTTTCACAGTTCTTGGTACTTGGATGGCCAAGGTTTTGGGGCTCCTGAAAGCGCCTTCTTATCCATTTGTGTATCTAGTTACTCCACCCCGGGAGCCAAGTGCATCAGTAGCTATTTATTCCAAAATGATGCATTGTACCAGCATCAGCACTGCTTCATTCGCAGTCAAGTGGTCGGCCATTCCAAAAACGACGCAGAGCGCGCTGAGAAAATAACGTCACCTGTAAATGACGGACTATATGGCTCCCTACTATACAAGAAAAGGTAGATCGATACATTCCTTGGTGCAAGACATCCGAATACATGGTAAGGCCGGTCATATCCTTGGCCAGTGAAGATCGATAGCCCACGGTGCCAGCGTCCAAACACCATTACCGTAGAGACTCCTGGAAGAGCAGTGCTTTGTTGGGAGGCCTTGTTGTCAGGATCTCCCTGACGACACTGACGGCGGCGCCAGGAGGAATACCGTGAGGCGCTGGAAGACGCAAAGGGAAACTACCTAGACGCTAGAGAGATTTAGAGACGCTGGTTTGCTGCGAGAGCCACCGCAAGCGGATCCAAAAGTGGGGAGTTCCCATGAGACGGCCCTAATTTAGATTGAGCCCATCCCCAATTAACAAGGCCCAATAGCAAAATTTAGCCCAAGTACGAGGGAAAACAATCGTGATGCGCCCTATCCAATCAAAATCAAACAGAATCCCTGCTGCTACGGATACCCGCATACATGTTTTTTTTCATCCATTTCGTGAGCTCTAACATGGAAGATGGACCGAAAGTATTGGCTAGTAATAAACTGGAAAACCATTTAAATTGAGATTACAGGTATAAAATAACGGATAGACCGGTGTATCTATCAGCGTCTGTATACCGTACTTTATCACAAGGCACGGGTACAAGGTACGGGTACAAGGTACGGGTACAAGGTACGGGTACAAGGTACGGGTACAAGGTACGGGTACAAGGTACGGGTACAAGGTACCGGTACAAGGTACCGGTACAAGGTACCGGTACAAGGTACGGGTACAAGGTACGGGTACAAGGTACGGGTACAAGGTACGGGTACAAGGCACGGGTACAAGGTACGGGTACAAGGTACGGGTACAAGGCACGGGTACAAGGTACGGGTACAAGGTACGGGTACAAGGCACGGGTACAAGGTACGGGTACAAGGTACGGGTACAAGGTACGGGTACAAGGTACGGGTACAAGGTACGGGTACAAGCTACGGGTACAAGGCACGGGTACAAGGTATGGGTACAAGGTACGGGTACAAGGTACGGGTCATAGTTATCTACGTCCACGTTGTGGGTTATATATGACGCCTGTATTGTTGTAATATTAAACAGGCAGCGTCATATCGTATGCGGTGAATTAATTGGTGTGACCATAGCAACGTACGAAAATACGTCACATTGAATGATAATTGCATGGAATACTGTAACGGGGCATACGCAGTCGTTAATTGCTTAAAAGCAATCACCACCTATAACAACAACCAGCGAAGAGAAGGACAGGTGCCAATCCGACGCTTTGGTCACCAGGGACGGGGCCATGTCAAGCATAATTGCCTCTCGCCTTTGGTATGTCAGCCCACCTGTCAATTGACACACATCGCGCTGAAATTCGGGATCGGAAGAGAACTACATATATGCATGTATGTGCTTTATTTTTCCTTATTTTCAAGGAGCATAATAACATAATAAAGAGAGTAGAAAAAGTACACAAAAACAACACAGAACAACATATACACAGTTACAATCAAATCAACTACAAGCAACCAAAGTAGTTATTCTAGCATATAGTATTTTATTTATTATTTCGTTTGTATTTAGTATAACGGTAGCGAAGGCTCGTATGAGATCATATGCCATGCGTTACAGCAGATACCAGCGAATAGCATGAAGTCTTCACGAAAATGTGCTGCTTCGTTTGATATGTAATCTAATATTACAGAAGTGAAATCTGCGTCACTCATGTTGGCAGATAGTCATACAATATCGTCACAACGTCAATAATTGTATGGTGGACTGGCAAATTTCACGCGCAATATAAGGTATGGTTTATGAATATGGCCACAGGGGCTTACCCACGAAAATTGCCTTTCCGTCGTAGCCTCTTAGGACCGTAGTGGTCGGATTTATAACCCAGAAGTTGCATTTAATAGAATTTTGACGGTACATCGTTATACCGAAACCGACCAAAACCGACCGAAACCGACCAAAACCGACCGAAACCGGCCTAATTATACCAAAACCAAGCCGCTAGCATGTTGAAGACACATATGCTCTGGATGTAGCATTAGTCCAGATAGAGATAAGTCTAATATTAATTGTATTTATTGCCAGTAATAGCAGATATGCCTGTCTTCTGTCTGCGGAAGTGGCTCAAACTGCGAATGCCTGCGCCATCTTGTTTGTTAACAAATGGCCACCAGGCGCCCCCAGCTGCCAGCACCTGTTATGTATACACAACTGCATAAACTGTAGCGCTGTCTCCTGGTGTCCACCAAAGAATTAGAGGACAAAGTATTCCTGGGATCGCGTTAGCATTCGCCAATAGCCATTTGGCGCGAAAATTCGGGATTTGGCGATAAGAACTTCCTAGACACTCGCCAAAATGGCGAATATAAAATATCAACTACAAACACATAACCAATGTATAACCAATATATTTGGCTAAGTTTGGCTAATGTTTTTCCACGGAATTAGCCGAAGTAGTCAGAGCTGTTGGCGGTTGCGAGCTACCCATCGGGAGTAAGCTGAAAGCTAGGTTCCTGGATGTTCATGAACTCATTGCTGCCCTATTGGGTGCTGCAGAAGAAATCGACGAGTACGTTCCACGAGGCCAGAAAAAAGACCAGTACTTCTTGGTTAAGAATGAGCGGAACTCTCACAGAAGAGCGGACGGAAAACACAGTCAGTTTTGGGACGATTGTGGTGCTTGGGACGCGCGTGGTGCTACCAACAAGACTACTTTCTTGTGCCAGCCTGGCAACAAACTGACAAGAACGGCCAGTATTATCTGGAGCGGCAACGTCAGAAAAAGACGGTCTTCCTACCCGTGGAGCCCCAACCGGCGGAGTCCGATATTCTCATCGTTCACCGATATTACGCGAAACATGCAGCGTCTCCTACTTACGAGAAACGTGTCTCTTGGATCGGGAATGGAGATGGCCGCGAAATCGCGGTGTATCAATATAAAGGACGTATAGAATGTCCTACCGTTCCTGGCGACACCCCCAGGACCGCCGGCACGTACGTACGTATGAAGCCGGCAGAACTGGATCGTATTAAGCGTGAGGTCAAGTCCAAGAAGCCTCATCAGGTCTACAACGAAGCCGACACCATCGAGGGACCCCGAAACTTGCAGCAAGATCGGGACGCAAAATACAGGGAAAAAAAGCAAAAACAACCGATTCGAAGTATGGGCGGTACCTTTGCTGACCACATGCAGAACTTGGAGCACATGCAAGTCACGTCACCCTTCGTACAACTGCTCATGAGGCCGCACGGCAAAGTGCCATGCGCGATCCTGTATACCAAAGAACAGATGGCGGATCTTCGACGGTTCTGTTGCTCTGGACCAGCTGCATTGTCAACCGTCCTTGGAGTGGACAAGAAATTTAATCTAGGAGATTTACATCTCACTGTCACCGCTTTCAAGCACTTGGCGGTGCAGAGGCGCAACACAAAGGAACATCCTATCTTCGCCGGTCCAATGTTTCTCCATGGAAACTCGGACACGGACACCTTCTTCTTGTTCTTTCATCATCTGGCTGGTCAGCTGGCAGACGCTCCCAGTCCTCCTGTTGTGGGGAGTGACGAGGAGAAACCTATTCGAGCAGCCGTCGTCAAAGCTTTCCCCGGATCAACAAGATTGGCCTGCAGCCGGCATCTCAAGGGCAATATCCTGGACTTCGCCAAAGATAAAGTTGGCTTAAACTCAACGGACCGAAGCAGAGTAGTCAATGCAGTGTTTGGAGACCAGGGTATCATGGATGCCGACGAAACACTGACGTTTGATCACCGCCTCCAGCAAGCCCAAGACATCTATTCGGAGTACCCCCAGTTGGCTGGTTACTTTGATAGGCCAGTGGTCCCCTTGCTTGTGGACAACTTTAGGACCACCAGGAAGTCGGGCCTCGCCAACGTCACCATGCGATGGACGAACAACAATTGCGAGAGCCTGAGCCTGAATTTTGACACTTTCTGGTTGAATATTTATTCTAGGTTGGACTCGATAAACGCAAAAAAAAAGTCAGTCTATTCAGCCATGATGCAGGATTTGCGGCATGAAAGAAGATGTTCAATCTATTCAGCCATGAGAGAGGACTGAGATTTGAAAGAGGACGTCAATCTATTCATCCATGATAGAGGACTGGGACAAGAAGGAAGAGTCAATCTATTCAGTCAAGATAGCGGACTTGGGCCTGAAAGAGGACATCAGTCTACTCAGCCATGATAGAGGACTGGGGCCTGAAAGAGGAGGTCAGGCTATTCAGCCATGAGAGAGGACTGGGGCATCAAAGGCGACATCAGTCTATTCAGCCATGATGAAGAACTGGGGTTTCAAAGAGGACGACAATGTAATCATCGACGATAGACGACTGAGGCCTCAGAGAGGATGCCAATCTATTCAACCCCGATAACAAACTGAGGTCTGAAAGAGGACGTCAGCCTATTCAGCCCTGATAGAGGACTAGGGCCTGAAAGTGGACGTCAATCTATTCAGCCATGAGAGAGGACTGGGTCCTGAAACAGAACGTCAATCTACTCAGCGTGATAGAGGATTGGGGTCGGAAAGAGGACGTCAGTTTATTCAACCATGACTGAAGACTAAGGTCTGAACCAGGACGTCCACCTATTCAGCCATGATAGAGGAATAGGGCCTGAAAGAGGACGTAAGGCTACTCAGCCATGATAGATGAGTGTGGTCTGAAAAAGGACATTAATCTATTCAGCCATGATAGAGTATTGGGATCTGAAAGATGACATTAATTTATTTAGCCATGATAGGGAAATGGGACAAGAAAGAAGAGTCAATCTATTCACTCAAGATAGCGGACTGGGGCCTGAAAGAGGATATCAGTCTACTCCGCAATTATAGAGGACGGGCCTGAAAGAGGATGTCAGTCTATATTTAACCATGATTGAAGACAAAGGTCTGAACAAGGATGTCTACGTATTCAGCCATAATAGAGGACTGGGGTCTGAAAAGGGGATGTCAATCTATTCAGTGATGATAGAGGACTGAGGTTTGAAAGAGCACGTTAATCTATTCAGCCATGATAGATGACTGGGGTCTGAAAGAGGACATCAAGCTAATCAACCATCATAGATGACTGTGGTCTGAAAAAGGACATCAATCTATTCTGCCATGATAGAGGATTGGGGTGTGAAAGATGACGTTGATCTAATTAGCCATGATAGAGGACTGAGACCTGCAAGACGACATCAGTCTATGAAGCCATGATCGAGGACTGAGGTCTGAAAGAGGACGTCAATCTATTCAGACATGATAGTTGACTGTGACCTGAAACAGGATGTCAATCTATTCAGCCATGATAGAGGACTGGGGTCTGAAAGAGGATGTAAATCTATTCAGCCATGATATAGGAATGGGGTCTGAAACAGGACATCAATCTAATCGTCCATGATAGAGGAATAGGGCCTGAAAGAGGACGTCAATCTACTCAGCCATGATAGAAGACTGAGGTCTGAAATAGGACATCAGGCTATTCAGCCATAAGAGAGGACTGGGTCCCCGAAGAGGATGTCATTTATTCAGATATGATAGAGGAGTGAGGCCTGAAAGAATTAAGACGTCAATCTATTCAATCAAGATAGAGGACTGGGGCATCAAATGAGACATCAGTCTATTCAGCCATGATAAAGAACTGGGGTTTCGAAGAGGACGACAATCTATTCATCGATGATAGAGGACTGAGGCCTCAGAGAGGATGCCAATCTATTCAACCCTGATAAAAGACTGAGGTCTGAAAGAGGACATCAACCTATTCAGACAGTTGTTGCTCCACACAACAGTCTCATATCCTCAGCCAGGAAATGTGGGGGGAAAGAGTTCTTTGTGTGGGCAACTAAGTGTTCTGAATGGCACGATCCATCAAACCATCATCATTTTGTACTATGATACCTAAACTTCATATTTACCACAAAACCTACATGCATATGAACTAACAAAGTATTGCATTACTGTCAAGTCAGTTGAAATGAGACTTTCTTGTTATTTATCGCGCCATTTCATATGTGGTCATTCTTTACCAGCGGCTTTCGCCAGATGGCGCTTCGCCTATTGCGTGTCAATGGCTGGGTATATGAAACGCCATTAAGCGAATGGTGTTGTTTTAACGACATGTGCACATGTACAGATTCTCCACCGGGTGGGCAAGATGGTGGATAGAACAGAGCGGTCTGCTGGATTGAGAAACCAATAAACGTTATCATCGTAATAATGAAGAACCAAAATCATAAAGTAAGTTGACAGATACATACTTCCAGAAACTATTCCCATACTCCAAAAAGTTCTCGCCATCAATACCGCTTCTCGCCACGCATGTTTGTGCATTGCCATAGAGGATTTGATGGTTAAGACATGTGGCGCTGTTTCCCACCAACGTAGTAGGGCTAGGTACGTACCCTCAACCCATCATGACAGCAGTCAAATAAAAAATACAGCTTTATGCACTACTGAACTATTGTACCCACCTCATGGCAACTTGACCACTACACTATGAACTAGGAGTACTCTTACATTGCTGTTGATGGCCTAGGGTTCACAGGCCTGTCATTATAACTTATCACAGGGTGCTCATGGCCTAGGGTTGATGCAAGTGCCCCAAGGCAAGCCTGCTTTCCAGGGGCACAATGGTGTCCATGCAAAGTTTTTAAGATACCAGTCGGGAATCGACTGTAGCTTTTATCATAATGTGTCATAACTTTTTGAATATCTGGCTCTGCTCTATAGTAGCATAAATATCTGCTCCCTCACGCATCAAGGGGCACCCGCAGAACTTCCCCCCACCAGATACGTATAAAAGTGCACCCCCCCCCCCCCCTTCGGGGAGTTGACACTCACAGTCACACTGTCACAAACTTGTCACTTGTCTTGAGTCTACTCTTGACACTTGACTTGTTTTTATCAGATCAATCATGATTTGATGTTGGCATGCAACAAATGCCTGCCTTGAAAATACGGATAGTCTTCCGTTAAGCACATCAAATCCGGCATATGACAAATAAATTATGATAAACTTACACAATTATCCAAATGTGAGATGTCGATCTAATTATTCCACAATGAAGTTTTGGTGCACATATATTCTTCACTTGAGCTTGACGTTGCGAGCAAAACACCGATTTACCAATACTGCACGTGCTGAAATATCACTCCGCGTTTACTTCCGCTTTACTTCCGAGAGTACTAAAACTATACGCAACATTTTAATCATTTACATTACATCCCAAGAGTAATTCTCTTTTGATCCACATTGCAAAAATATTAAATGCGTGTTTTTTTCTGACTATTTTGCACAGGAACTAGTACTATCGGATGACCACTACTATTATGAGCAGTGCTTTGGTTGGTCGCAATGGTACACGAATAGGGAGCATTTGATTGGTGAATGGTTGCTTATGACCCTGCTGATGACCTTTCCAACTTTACATTTTAAACTTGTTTTACTTGATAGAAGGTATAAATAAAAGTAAATATCCTCCGAAATTTCTTGCATGCTAGAATGTTTTATCGTTAATTAAGCGAAACTTAAATTATAAGTTTATGTCAGTAGGAAATGAAGGGATCATACCGTAATCAAGAAGCCGAAGATACGTCCGTCTATGGAGCGCCGATTATTAAAAACAGCGAACACATTAATTTTCCGCACCCGCTTCCGCAAACATCCCTGCCCGTCGCATTTCGTCAGTTGACTGTTGCACACGGTGTCAAGCTATAGAGGAGTCATGGCCGGGTCGATTATGCAGAGGGTCCAATATATATAAGCTTATACTACTAAGTCAAAGTCATAAATGCCGTAACGTGTCGTTTCGGCCCATACTTTCCACGAATTTGTCGCGATCGCTCTAAAAATCACTGACGTGAGAAAGCAACACCGTGCAATTTTAATAATACCAAACTTTTGTACTGCGAGGTTATCATTTTTTAAGACACAAATAATATTTCTCCATGCTGACACTCCATTCATAGAAATGGCCTGACGTCACAATTGTGGTGCGCATGCGTAGTAGGTGAAAATACGGAGCCTCGTTATCGCGCAGGTGAAAACATTGCCACGTGGTTATAAATCTGCATACAAATCTCGTGTTTTGTGTCTTTTGTACTGGTTTTGTTCCGTGGGTTTGCGTCTGTTTTTCTTTCGTTGTGCTATGTCCTAAAACTATTTGGAAATAGTGTAGTTAGTGCCAGGTACCCAGAAAACTAAAAGTAGCTGACCTAAACCCCAACGAAGCAACAGAGAAGTGGGCGACCGTCTTCTTGGGATGAAGCCTGTTGTTATGAGTAGACCCATGCAAAAACTTAACGCAGAAACAACTTTATGTAGGTCAGAATTAATGCATATTGAAACATCATAATTTCCATTAATCCAGTGGATATCCCCATCCCTCAATTGTTCCTGCCAAGTTCTCACCTCCTACTTGCTGATACATAATTGGAAACGTACCTAATTAAGTTGTCCTAAATAATAAGGCCCAAAGCAAATGCATACCCTGAATTTGGGGGAAAGACGTTTTCTCTTGCCCTCAATTTGTGGATAAAAAATATTCTTGTTGAACTCGACAGAAAATTCTCTCCTTAACAAAATGGGGGGTAGAACAGGGTGGCTCGGTTCTCTGATCTCTTTTTTGGGGGTTGGCATGTTCTCTAATCTCTGATTTTTTGGTTGGCATGTTCTCTGATCTTAGGCAGTATCTTTGATCTCAGATTTTTCTCTGATCTCTGATATTTGATTTTTCCCAAGGTCTGATCTGAGATCTCTGATGTTTGTAGGCCCATCTTCTATGATCTTAGATTATTTTCCACTGCCCCGCCCCCCCAAAAAAAACCCCCACCTTGCATTGAACTTGACAGAATTGCTTTAATTTTAATTTGTCCTTACATTTATTGAAGAAGTTGCCTTGAACTTGACGGAAAAAATTACTTCCCCTCAATCTTATAACCTTGTGGTAAAAAATAATTCATATTTTTTTTTTTTTGGGTTTGGTGGGGGGGGGGGGCTTTTATTTGCGTCATGGTAATGGACTGACCTCACAATTTTTGTATGCATGCAGACTAAGCGCACTGAGCCTCGTTATCGCGCCCTTGAAAACTTTCCCGCGGATACGTAGGCATAGCGTCTTTCTCAGTGTTTTCTGTCGAATTTGTCCGTGGTTTCGCGCCCGTTTTTGTTTATTTAACGATGTCCTACGAATTGTTGGAATGCTTGCCTGGTGAGGCTGTTACCCCTAGCTAACAATAATGCTTGCCATAAATTTGGCAAAAAAATAATTAAACCCTTGACCGGAGAGAAAAAATTTCCCTTAAATTTTCATTTCTTGGGGTAAGGGTGGGGAGGGAGTTTGCTAAACAAAAAAAGGTTACATTAATCTTGCTCCCATATTAGATAAAGACAAATTCTTGCTCTCATATTACCAAATAAAAATAATATTGCTCCCATTGCAGCGCAAATATTTGTGGCCCAAGCTAGAAATGATAGCCAAGAAGTAGTCCTGCCCCCACGCCCAGCGTGGATACAGAAATTAGCAAAAATGGACGGCGGGAAGTCCAATAAAAGCTTGCGACCGAGGGGGAGGGGGGAGCACTACAAAAGGGCGGGGGTCCACACCTCAGATGGCCTAACTTGCATTGAAAAACAGCATTCCTCCTCAAAAAGGGAGAGGAGGTCCGGCCCCCCCTGGTTCCGCCCATGCCCCCCCCACCCTTGTTTCGTCTGGCATATTGTGGTTGGAGCAACCCTAGACCTTGCACTGCTTCAGCATGATTTTATTTGCATAGGCAGAGCTATATATATAGGGAAAGTACGGCGTCCGATTTGGGGAGAATCAGAGCGGAACGCATGCAAATGGCTGGGCCACGTGCGTTTGTTTTCACTTGCGCTCGGTGCGCCGCCTGGCGAGTATAATGCGCATGACCGGAAGTCCATTTCTATGAATTGCCAACGGACACTTTGTTGCAAATTGACCTAAATCACAGACAATGAAATGCTCTATATAGTTGCCATGGCGCGCGTGGCTGGTACAAATATAGAGCATCTATTGTTCAGAGCACGTTCGGCGCCATGGCAACTATGTCATCTTATGACGTGTGCTTTAGCAAATTTGCGGAACTGCGTTTGCTGCCAATGTAGTGTCAGCATGGAGAAATATTATTTGTGTCTTAAAAAAGGATAACCTCGCAGTACACAAGCTTGGTATCATTAAAATTGCACGGTGTTGCTTTCACACGTCAGTGATTTTTTGAGCGATCGCGACAAATTCGTGGAAAATATGGGCCGAAACGACACGCTACGGCATTTATGACTGACTTTTTTTGTTTATATGTATCTGCACCAGACGGTATCGCAGTTTTAATAATCGGATTCGCCGCAATACTGTTAACTCACTAAATGAAATTCACCAGTTAACTACGCGATATAGGGGTACCGCTTGGACGTCCGCGACCCCAGCTACCTACTCAAATATATCCGGCAATTGGCAATAGCAATAACTATAGACCCTTTCTCGAAACATGATATAGGCTCTTGTGGAGATAGCAAACATATATCGCATTATACTCATGCGGCATAATCAATATACACAAAATGAACTATAGCGGCAATTAACGGCGGCTAAGCAATTTTGCATCAATACCGGCATCCTTTTTTCTTCCTCGGCTGAAACTATGATGAGCCGTACGTGTCACTAGTCCGCAACAGGCAGCTTAGAGATTGGTGCGCCCTCGGGCACCATGCACACGTACCCTGCACGACACCGGCAATAGGTGTCACGAAGAAAACATCAACTATATATTATATACAAATAACGACTGCACATGTTACATATACAGCATGTGCATATGACGATCGAGAGGCCAGTTATATAGTGGGTCGACTCCGAGCCAGGTGCCAAATTTCACGGGTCAGTTCATCACACTTATTCTCTGCCATACAGATATTACAATACAGGGATATAGAAACTTATATTGCCTATAAGCTTATATGTATTATGAATTTCAAATTGATAAATTACTGACATGTCTGCGCAACAATACAGGTTGCTGATGTAGGGAGCTAAGCTAAAACAAAATTACGCCTTACTTTAATATACAAGAATGGCTCCATTCCCGTCAAATTTCCTCTTCGTTTTTGAAATGTTGGAGATATGCCTGCGTACAGGCGGCATTTTTGGCCGCATTTATTGACAAAATGTCGCTGACAGTAGCCCATAGAATCGAAATAGGACAAACGTAAGGATCCCCGAGAGGAAATGAATAAGAGCGCATGCGTGAACATCTCACTGCGAAAATGGCCGGTCACGACGATGCGGATGAACTTTTTGAGATAAAAACAAATCTCTACATTGGAAACTATCAACAATGTATCAATGAAGCTCAGAAACTGAAGGTGATATTTGAGGTTTATCACTATTGTGTGCACACTGATAGGCCGATAATCTATTTGACCGTTTATGGGTAGTTTTCAGCTAATGTTTACACCGGCCACGTCATCTGTGACAGCGAGTGCAGGGAGTGCATTCAGTGGCCGTGTCAGACAGTAATTGTCATTCGGCCTGTCACTAAAGTGTCAGTGTCTGTGACACTGGATCGGCACCAATTTTGGCAGTTGCATATAGCTTGTCGGGCAGTAATGGATCACTTCGCTGTGCACTGTTGAACCATTTCTGTTAAAAGCCACATAATGTAATAAATTACAGCTTGTCGGTCAGTAACGGATCACAGGCAGTAGCAGATCACTTCACGTTTACCAATGAATCGTTTCTATTAAAAGCTACTAAATGTAATAAATTAGGACTCATTTCAAAGATAATTAACCACTGACTTAAAATAAGTCCAAAAACGCGAGGTTCTACCAATGTTTACACTCATTTTTACCTCAAATGCACTTCCGGTAGCGAGCTCTTTGCTCTGCGCGTACTTGCGCGAAACAGCAACTTTTACTTCAACAGGCCACTCTTGTTAAAGTGAATACATCTGTGCATAACTGAGGTAATTTTTAGATAGTTGTATATATCTTGAACCTTCAAAAAAATAATCAGATCCCTCCGTGAAGCAAAATTGCTGTTGTCATCCAAATTGCATTCACCGCTTTCTCGGCAGTAGCGGATCAGTGGCGCTCGTCTTTGCCGCCAAGTTTTACCGCCAGGTGGCATGGCATTAATCATTGGTCCAATATCAGTAGCGGTACTCCGAAAATATCAAAATAAGCTGTGAATTATTATATCACACTATAAAATATGTGCAATATTAAATCGTCGACAACCTACTTTTAGATTTTTGAGACAGTCCTTGCATTGAGATACCTGCTTCACTGTCAAAACAGGCCGCTATATGGCGTGATCCGCTACTGCCTAAAATGATCCGTTACTGCCTACTACAGTACCCTGCTACATGGACCATTTTTAGACAGATTGTTGCCTGAGAATTAGCAAGCATTTTTAGACAGATCGTTGCCTGAGAATTAGCAAGTTCATTACACATGAACAGAGCCTTCATTTCTGAAAAGAATGAACCTAAGATGATGCACCCGCTTCTTAGAAAACCTTCTCAATCAAGCCTTACACAAAAGTGATCCGCTACTGCCTGACAAGCTGTAGGACTTATTTCAAAGATAATTATTCACTGACGTAAAATAAGTCCCAAAACGTGAGGTTCTACCATGTACACACTTGTATTTCTGGTAGCCTGCTCATTGCTCTGCAAGTACTCGTGCAGAACAGCAACTTCGATTGTCTTTTAAATTACATTTATTACTATCTAGACAATAACGGATCAGTGATATTTGGCTTTACCACTAAGTTTTACTGCCAAGCTTTACCTATCATTGGCCTAATATCAGTAGCCATACTCTTAAAATATCCAAATAAGCTATGAAATATTATACCATACTATAAACTATATATAATATAGACTCCCTGCATTTAGATATTTGCTTCACCATCAAAACAGACTGTTAATGATGTGATCAGCTACTACCTCAAGTGATCTGTTACTGCCTAATATATAGTCCCATATGAGACAGTCCGCATGTAGAAAATGAGGGTGTAAGATTTGTTTTTGTAGGCGACTAAGTGTGCAAGAGCACATTGGCCCCAGCAGCCGCCTTGAACCTATATATCCAACCGTCGCTCTTAGATGTGTCAAAGCTATCGCATGTGTAAACACAACCACTGGGTTCGTATCACCTTATCCCGCTCATAATATCGCGTTCGGATGCTTATCCTGCATGGTGACCGTGTCTGTGGCGGGCTACCTGGCTTGGTGCCAACAGTAATATTTTTCCCAACGCATTATCGCCAGAACAGTCATCAAAACAAACAAATCCCGTACTGTCTCGCATCCACAACTTCCTCCCATCAGTAGCAAATTTTGTCCACTGAAGGTACGTTAAAAAATAATGAACAACGGACAAGAAACAGCCCCTTTTTTTTACTCAATCAACCCCTTTTTTCACTTAATCAATGTATTAGCTTGGGCCTTAGTTTTACTGGTCTGATATTCCTTTATTAGCGTGCTTTAGCCATAATTTGAGTATTCTGTACAAACAAAATAGTCATACTGTTATTTCTTCCGCTACGAACGCTAGACGTAGGAGCGACTAGTATTATCTAAGCATTAGGAGTAGAACAAAGTGCTACCTGGAAGAATAACCCATGTTTTTTAAAACCGATTGGTGGCAATTGCACAGATCAAGGTTTAAACATTTACCACTTTATGCACATTGCTGCATTAATTTATGAAATGAGTTAACACATGCCTATATGTGTAACCACATATGTGGTTACAATTATATAGCTTAAATGAATCAGTATTTTTATGCTCAGCATCCTGAATCACCTATAGCTTACAAATCTTAAACATATTTATGCACCTAGAACCCCAATTGTGGTTGTTTAGGGGGTGTATGGATTACCCCAAACCATAGTAACTTACAGATAGAAACTGAGAAATTCTATTTTGAAAATATTGTTCACTCATTGTGTAATAATCATTAAATGTGATAACTTTTTACATTTATGTAGTATTAGAATATTAGGTATTTAAATTAAAGTTCTACAATAGTGAAGTGACTGTATCTAGACTAAATTCATTGTTGAGAAGCTGAAATATTTGTATGATCTGTAATATTATTCAGATGATTCAAACTTAAATAGTTGACTGCATATCCTTTATTCTTACCAGTAATTTGAACGTTTTATTTAGTTTATAACTTTGGTTATGAAGGACTGCAATAACATCATGTTGTTTTTGACAGGTTGCCGCAGAAGTGAAAACGGAAAGAGATGTGATCCTTTATCGAGCCTACTTGGCTCAGCGAAAGTTTGGGGTTGTTTTGGATGAAGTGAAGCCTAGTGCACCTCCTGAGCTACAAGCAGTTCGCATGTTTGCTGAATTCTTAGCAACGGAACCAAAGAGGTGTGTTGGATTTGTTTTTCACATGTAAAGAAGTTTTGGAACATATTAATACATATTGTACCAGTACTAACTGCTGTCTACCTACTAGTAATAGACAATACTTATATGCATATATAGATGCTAAGTGGTGGATATCTTTCCCAAGGGTTTCTTGGTGTGATTTAGCCTTACTACCGGTAAGCGCAAAAGTGAAACAACCAACCATCCATCAACGTATGACAGATTAGTGCATTATGGACCTGCCATGTGCCTGATTGGGAATGAGTGTCCAATGCACCTCATTTTCATGTTCTTCCATAAAGTACAATGTACTGTTCATGATCAAAATTTTGGTGAATTTTTATCATGTTTATATTCATTTCCTTTACTTAACAGAGATACCATTTTGAAAGATTTGGACCACAAGATGAGCAGCAGTGTTGATATGAGCAATAGTACCTTCCTGTTAATGGCAGCGTCCATCTATTACCATGATGGGGTAGGTAGCAAGCCATACATGTATATCCCTTAATTTTAGCATCATTGGAATACTTGTTATTTTGCATGGGATTGTACATGATTACCCACCCCCAATGATCAATAGTTTGAAATGGCTCCTTATTCGCTACTGTCTTGATATGGTTTGATACCATTTTTATGAAGTGGGATACCTGTCTTGCTCTGGTTTGATACCTTTCTTGATGAGGTGTGATACCTGTCTTGTTATGGTTTGATATCTGTCTTGATATGGCTAGCTGTCAAGCAGAAATTATATAAGGAAGGGATTGAAAGATATGGTGTAATATGGCCAGCTGGATCCAATGATTGTATTTGGATCAATGTAATGGAAATGTTATTTTGTATAACTGATATGTATAACAGTGCTGCTGTAGCAGGAGTATTAGATATTGTATCAGGAGTCAGGAATCTTGGAGAAAAAATGTCTTGATGCAGGCTCGCAAGCTTCTGAGCTGTTTGTATTTACTGGTACTGAATGCTAATTTTCTTTTTAGAATTATGATGCTGCCCTTCGAGCTCTTCACCAGTCTGAATCTATTGAATGGTAAATAATCATGGCTAAATATGACATTTTGCTCACATTTATTTTTCTGCACCACCATCATACTCTTACTATAACATAATATATCTAAGGCACGAAAAGAATAACCACTTGTTTGATCTAATGAAATAAAAAGAAATTGACTTACTCTGTGACCTGTATGCATTCATTGAAGAATAAAATCATGGCCTTACATGCTATTTTTTTTAAACTTTCAACATGGATATCATACTTAGAAGTTGTTTTTTGCTCAAAATAAAGTTGTGTTAGCTGAACATCCTTTTGGCAATGACTCGTAATTTGTGCCGACTGTCCTGTTTATACTATGGTAACTATTTGGTTTCAGTGCTGCCTTCATGGTTCAGATTTTGTTGAAGATGGACAGAGTGGACCTAGCTAAGTAAGTTGAACACTCAACTTTTAAAATGCTGTCTTTTTTTCTGAAGATTAAGGTTTTAGTTTGAATTATTGGCAGTTGAGGAAAACTAAGACTGTGACATATTCTGCAGCAGTTTGAACCAGTCTATATTTGAACGCAACCATGCGTATTTGCTATTTCTTCAAAGTTTTATTTATTTATTTATCACTAACTGTGATGTTTGTGACATGTATATCACTGAAATGTTTTTCAGGAAAGAGCTCAAACGCATGCAGGAATCTGACGAGGACAATACGTTAACGCAGTTGGCACAGGCCTGGTTTAACCTCAATGTGGTAGGTTCAAACAACTGAAGTCACATGCCATTTCTTTGAGGATTGATATGCTTCAAGTTTCATAGTTTGGTCATCGACATGTAATACCACAGATTGTCACTGCTATGCAAACGGTATCATCAGTACGTAGCGTGAGAAGTTAGACATATGTGTCGCTCGATGAGTAACGTTGGAGTGTAATATCGGAGGTAGTCTTACATATTGAAACGACTCCTATTATTCCACACATACTATCATTATCCCATTTGAGACAGGGTGCAGGGTGCCCACAGGCTTGAAAAGTGCTTGAAGTTTGACTGATGCCTGGAAACGGTCTTAAAAACAGAAATGGGCCTTGAGGTCGATCCAATGTACTTGAGTTTGCTTGAAAATAGGGCAGTAACAATGAAACGTGCTTGATTTCAAACTGGACCGGGCACTGGCAAAGACCCACGAAAAAATCGAACAAAAGCTGGCTGAATTGAAGAAGTAGGAATTAATAAAATTAAAGTGATTACCGGTAACTTCAATAAATGCTGTTGGTTGGTAACGTGGACACTGCCTTCTTCTTGTCATTCCTTATTTCCGCATACCAAAGATTGTATGCATAAAATTTAGTCCCAAGTTTTGCAATTTGTATGCTTAAAATAGACCAGAGAAGGTAAAAATTGTCCTTGAAAAGTGCTGGAGTTTTTATAGTGATGGCCTTAAAAAGGCTTGATTTTGATGGAACCTTGCCTGTATGAACCCTGATTTTGTGTCATTACAACAGGGAGGCGACAAGCTGCAGGACTCCTATTACATCTTCCAAGAAATGGCGGACAAGTTCAGTTCGACGCCGGTGTTGTTAAACGGCCAGGCGGCCTGTTACATGGCGCAGGGCAGGTTTGATGACGCCGAGGGAGCTCTCCAGGAGGCACTCGACAAGGTGAGCAGGTCCCCACCCCCCCACATCGTCAGTCAACTTGTGGCATATGTCGGGGCAAGGCATCTACCTCAGGCGACTGCTGCACATTTCTTTGATTTCAATGGGTGCTTCGCTTGGTTTTGCTCGTTTACTCGAGAAATATGCCTCCATCATCAGTGTTTGAAGTAATACCGGTACATGTATAACCTTTGTTGATATGTGTACTGAAGTGAAAGAGAGTAATGAGAAAAGTGATTTTTTTTCTTAAATGAAGTCTCCGATGTTGGTGCGGCCGTCCAATTTGGGTCTTGTTTCAAGCTTCTAAAGTTTCAAGAGTTCTAAATGCCTGTTGCTGCTTTCATAATCTGAAACATTGACTCATTTGATGACTGTTTTACACTAAACAGGATAGCAACAACCCAGAGACCCTGATTAATCTGGCTGTCCTCTCGCAGCACTTGGGAAAGCCCCCTGAGGTAAGCCTACCTGGCCCTTGTGTCGCGGAACTTGCTGAAGTCATTGTTTGACAGGAGTCGCCGAAACATATTTCCTCTTAAACACAAACCTCCGTAAGTCTAGAGTAATTTGGGTAAAAAAAAAAGTAGAGCAAATCATGTTTTAAAGATCTAGTTGACACAGCACCCGTTTATTAATGTAGAATTATCTCGTACACTCAATTATGATTTATGATGTTAAAAAGCTTGTATTTCTATTTGCAACCTTCGCTTTCATTTACCTGCGATGGGAATACAAAGTACGGCTCCATTATGATGTTCCGGTATTTTATATTATTTGAAGGCAAGTGTTCACGACATGATGGAAATGCTTGTATCTTTTATCACAGGTTAGTAGCAGGTACATCTCTCAATTGAAGGATTCTCACAGAAGTCATCCCTTCGTCAAGGATTATCTCCACAAGGTTTGTAGTAAACACTGTACCGCGTGAATTTCTTGTGTCTGACTTAGTTCAAGTAACTCCATATCACTTTGAATAATTTTCAATTAAGTTAATTTGATCCTTGTCCATGTGAAATTTGTCCACGTATATGGGAAGAACTCAACGCATGTAAAGGACAAATTATGCACAATCTAACCATATAGCTGTCAAAGAACTTTGGACACTTGTTTAACAACACTTAATAACACTTTTATTCATACAATGCGTTTGTTCTGATGTTGCAGGAGAACGAGTTTGATCGTCTCTGTAAGAATTACACACCAACTGTGAAAGCATGATCCAATGGAAGCACTCACCATCCTCATTGGAACAGTCAGCGCCCGCGACCCTAGTACAGCAACATTGTAATGGGGACTGAGGGGTATCGCTGCCCGCGACACTAGTACAGCAACATTGTAATGGGGACTGAGGGGTATCGCTGCCCGCGACCCTAGTACAGCAACATTGTAATGGGGACTGAGGGGTATCGCTGCCCGCGACACTAGTACAGCAACATTGTAATGGGGACTGAGGGGTATCGCTGCCCGCGACCCTAGTACAACAACATTGTAATGGGGACTGAGGGGTATCGCTGCCCGCGACCCTAGTACAGCAACATTGTAATGGGGACTGAGGGGTATCGCTGCCCGCGACACTAGTACAACAACATTGTAATGGGGACTGAGGGGTATCGCTGCCCGCGACACTAGTACAGCAACATTGTAATGGGGACTGAGGGGTATCGCTGCCCGCGACACTAGTACAACAACATTGTAATGGGGACTGAGGGGTATCGCTGCCCGCGACGCTAGTACAGCAACATTGTAATGGGGACTAAGGGGTATCGCTGCCCGCGACACTAGGACAGCAACATTGTAATGGGGACTGAGGGGTATCGCTGCCCGCGACCCTAGTACAGCAACATTGTAATGGGGACTGAGGGGTATCGCTGCCCGCGACCCTAGTACAGCAACATTGTAATGGGGACTGAGGGGTATCGCTGCCCGCGACACTAGTACAGCAACATTGTAATGGGGACTGAGGGGTATCGCTGCCCGCGACACTAGTACAACAACATTGTAATGGGGACTGAGGGGTATCGCTGCCCGCGACCCTAGTACAGCAACATTGTAATGGGGACTAAGGGGTATCGCTGCCCGCGACCCTAGTACAGCAACATTGTAATGGGGACTAAGGGGTATCGCTGCCCGCGACACTAGTACAGCAACATTGTAATGGGGACTGAGGGGTATCGCTGCCCGCGACACTAGTACAGCAACATTGTAATGGGGACTAAGGGGTATCGCTGCCCGCGACACTAGGACAGCAACATTGTAATGGGGACTGAGGGGTATCGCTGCCCGCGACACTAGTACAGCAACATTGTAATGGGGACTAAGGGGTATCGCTGCCCGCGACACTAGTACAGCAACATTGTAATGGGGACTGAGGGGTATCGCTGCCCGCGACCCTAGTACAGCAACATTGTAATGGGGACTAAGGGGTATCGCTGCCCGCGACCCTAGTACAGCAACATTGTAATGGGGACTAAGGGGTATCGCTGCCCGCGACACTAGTACAGCAACATTGTAATGGGGACTAAGGGGTATCGCTGCCCGCGACACTAGTACAGCAACATTGTAATGGGGACTAAGGGGTATCGCTGCCCGCGACACTAGTACAGCAACATTGTAATGGGGACTGAGGGGTATCGCTGCCCGCGACACTAGTACAACAACATTGTAATGGGGACTGAGGGGTATCGCTGCCCGCGACACTAGTACAGCAACATTGTAATGGGGACTGAGGGGTATCGCTGCCCGCGACACTAGTACAGCAACATTGTAATGGGGACTGAGGGGTATCGCTGCCCGCGACCCTAGTACAGCAACATTGTAATGGGGACTGAGGGGTATCGCTGCCCGCGACCCTAGGACAGCAACATTGTAATGGGGACTGAGGGGTATCGCTGCCCGCGACACTAGTACAGCAACATTGTAATGGGGACTGAGGGGTATCGCTGCCCGCGACACTAGGACAGCAACATTGTAATGGGGACTGAGGGGTATCGCTGCCCGCGACACTAGTACAACAACATTGTGATGGGGACTGACGGGTATCGCTGCCCGCGACCCTAGTACAGCAACATTGTAATGGGGACTGAGGGGTATCGCTGCCCGCGACACTAGGACAGCAACATTGTAATGGGGACTGAGGGGTATCGCTGCCCGCGACACTAGTACAACAACATTGTGATGGGGACTGACGGGTATCGCTGCCCGCGACACTAGTACAGCAACATTTTAATGGGGACTGAGGGGTATCGCTGCCCGCGACACTAGTACAACAACATTGTAATGGGGACTGAGGGGTATCGCTGCCCGCGACACTAGTACAGCAACATTGTAATGGGGACTAAGGGGTATCGCTGCCCGCGACACTAGTACAACAACATTGTAATGGGGACTGAGGGGTATCGCTGCCCGCGACACTAGTACAACAACATTGTAATGGGGACTGAGGGGTATCGCTGCCCGCGACACTAGTACAACAACATTGTAATGGGGACTGAGGGGTATCGCTGCCCGCGACACTAGTACAGCAACATTGTAATGGGGACTGAGGGGTATCGCTGCCCGCGACACTAGTACAGCAACATTGTAATGGGGACTGAGGGGTATCGCTGCCCGCGACACTAGTACAGCAACATTGTAATGGGGACTGAGGGGTATCGCTGCCCGCGACCCTAGTACAGCAACATTGTAATGGGGACTGAGGGGTATCGCTGCCCGCGACCCTAGTACAGCAACATTGTAATGGGGACTGAGGGGTATCGCTGCCCGCGACACTAGTACAGCAACATTGTAATGGGGACTGAGGGGTATCGCTGCCCGCGACACTAGTACAACAACATTGTAATGGGGACTGAGGGGTATCGCTGCCCGCGACACTAGTACAGCAACATTGTAATGGGGACTGAGGGGTATCGCTGCCCGCGACACTAGTACAGCAACATTGTAATGGGGACTGAGGGGTATCGCTGCCCGCGACCCTAGTACAGCAACATTGTAATGGGGACTGAGGGGTATCGCTGCCCGCGACACTAGTACAACAACATTGTAATGGGGACTGAGGGGTATCGCTGCCCGCGACACTAGTACAACAACATTGTAATGGGGACTGAGGGGTATCGCTGCCCGCGACACTAGTACAACAACATTGTAATGGGGACTGAGGGGTATCGCTGCCCGCGACACTAGTACAACAACATTGTAATGGGGACTGAGGGGTATCGAACTCACGTCACGTTGTAGTTCAAGCAGGACTAGAACACTAATTGTGTTGAGGGCCGTTAATATCTGCAAAGAGGTTGATTGTTAAAGGGTGGCAGGGTGGTAATAAAGTCTATTAGATAAGGCAGTAGGTATTTCTCCATATAATGACACTACTTAAACAAACAGGAAATATTCATGAGGGACATCTTTGCAATAAGTTGGGAATGAAGCACATTTTTGAGAGCTTACAAGAGTTGAAGGCAGGTCGAAGAGGGAGGTCGTACTATTGTTTCTTAAGGACTATCTATTAGAAAGGAATCCCGATTTATGGCAAACCAGCACTCTCTCACTCGCCTGTTTATATGTATGGTTTAAATACATGGCTGTATTTCATCACGTTGGGTTGGGAGTAGTTACGTTCCACTTTATAGATGTCAGCAGTACTTCTAATATTTCCGTTGATTTATGTCTTGGGATCTGTACATAGTGAATAAATACTTATGTCAATGGAACTTTGGTGTTGTCATTGTTGGCAAATTGAGAGTAGACCGGTGAGTGTCATCAACCGACGTTTCGGAATCTAAACCAATAGAACATATTTTACCGTACGATTGCCCGCCAATCTTCGGCCTTGTGAATAATGTCTGCATATTTGTTGAAGATATTTATGCAGAAAGTGGATTCTACGGGTACACCCTTTTTAATACTATGCCTTATCTATAGGTTTACCAGTTTGTCAAATAAGCGTCGTGTTTGTGAGGATGGTAACTGAAATAATCTAACCGGTTTCATAAGCCATTATCCTGCGTTTCCATATTAAGTAATTATGTCGATAACACTGAGAAAACAATATAATTAAATGAAAAAAGTTTCGAAAATTGACTTCGCACATAAATTATATTCTAGGTTATGGAAAGTCCTTGATGGTATATTTGGAAGATTCTACTGCGGTTAGATATCTGTTTATAACCGTTCATCTGCTACATACGCTGCAGTCCTGGAGTTTTTCTTGGAAGTGGCAGTGCGTTCGGTGGCTCCGGCTGCCCGGTGCGGTATGGCTGTGAACAGACAGCGGGTCGCTGGTAGCTGCAGCGTGTTAACCTCGCTGGCGCGTCCAGGCCGCCGCGAGGCACGCTCGGAGGTCGCCAGGAACGTCCTGCTGACGTCATTCCAGGTATCTGAGTCCGAGTCTGACGTCGACGGGCACGTGGCGGCAGGGACGCGGGGACAGGGGTCATTGGCCAGGGTGTGCGGTGCGCAAGGCATTATGGGAGGCTCCTGGAGCAAGATGCTCGCCACGGTGCACGTGTTCGTGGAGTGTCGATGCCGCGAGAGGGCGCCGCAACCCGGAATACCGGAAATGACTCCAAAGAAACCGCGTCGGAACTTTTTATTGAGAAGGCCGTAGATGAAGGGGTTGATGGCGGAGTTGGCGTATGAAATTAGAGAAGATATCGCCGCCGCGTAGTTGAAGGCCGGGTCGTCGCGGTATGTGACGTCATGCACCCACGTGACCAAGAGCTGTCTGGGCAGGATACAGATGACAAAGACGCCGAGGATGACGAAGAGGGTGACGGAAGTCTTCCGGGCGCGCTGTCGCATTCCGTTATTGGCAACCACCGCTGCCGCTACGGCTACCATGGGAACGGACCCCCGAGGGGTGGAATGCCTTCTCGGGAGGGCCTTTCTCATGATCCCAACCAGGGTAGCTGGGGAGAGAGTTATTCCCGGCGGCGGCCGCCCATTGCTGGGGGTTACCGATGGCGGCTGGCTATAGACTCTTCCACCACCCCCGGTCCCGGTCCCGGAACCAGACTGGCCCACCTCGCCCACGCGCATGTCGCAGTCGCAGTCGCTGACACTGGACTCTCCGCCCACCGGCCACTGAAACTGGGAGTCGCTGCCCTGCTCCCCGGTGGCTTCTCCGCGAAGTGGCGTGTCGGGCCGACTGTAGCTCCCGTGGCGGCTGGAAGGCGACGACTGCAAGGCGGCAATCTGCTTCCGCTGGCGCCGGGCTACGAGGAAGATGCGACAGTAACACCAGGACAAGGCGATGAGCGGCAGCACCAGCGTACTCGTCATCTCTGCCCAGGCGAACACCAGATTGGACGAGCGCTCGGACACGCAGGCGCAGAGCTGAGGAGCGAAGGTATAGCGGGAGATGCCAAAGACCGGTAGCGCCGCCTGTAGGAGTGACCCGAACCAGAGAGTGGCGACGATGGTGGCGCAACGTTTGGGATTCATTTCCTGGTTGTAGCTGAGAGGTCTCAGCACCGCCGTATACCTGGACATGCAAATCATCTTCACATTATGCATTGTCATTTATTCAAAATGGTTAATTAAATGCGCAGGAAACATGAGCATACGATTAGTACTTAAGCGAAGGGTGGGTCAGTACTTTTCGAAAAAGAAACAAAGATGATAACGTCGCATTAGTGACCTTACATTTAGAAAAAATATTTTAATGAATTTGATACTAGTGACATCGGATAGTATTCATGTTCGCGGAACTATGTTTAGCCATTAATGGTAGAGGCTTACAGCTTAGGTACCAAAATAATGCACCTGTAAGATATGGTAAAATGAGATAAAAATACGCACTTACCGGTCAAATGAGACGGCGACAAGGGACAAGATGCTGGACGTGAGGAACAGAGCCCCCGTGAACCCGCCTACTTGACACGCAAACCCTGTGAGTCGCCATCGGCCGGCGCCTGATGACGTCACCAGCACGAAGGGTAAGGCCAAGGTCACCCGGAGAAGGTCGCTGGTGGCCAAAGACATGATGAACATTCCGGTTGATGTATCCTGGCAGCGAATCCGATAGACCACGAGGCATTGCTAAGAGGAAGGACGATGATGAAATATCACTGTGGGCCGACTATTCATGATCCTGCCGTGATTTACACAGTCACGCCAAGTGCTCCGCCATCATATTTGCTCTTTGTGGTATACCGGATAGTGTTATAATAATCGCAACGTTCGAGACGCTTAATGAAATGTTGGCACTTCCAAATTCAAAAAGTGCAGCTGCTGAATGAATATATTCGCGTCTTGAGCGGGTAAGCCCAAATTAAATTGTACATGCATACTAGTTAAAGAACGAGCTGAAATGCATTCGCTAAAATAAAGCACGAGACACGTATCTCACAAGGAACCCGGATATATATTTCCCCCAAATGGCAGGCGTGATTCACATGTGAGCTATGTTGAGAAACTGGTTAACTATAACATGAAAGAGTCGATCCAGTAGGCGTAAGAACTATACCCGCGACAATATGTTCATAATGAAGATAACGCAAGGTTAAGGCGTAACACAATTTTGTAATTAGGGTTAATTAGAATGAATTATGCCGACACTTGTTGGACGCTGTATCGTATTCTAGTACCTACCCAGCAAAAACACAACGTTCGCACAACGTTGGTTTTTGGTTGTGATCACCTCTCAAAGTTAACATCAGGACAAGGTTATTACAACGTTTGTCGCAAACATTGAACTACTATTTTCTAGTCTATATTACATAAAAATAAAGCTTTTACTAATGACTAATAAAAATTGGCTGCGTGTAGCAGTTGTTATAAATACAAAATGGTGAGAAGTCGGGAGTGGACGTTTTCACAACGTTAGGACAACGTTACATGAAACATCAGACGGCATGAAAATTGTCTTTGACAGTCCTGCCTATAATTAATTCAGCATATGCGCCTTTGTTTCGCTCAGAAGGTGCAATTTTAATACTGGACTGCATGTCTGACAACGTTATCTGAAAACGTTCGGGCAACGTAAAAAAAACATGCATTTTCACGCGGTGACAATCTTATTGCAACAAAAAGACGTTAACTTGTTTGCTGGGTAGCACACAACTAAAACTTACCAGGATATTTCCAGAGATGGCAATCGTCATTATGAGAGCCATCAGAACGATCCGAGAGAAAAAGAACACGTGACCAAAGATGGCGGCATTGGTTGTCGCATTCGTTCCCGTCTCGTCCATCTCCCATGACAACTGAGGCGTTGTTTGAGTAAAGCCATCTGTTGACGCCGTCATATTAAGTCGTCGATCATACATTAAGCGCCACTTAATTAATGTGTAGATTGGTGTAGACCATATATATGGCCATACAATTTTATATACGCCAGCTCTAACGCAGAAAACTCTTTCCAGCGTCACGCGTATGTACCACAACCAAATGGTTGTGGAAGTTACTCCTATGACAAGGGCGTTTTGTTTCATGTGGTCCCACTGAGTGCGGTTCGTGAAACTGTGTGGTGGTGTTATTCGTTGTGGAAACACTTCATGCAGGCTCATTTAATTAGCAGCGTTCGCGGAACCAAAATCGACTATTTTCCTTAACTTTCACACTTATCGAGCGCATCAACCGTCTCTCCCGTGATTAGAGATTATATTGGATTGGATTGTTGCCTCGGTAAAGCCATGCCTAGGCATGCGCCAGGTGACCAAGTGTTGCCTGCAGGGGACTCGGGATGTGGGATATGGAGACCAAGTATAGGTATAGACAACCAGGGCGCTGGTTGTTACCCAAAGGACGTAGACGGCGAAGGTGTG
Organism: Arenicola marina; assembly: GCA_964019135.1. Lineage (NCBI taxonomy): Eukaryota > Metazoa > Annelida > Polychaeta > Arenicolidae > Arenicola > Arenicola marina. The sequence continues at coordinate 36,189,233 of OZ025255.1, forward strand.
GGAGTGGAGGTGGAGGAAGATGAATGGCAGGGAGAGGGAGGGGGATGTGACGTCATACGGCGTTGCATACTGGCGGGTCAGGCACTGGGGTGAGGCTCTCCAAGAAGCTGAGCCTGCAGGGAACCAAATTATACACAACAAGACAATTAACGTCTCCGCCTAATAGGCCTATATTTATATCCTCGTCGTCTGACTAATTGTTATCGATCTTTCTTCATTTATGGGAGGAGCGTTGGTGGGATGTGTGGGGGGCTGCGGGGGCGACCTCAGAGTGACTGCCACGTTACTCTGTGCAGATGAAAAAGCGAGATGCAATAGATGGATAAGGAAGCCAGTTGCATCCTCATGTTTTTCCATAATCATGGCAAGAACGCGAGATCGCGAGGGCAAGAACGCAAGCTGGATTTCGCCCTTGCATTCTCACGTTATCGTCCTCGCGTTCTCGCCATCTCTCGATTCGGCCATCTCACCTTAGCGATATATTGCCGTCGCGTCTTTGCACTCTCGCCCTCGCATTCTCGTTTCCCGACTCCGTACCAAAGGGCACTCTTTGGCTATGCATTCTTTGACTATGGCTCTGGGCGCAGGGCTTTGGGTCCATGCGCCGGGCTATGGTTCCGAGCGCCGAGCTATGGGTCCGTGCGCTGGACTATGGCTCCGTGCGTTGGATTGTGGCTCTGTGCGCTCGACTATTACTCCAGTCGCTGGACTATGGCTATGGGGTTTGGTTTTGGCTCTGTGCGCGGACTATGACTTTGGGCGCCGAGCTATGGCTCCGGGCTCCGGTTTATGGCTCCTGGCACCGAGCTTTGGCTCCGGGCGCGGGCTTTGGCTCCGGTCGTGGGCTATGGCGCGTGCGCCGAGCTATGGCTTTGTGTGCGGGCTATGATTCTAGGCGCGGGCTATCGCTCCGGGCGCCGGGCTATGGCTCTAGGCGCCGGGTTATGGCTCTGGGCGCTGGAATATGGCTCTGGACGCCGGGCTATGGCTCTGTGCGCTAGAATATATGGCTTCGTGCGATGAAGTCGAGGCATCAGCAAGCGAGAACGCGAGGGCGAGATCGCGAGGGCGAGATAGCGAGAACGCGAGGGCGAGAAGGCGAGGGTTTTCAACTACCGAATGCCTCACTAAAAGTGGTAACGGGATCTGGATTAAAGCAATACCCAGCCAGCATGACAACCATCTGCCAACCGTGAAACAACGTTGTCGGCAATGTTGGCTCAATGTCGGCAAAGAACATTGGGCCAACGAGTGGGTGCTCATTGGGGAATGATTGTTTCAACGTTGTCTGCCAACAATGGCCCAACCATCTACCAACCTTGGGCCAACATTAGCTGCCAACGATGGCCCAACCATAGGCCAACAGTGGGCCAATGTGCGCCGCCGACGTTCTACCGATATTAATCCACTATTGAACCACGGCAAATGTTGTTCACTAATTTATTGACAAAAACCTTAAAAAGTGCAATACATGAATTCTTAATAGGTATACATGACGCGTAATGTCTGAAAAAAATCGCTCGTGACCGCTCATACAGGTGCATGGCCGCTCATAGAGGTGGTCGCTCGTAGATGCGGTCGCTTTCACTCATTCCTGATTCTTGCGTTTGCCAGCTGTCACGCACTCGTCGCCCGCCATCCCGCTTCCCAGCAAATCGCAGCCACTTCTTCACCACCTCTGAATTTGTGGCGCAACTGGCAGTCGAGTTGCTGCGAGTACCCCCTGAATTAAATCAAAGTAGACTCAATGGCAAAGCTGTTTAAAATATCATGCTGGTCCGATAATATGCATGAATAGCATTTGTTAGCTTAATATTTCTGGAACCCTGTTAAAGGCAATACAGTGGTAGCCACATACAAACTAATGATACTGTTCATAATTTGCAGTTGGCAGGATGTTTTGACAGATCTGTCATATCACATTGAATAGGTAACGCAAATGAGTTAAGTAGACAGTGGGAAAAGTGGAAATCCTTATTTTATCAGAAGAATACAGCCACACTCCACCACCTGGCGTAAGTTTAGGCGAGGGAATGGCAGTTTCCCACTCTTCCATTGCCAATGTATTTGCTTTGCCACACTGTTTGACAGCACTTAGTCCATCAAACGCTGCACTGTCTCGTCGAAAGTGGATACGCCCATCAAGGTGATGCTGCTGACCTAATTGGACATATGCAAAATAAAGAGTCAAACTGAAGATAAAATAGACATAAATTAAATTACACAAAGCAATACAAAAACATGGACAAACCTATGAGAACTGAAAGTGCTGGTCTCCTATTCGTGCATACTTGACTAAAATTGGGCCAGTGGAAGCTTTTGGGGCAACGAAATGATCATGAATGAAATATGCCCCATATGGGGACCAACCACTAAACCATGGATGCCTTGATCTCTAGTCCAGTACACTGACCAATAGACTAAGGGGGTTCTCTGAGACTTATATATAGCTGTGTTTTGTGTGGCCAGGCTTTAACAGCAAAAAACATTAATCGTTAAATATTACAGCAAAAATACGGTTTTCCACATGGTCTCGTCATTAGCGAGGACCTCGTCCAATGTGTGTAGGGTCAGGATGGGGAAGGGCATTCCATCTGGCGGAGGGGTTGGCGTGCAAGTCATGTTGAGATGCTGGCAAATTTTGCCAAGCATCACACCATTGTGCTCCTGCTGCTGTTGCACGCGCTCCAAAGCGTGCAGGAGGGCAATATCATACTCTGTCACTGTCAATGAAATTTAAACAGACTGTAAAACAAAATGTGAACAGCATATTGTTATAGGTAACACTATAACCACTTGGCCTAACTAAATAAAATGATCTCCAGTTCCACGAGAAAATAATTCATATCAACATAAAAGTTCAGAATGCATCGGCAGATATATGGTTCTGACCACCCACCCAGATACGTGTTCTCTATATTTGTCTACACCCTTCTTCTTTTGGACCAATAGGAATAATCCATTTATATTTTCCATAATTATGTGCCTTGTTTAATAAGGGGCGGATACATGATATAAATTGCGCAATAAATTGGCCATTTCCCAATTCAGAGTTATTTAATATCAAAATTCCCAGTTCACGATTAATGACAATACTCGATCACTGCTGTCGGCTAATATCCTATTCCCAGTTCACGAAGAATTATTTTCCTCATTCCCAGTTCACAGTGAAATGAAAAGCCCATTCCTGAGGAAAGGAAATACCCCTTGCCCTAGCCCTGGTACATGCCTCTCTGACCACGCCCGTAAACGGAGCTAGTGTGAGAGCCATGCCGCTGACACGGCCGAAAACAAACGCCGCCTGGCAGCGAGTGTTCACGCTAAGTTTGTTTATTTCCGGCGAGCGGCGGAACATTCAAAACAAAGTGAGAGGTGAAAAAAATCGCCCGGATTACAAGAAAATACGTTACCAAGCAAAGAAATGAAAGTGCGACGAAAGTCCAAAAAGCTTTAGGAACGTCGTGGCGCACATTGGCGGGTAGGCACTGTATATTTTTTCTGTTATGAACTTCAACTTGAGCCACCGGTCCGCGATTTCTGTCGATTTTATGTTTTGGGCCGTTTCAGCGGCATGGCTCTCACACTAGCTCCATTTACGGGCGTGGTCAGAGAGGCATGTACCAGGGCTACCCCTTGCCCCATCCCTAATAAGTTTAATGACATCAAAACCTTCAGCCAGGGGCAGGCTAGCTAGTTAAACACTGTGGTAAGATTAAAGTAAATCGTTTGAAGTGCTATTCAAGCCTTCACCTGCCCATGGCTAAAGGTTTTGCACTGGTTTGACAGTGTTTGATTTTAAGAAAAGAGCTCCAAAAGAGATGGGCACTCGTGTGAGCGATAATACAGGAAAGGTTAGAAACTGCATACTCAGTGACCGTTTTCTTCCGCTGTACCATTATATTACAGTTCTAATTAAGTCAGTGCATAAATTACATAATCCGATACTATAAAACAGACCGACAAGACAATAATAATGCGCCAAATGAATCAAAATCTCAAAATTCACGATAACTTACAGTCACTTGGAAAATTGCCGCATGGAAGTGTCGCTTCAAATACTCGCTAGATGGCGCTGTGTTTTGCGCTTACGGCAGGACGCATACTAGCAAACGGTTGCGTTGCCTACCTAAAAACAACGTTGGGCCGATAATGCCATGCTGGCTGGGTATACTTACATGCGCCATCTTAGATTTTTTACATTTTAGAATCATTACTAAAAGTATCTGAAAATTATGATGCACATATGTTTTATATCTCTGAGAGTCTGTAAAACAACAATTTCAACATAAAACTGCGCGGTTTATTTTTATCGCGCGCGGACGTGATAGCGAGCCGCGGTCGACATCACACACAAAATACCGAACGGCGAACAGGCGCGCAGGGATATAAAGCCGGCCACCAATTTCTGCTCCGGTGACTAAATTGCTTCACTCCGGATAACCCGCAGGCTTTCAGGATTTAAATTCAATTCAAAATATACTTATTTGACATGGAGAAGAGGTTGGTAATACAAAAATTACGGAATATATTGCTTTACATGTTTTGGGCCTCACCTGCCCAGCCAAATTTTACAATCACGTATTCATGCGACGAGGTTTGGATGTCTGTACCGGGTTCAAAGTAAAAAGAGATAAAGACTGTTGGGCAACCTGTGTATGTCGATGAAAGTCGCTCACATATCACATGTCTCGCAGCGAACCCTTTCGGTACTGTGATTAGTAAAGGGATCACCCGTGGAGCGTTGGCTTACATACATACATATCCTCTTCAGTCATATTCTTAGGCTAGAAGCCTGTTGACTGATGCTGGATTTCGTTTTCCTCGTTAATCGTTCATTGCGACTATTGGCGCGTTGAGGGGAAGGCAGACATCGTTTTCATACCATTATTTTCTCCATAATTTGTCGAGTCGGTTGTTGAATGTCTTCATCGTTGGTGCCATTACGATGTCAGCCGGGAGGGAGTTCCAGGTTTGAACGATTCTGTTTGAGAAGAAGTGTTGACGGCGCTTTGTGTTGCAGAAGGGCTTCCTAAGTTTGAATGGGTGGCCTCTTGTTGTGTGGTCATCATCAAATTGAAATAGTTGCCTAGTTAATCTCTCATGGTTGTCGTGGACTATGTACTTATAGCCCCTTATCATATCGCCCCTAGCTCTCCTGTAGCTCATGCTGGGTAGCTTCAATTTTGCTAGTCGCTCTTTGTATGGTAGATCTTTCAAGCAACGTACCAATTTTGATGCCCGACGTAATACATCTTTAATTAGTTTTTTTCCTTCATTAGACATGGGCTACACACTGCCGTACCGTATTCCAAGTGGGGTCTTATCAGTGCTGTGAACAGCATCTTTAGCGACGGGCCGTCTAGAGGACCTTCGTACGAATCCGAGTAATATGTTTGCCTTACCCACTTGTATTGCAATGTGCTTATGCCCTGCTCACATAGACCCACCGACGCATCGGCCGAGCTAAAAAGGGGGAAATTGGCCCCAAATCGGCCCCAAATCGGCCGTGACCTCGGCCGACCTCGGCCGAGCATTGCTGCTCGGTGGCTCATTTCAGGTGCTCGGCCGAGGCCTTTCCAGTTTTAATGCAGACATTAAAACCAGGCCGAGCTCGGTCAATTTCCTTAGGTCGGCCGACCTCTCGGCCGAGCTCGGCCGATTTGTGGCCGCTTGAAGAACTCGGTGGCGTGGGCGAGCTCTGACGTCGGCCGACCAGTCTTAGTCTATGTGAGCAGGGCATAATAAGGGAGCTTTAGTTCACTGTCCATATGAGTTCCCAGATCTTTTTCGAGCTCGGTTGTTTCCAGTCTCACCAATTCGGCATCGTAAGTCATTGTGTAGGCGTGATGAGGGTTTTGACTGCCAAGGTGAAAAAATTTACACTTGGCTGGATTAAATTTTAGCTGCCATTTATCTGCCCATATTGTCAGTTTATCCAAATCGTTGTGGCTTGTTGTGTGACCTGTGTAGGCCGTGTCACGACATGGACCACTCGGTGGCGGATTTCACGACCGCAGTTCAGCCGACTACGGGCCTTAGTCGGCTAAAGTTACCATCTAAATGATGGGCAATTTAGTCAACTAAGCCTCATAGCTAGCCCCATCAGATGGCTTGTTATGGATTTTATATTCTTCTATGTCCATAACAGCCACACCGTAGGTCCCCATGTTTGGTCCCAATCACCGTGAGAGGTCCACTTTATAAGTTGCTAGAAGTTTATATACAAAACACTCACCTTTAATTCTTACTTTTTTAGGTTCCAGAACATTATATTCCAGGAGTGTCTGACAGAAATAAGTTTCCTGCTACTAATACTTACTCAATTCTTTTATTTGGTCCGTTAACAACTTTTGCTGACAAGTTTTGTTGTCTTGTGTTGTGTCGTCTCACGAGACCGCTAGATGTCACTCGTTTTTTCCGGTAAACGCCCTCTGGCGAACTGGCTGCGCATTTCCCAAAGACCTGGTTCCAACACTCTTTCTGTTTATTAACAGTGACACGTGTTTTTCTGTCAGGTGTACAGAAAACAGGTGAGTAGATACTTATCACTGTTGATAAACAGAACGGGAACCAGGTCTTTGGGAAATGCGCAGCCAGTTCGCTAGAGGGCGTTGACCGGAAGGAACTAGCGACATCTAGCGATCTCGTGGGACGAGACAACACAAGAAGATGGCAACGCCAGCCAGGAAAACTTGTTAGTGAACAAAATGAATGAGTTCAGCTAGTGTTAGTTGCATGAAACGTATTTCAGTCAGACACTCCTTGAGGATAATGCTCCTGAACTTAAACAACTAAAAATTAGAGGTAAGTGTTTCGTGTCAAAACCTCCAGCAACTTGTAAATTGGACATCTCACCGTTTTTTAGACTAAATATGGCGACCTACGCCGTGGCGGTAAGGACGGCCTATCAGTCTGCCGTAACCTTTAACGCCATCAAACGGGGCTACCTCATAGCCTGCTAAACTATGTACGTGATAGGTTGGTTGGTTGGTTGTTCAGGGAATGGAGAGTGGAGCCATGTCCCCCTAATCTTTACGATGGGGTGGCATAATCGAGGATAGGTCTAACATGAACGTTGTATTTGGACAGTTTAGTACGACGATCTATTCGTTTAGGCATATGCTTTAACATATTGACAGATTTCGATGGTTTTGCTATGATATTCTTAACATGGGTATCCCACTTCATGGTATCAGTAAGCGTTACCCCGAGGTGACAATGCGTGGACGCTCTTTGGATAGCCTGAGAACAACAAAGACAAGTCGGTAGGTCTATGGAGTTTTTTTACTGAAGATCATATATACACTTTTGCAGGGGTTGAATGTAACTCTCCACTGTGCGGCCTAGTTGGATAATTTATATTAAGCACGATTTATCGCAGACGCATCATTATTATTGTCCAGTACGAAAAACATGGACGTGTCATCTGCATACAGAAAAATTTCGCATTCTAGGTCTTCTACCAGGTCATTAACGTAAATTACAAACAATAGCGGGTCTAATATAGATCCTGGGAACACCGGCGTTGATTTCTTTCCAGTCAGAACTTACGCCCTCGATTACAACCCGTTGGTGAAGTCCACAGAGATAGCTTTGAAACCACCGAAGGAGGTCTCCAGAGATACCTAGGGTTTGCAGTTCATGGAAGACTCTGTCAAACGCCTTTGATACATCTAGAAATACCATTACACATTCTTCGTTACGCTCAAAGGCAGAGTAAATCTTATGTGGGGAATACAAGGAATGTTAATTGGTTGCCGGTAGAGTCGTTCTTTTCAAAACCAGAGTTTCTCCATGTCAGCGGGTTCGTCGGGACAAATACTCACATAGATCATCGTTAACCACGCGTTCCATAACCTTTCCGACACAAGATAACAGTGATATAGGTCTGTAATTATCTTTGGAGGTTTTGCTATTTGTTTTTAAAAACTGGAGTTACATTTGCCGTTTTCCATTCTCTCCGAAAACTGTGGGAGGCAAGGCTTTGATTAAACAATTCTGTTGACGATAGAGCGATGACTTCAGCTACTTCCTTTAACAGTCGCAGCCCTTAGCTTTATTGACATCGAGATGTTTTAGAACAGAGAAAACCTTAGAGGCTGTGAATAGGACTGTGCTCAGTTTGTCACTCGTTTTAAAATAGAGAGGAGGCAAGGAGAAGCCATCGTCGGGAGGAGGTAGCGTAGAATTTGCTGCAGAGAAGTCAATAAAGAGGTTTGCCTTAGACAAAGGGTCTGTGTAACTTTTGTCATTCTCAACAATAGCGGGAATACTAAAATTGGATTTACCCAACTGGTAGTAGAGGGATCTTGTAGTCGAGTGGCCATCTTCGAATAATACAGTTCCTTGGCCTTATCGATTTCAATATGGGCTTCCCTTTGGACTGTTATGTATTGATTGTATAAAACGTGATTAGAACGGCATTTTGCGTAACGCTTATGCAGTCTGTCCCTTTGCCGTAAAAGACACTTAATATGTGACGTCATCCAAGGTATGTCACGGGGCTCAATTGTGATTGATTTGCTGGGAATATACCTGTCTACGGCGTCGCGAATAAGTCATGCGAGTGCTTAATTGTAGTTTCCTCAACATGCGCTAACTGATCTAATCCCAGAGACCACGGAGCACGTAATAAGTGGTCACGCATACCTATAAAGTCAGCCCTGTCGTTATAAAACACCTTTCTCCGCACTGACGGTCCTCGGGGTCTTTTGGCCTCAAGTTGACAAAAAACGATGTGGTGGTCCAGGTTGCATATAGGGGGAGTAACACCACTGTCTGTAACATAGCATGGGGAGTCGGTTATAATGAGGTCCATACACTAGTAGGAGTCACCCGGGTTGGCTTCTTAATCAGTTGCGATAGGTCGTTATTGCGCGTAAAGTCCACCAGACGATATTTTAAGTCGCTGTCGTCGTGACAACCATATAAAGTGAGGCAATTATCATTGAAGTCGCCAATCAGAATTATGGGAGTATCATTATTAGCTGAGGCTCGATCATAAGACTGGTACAAGTGTCGCTTAAAATACTCAACAGAGTCCAAACGCGAGTTTTGGTGACCGATAGTAAGTGCCGATGAGCAGTACTTTACCTACCGCAGCAGTGACCTCAAGCCAGACCGATTCAATGTTATCACTCTCCAGATCAGGGCGGCGGGAAACCACCAGTGAATTATGAGAGTAGGCCTATACTATGACACCACCTCCGTGCCTATTCCTATCATTGCGATATATTTGATAGCCACTCAACTCTATATCATCGTCTGAGATGCTTAAGTCAAGCCACGTCTCAGAAACAGCGATTATGTCTGCACATTTTTCAACAACAAATAACTGATTGATCTCATCTAATTTGTGGAAACGTTGACCTAATTGAACAAAACCTGATGCAGAGTCCGGCTCGCTGACAATATTTCTCGTATTAATGTGGAAAATGCTAAATTCCTTACAGAACGGACCTGAATGTGGTTCTACATCACCGTAATCGCAATATCTGCCGTTGTCATACATATTTGGTCTGAGACGTTATAAACATATTGGTCTAAGTTTTTCAACCCTGCTAGTAACCCTGCTGAGTGATACATTAGCGCATGCATTTATTGGTTCATGGCTATGATTTAAAAGATAAACAGGTTCCATCGGAAATTCGTATACATGTACTTACTAATATTTGCAATTTCTTTTCTTACAATATCAATGTTTGCTAATATCCACTCCTACCGCTTATGGGTTCTTATCATATCAGGGTTCCCTCGGTGATATCAGACACGATACAGCTTGACGGCAGCAAAACACTAACACCGATAATAAGTCTACCGGGCCGGACGGAATTAATCCCAGAATACTGAAAGAGTGTGGGGCAGCACTTGCCCTAAGCCTGTGTACGTTGTTCAATCTCAGTCTGACGAAGTCACTTTTTCCCGATGCTTGGAAAGATGCCAATGTTGTGCCTATACATAAGAAAAATGACAAGAGTGTGGCTAGTAATTACCGCCCCGTCTCGTTACTGAGTTGCTTGGGTAAGGTGTTGGAGAAGTGTGTGCATAAACATGTATTTAATTTCGTCAGGGATAATCATATTGTATCTAAATATCAGTCAGGGTTTCAGCCAGGGGATTCGACAGTGTGCCAACTAGTCGAACTCTACCACTTAGTCTCTGAATCTCTTGATAAGAGGAAAGATGTCAGGCTGGTTTTCTTAGACGTGTCAAAAGCCTTTGACAGGGTATGGCATGCAAGCATGATTACAAAGCTACAAGGCTATGGCATAAGTGGACCCCTACTACAATGGTTTAAAAACTATTTATGTAACCGCCGTCAGCGGGTGGTGGTGGAAGGATCCCACTCGGACTGGGGATATGTGGATGCGGGTGTGCCCCAGGGATCAATCCTCGGTCCAATCCTTTTTCTCTAAAACATAAACGATATGACCGAAGTGGTAACGTCGCACATAGGATTGTTCGCTGATGACACCACACTGTTCATTACCATTGACGATCCCGATAAATATTGCACGGTGCTGCAAAAAGATTTACAAGCTCTTGAGCGTTGGGCTAAAAAGTGGTTAATGACTTTTAAGCCCGAAAAATCTGAGGCGTTGCTGGCAACGCGCAAGAAGCGCGACTCTGGTAATCCACCCTTATATTTGGGCGACAAACCTATTCAAGATGTGTCTTTTCACAAGCATCTTGGAATTACGTTGAAAAGTGACCTGTCATGGTCTTTAAATAGTAAGGAGATTCTTAGGAAAGCTAATGCCAGAGTAGACTTGCTTGTACCGCTAAAGTGGAAATTGGATCGAAAAGCTCTTGACCTGATTTATAAAACTTTTATCAGGCCAACGATGGAATATGGAAGTGTGGTGTGGAGCAACTGTAGCGATGCCGAGATCGAAATGCTAGAACAAGTCCAATACCGAGCTGCCAAAATTGTCAGCGGTGCAATTAAGGGGACGGGACGTAATACAGTTTATGAAGAGTTGGGTTGGGAAACACTGGCACAGAGGCAAAAGAGAAGCCAGATTGTTCTAATGCACAAAATTGTTCACGGGTCAGCACCAGTATACTTGCGTGAATTGCTTCCACCATCAGTGTCCCAGCGGAATCCATATAATACCAGGAACTCCCGAAATCTGTCATTGCCTAAGAGCTTTACAGTATCCCACCACCAATCATTCCTCCCTGCAACGGTTAAACTGTGGAACAACTTGCCATTGGAGGTCAGAAGTATTTCAGACCGTGGGGAATTCAAAAACCATCTAGCGGGGACGAAACCAAAAGTTGAACTGTTGAAATGTATGGGAACCGGGGCATTCTCCATTATTTACGCTCAGCTTAGGATGCGTTGTAGCCCGCTTTGTGCTGACTTGTGTCGTATGCACATAATAGACTCACCAAAATGTCAGTGTGGGCATCTATACGAAGACGCTGATCACTATTTTTTCTGTTGTCCGTTATATGTCAAAGCTCGACGCCAGTTGTCTTCAATTCTTGTTCCACTCAGGGCATATAATATACACTCGATTCTTCACGGTCCAGATAACGTGCATGTACGTATTACTATGGAAGTTCAAATTTGTGTTCAAAATTTTACGATAGAAAGCGGACGCTTTGATGTTTTATCTAGACGAAACAAGCACATATAAACAGTGTAACAAAACTGGTCGCTAACGTGTAATGTAACTATTAGATGTCAGTTGTTAGACTACAGCTTTGAATATTAGTATATGCCATTGTTACTAAGTTTTCTCCACTTACTTGTCCAGCGGTCCACCAGCAAACCCGTTTATACCCACGAAAGGATTGTATCAGATTTTTCTGTTTATCTAATCGTGTTTAAATAAATATGTTTAAACCAACACCGATGTGGCCGATCCATAACTTTATTTACAAAGAAAAAAACCCAGCTTCGTTGTCTGTTGTCTGTATAGGTTAATTACATCCATTCATAATAACACGCATCACTTTAACATGCATATGTCACTACATGTATTAATAATAGAATATTGCGCTACTACACTCTACTCACCAAATACGGGGCTTAACCCTCCCCCCCCCCCCCCCCCCGACGCCTTCGGAACTTCGCAAATATCCGTGCTTATTCAGTCCATGTAGTGCCTGCAGCGCTTGTTTGTATATATTGTTGTACAGATATAATTGTTGTCGGGTCGGCTGTTTTTACGTACACTGGCATGCATCTTTCAACCATGATTGCTCCCACTGCCACGTTCTTCTATAATACAAACAGCCCATAAAGCCATCGACCAACCAACCCAGAGCCAACATGGTGAATGGAGGGGCGCGGGGGGGGGGGGGGGGTGGGGGGTGTTGTCTCTCGCTTCAGTTCAACTGTATTGCGTGCACAGCGCTTCGCTCTGGTGACCACGGTGAGCCAGGCTCCATACTTTTGTTATTCTACGTGCATGCCAGGCGGGGCCGGGCGGGGCCGGTAGGGGCCGGCCCATGACGTGGTCATAATATAGTATGCCAACGAATCGCACGAGGGGGGTTTCAATATATCTCAGTTGTCGGCTGCAAGTCGCGGATCTCGCACCAGGGGACCACAGGTAAATATGGTGTAGAGAGGTTGACTAGCACACCTTATGTGAGGCCCGAGGGAGTCGCAAGCTTGTTTCTCCCTACGGAGAAGTTTACTTCTGGGTCCTTCGGGGCTAACTACATGATACCACGCCTGTATAAGCTATACTACACCCTTGTAAGTGTAAATATGTACAGCGAGGATGGACTTGGAACGTCACGTTGACAGTTCTCGCACCTTCGATTCACCAGGTGGCTGAGAAATAATTAGGGCGACATAAATAATGTAAGTAATACCGAATACTACTTAGATCTATGGAGCGTGAGACCGACGCAACGTGAAGCGCACGTAGCGTGAGACCTACGGAGCGTGAGACTTACGTAGCGTGAGACCTACGGAGGGTGAGACATACGTAGCGTGAGGCCTACGTAGCGTGAGGCCTACGTAGCGTGAGGCCTACGGAGGGTGAGACATACGTAGCGTGAGACCTACGTAGCGTGAGCCCTACGGAGCGTGAGACATACGGAGCGTGAGACCTACGTAGCGTGAGACCTACGGAGGGTGAGACATACGGAGCGTGAGACATACGGAGCGTGAGACATACGGAGCGTGAGACATACGTAGCGTGAGACCTACGTAGCGTGAGACCTACGGAGGGTGAGACATACGTAGCGTGAGGCCTACGTAGCGTGAGACCTACGTAGCGTGAGACATACGGAGCGTGAGACATACGGAGCGTGAGACATACGGAGCGTGAGACATACGGAGCGTGAGACATACGGAGCGTGAGACATACGGAGCGTGAGACATACGGAGCGTGAGACATACGGAGCGTGAGACATACGGAGCGTGAGACATACGTAGCGTGAGACCTACGTAGCGTGAGACCTACGGAGGGTGAGACATACGTAGCGTGAGGCCTACGTAGCGTGAGACCTACGTAGCGTGAGCCCTACGTAGCGTGAGACATACGTAGCGTGAGGCCTACGTAGCGTGAGACATACGTAGCGTGAGGCCTACGTAGCGTGAGGCCTACGGAGGGTGAGACATACGTAGCGTGAGACCTACGTAGCGTGAGCCCTACGGAGCGTGAGACATACGGAGCGTGAGACATACGGAGCGTGAGACATACGGAGCGTGAGACATACGGAGCGTGAGACATACGGAGCGTGAGACCTACGTAGCGTGAGACCTACGGAGGGTGAGACATACGTAGCGTGAGGCCTACGTAGCGTGAGACCTACGTAGCGTGAGCCCTACGGAGCGTGAGACATACGGAGCGTGAGACCTACGGAGCGTGAGACCTACGTAGCGTGAGACCTACGGAGGGTGAGACATACGTAGCGTGAGGCCTACGTAGCGTGAGACCTACGTAGCGTGAGGCCTACGTAGCGTGAGACCTACGTAGCGTGAGCCCTACGAAGCGTGAGACATACGGAGCGTGAGACCTACGGAGCGTGAGACATACGTAGCGTGAGACCTACGGAGGGTGAGACATACGGAGCGTGAGACATACGGAGCGTGAGACCTACGTAGCGTGAGACCTACGGAGCGTGAAACATACGGAGCGTGAGCCCTACGGAGCGTGAGACATACGGAGCGTGAGACCTACGTAGCGTGAGACCTACGGAGGGTGAGACATACGTAGCGTGAGGCCTACGTAGCGTGAGACATACGTAGCGTGAGACATACGTAGCGTGAGACCTACGGAGCGTGAGACTTACGTAGCGTGAGACCTACGCAGCGTGAGACATACGTAGCGTGAGACCTACGGAGCGTGAGACTTACGTAGCGTGAGACCTACGGAGCGTGAGACCTACGGAGCGTGAGACCTACGGAGCGTTAGACCTACGGAGCGTGAAACATGGTTTGATGTCAAATATACTTACAGGTGTTGACAAGGTTAGGTTGGACATGCAATGTGCACAAAATTGTGGCAGTTTGGTACTTCAAGTCGTCGGGCCAGATTACCAGTGTGTTGTACAATACTTGCGTACAACTGATAATTATCTACGTATATAAACAGTTTAGCTAAAGCATGATGTATTACATAATTCGGATCTTTGGGCGAACAACAGACATTAATGGCATAACTGGCATTCTTATTTGCTCCCAGGGTTTCCATGGATAGATAACAACCGTCAGAAACGAGGTGCCGGGTCAGTCGCGGACCCTTGGCTGGCGCTACAGGCGTTTACACGGTGGCCACCATGCGGCGCCACTGCAGTGTCAGGCGGTGCGGCTGGCCATTGCTGCTGGTTGCTGCTGGGATGACAATAGGATATCTGGCTCAGGGCAACGTCGGCAGAAAAGGAGTCGTCACAAACGTCAGGATTCAGGAAATGTCGGATACAACGATCCAGGGCATCAATAAAACAGGGACTACCGAAGCGCATGCGCGGGAAGAAGCTTCACGACCAGTTAGCGACCCCGCCGGACCGAGGCCGCTACCTCTCTGTAAACAACCATCCGGAGGTATGTTACAGTCAATGGTCTTTTACTATTTAATATATATTTACATGTATTTTAATAGGTGAAGCAAACCAGTGAAACAAGTGAAACTATTATGCTATCAACGGTCTAATGTGAGGCATTCGATGGTGTTCGTCATGAATTTAAGTGACGGCGGCGGTTAAAATATTTAGGCTGGCTCCCGACTCAAAATGAAAAGTTTCTGTCCACGTGGTCTCGTCCGCGGACTGCCGCTGTGCGTATACACTGGTCGACGAGGGAGTTCCTGGAACATAAATAATAGTATTCATGTTGTTACAATCGCAAAATGTCTGCACGGATATGTCGTTGCAAAATGCCCGCCCCATTTACTGCAATAATATATTTCGTGGGTAATAACATGGAAGACCGATCGTGGGTACGAGCCGCGGAACATTAATGTGAGACATGTTTAATCAAACCCCTTGTCCATTATTGAATCGGCAGTAAAGCGGCGATCATTATTATTTGAATACATTATAGTGTGTTATATACTGCACCGGCAGCCTGTCGTATAATGGGAAGGGCCTCAAGCATTAATGAAGTAATAGATTTTTTTTAACAATTATAACTAATTGACTAACTGAATTGAAAGTCTTGACCTGGATACATCCAGTCGCTTGCTAAAACAACAAGAACTTTGCCCGTTCTCAGGCAGGACAAACAGTACGTTGGATAGCCTATAGAAAAATTAGTGCTGTAGCGGGCCGCCATCTTATAAGCCAGTTACCATGTGCACTCAATCTACAGAGGCCTACTGACTGTAAAACGCTAGGCAAAAGCGGCCACTTGAAATGTCTATTGTGACTATAGTCCAACTAACTTTTGTCGAAAAAAACCACCATAGTGACGCGTTTCCGGTGCGATAGTGCCATTCCTTCTCTCGTCATGCCCTACCAATAACGAGCCTGGCTTAGCGTTTCCGCGGAGCTTGCGGAGCGCCACCGTGCGGAGGACTTGTCGGAATGCATATATATGCTTGGCTTTCCATAGTTTGTCGGATGTATGCGCGCCATGTTGGACGTCGGGAAGTTGTTGGTCTCGTCCACAAACAGAACGCACACTAGAAATTATACTAGCTGGTGTTGTGGGCCGCTTTTGTTCACACAAGGGCTAAACCCATGAAGTAAGTGCGGAGTGGTGATCCTAGCTATCGGATGAGAGGCGTCGAGGCTGTGGGAGTGATGGGGCGGCGTCTTTTTTCTGGGCTAAGGCAGGTTGGGGGTGGGGGTTCTATGATTATAGTTCTTCCTTAGCTCCGGTGTGACATGCCGAAATGTGCCCCAATGCCCAGTTGTCCCCCTTGTATAAAATACACGATATTTAGACCCTCTCCGTTCCATGCATGTGTTCATACGGTTCCATTATATGGTAGATAGATGGGGGGAGGGAGGGGGGGGGGACATCTCCACATGGGGGGCGATCCCACATACCACACCGGGGCCAGAAATTTGCCATGCCTTCACTTGCCGACTACGACTTACGAGCGATGCTGCCGACCTGTTACAGCACGATGCGAGGAATTGCTATTGCAACCTTCATGGATATGTCGGGAGAGTTGGGCGGCGCGGGAAGAAGGTAGGGGCGGATCCAGAAAATCTGAATAGGGAGCCGGCCGGTTTCAGATACATATGGCTAGGTATATACATACGTGTCGCCCAAGCGCACCTTTTTTTCTCTCAATCCCCGAAGCAGAAGTCTACAATTTCTCTCAATGTGCCCATCTAAGACGGATTTTTGTTTTTTAAATTGCTGTTCTTGACTGTATAGTCCAGTTGATGTCGCAAGTGATGAAACAAGTAATCTGCAGAAACTTTGTCATGAATGTCAGTGTCTATTTTAGATACCTTTTTTAACCACAGATTTGTCAGAGTGTAGATGCGTTTTTAACCACAAACTTCTGTCAGTGTCTATTTTATACGCCTTTTAAAAACAAATCCGTCAATGTTAATTTTAGATGCCTTTTTTAACCAAACATTCTCTCTCAATGACCACAAAATTTGGCACTTTTCTCTCGCTCTCCAAATGCTCTCTATGGCATGGGCGGCACCCTCCCCCCCCCCCACTACTGTAGTAATATAGTGCCCCCCGGAATCCCACCCCATCCCCTCCTTCTCGGATCTCTTTCATCGAGTATGTTATAATACCAGTATGTACGTACCAGTTAGGGAGCCACACGCGGTGACTTCAGTGCCATATTTATGGACTAAGATCAATATGTACAGCTAGCCAGGGCCGTGGCCACTTCACTGGACTGAACTTTGTACGGCCTACGAGGGGGAACGACTCAGTTGTGCCGACAGCGAATGTCAACAATGAACGGTGGCTGGCGGTAAGCCTGCCTGGACGGATAACGTTTAAGTCGTGATGCATTCTATAAACGGTATCGACGAAGATTGCCTTGGACTATTAGATTGCCTGAGCAATTCCACCAGTGCGATGGGATTGGAATTACACTAACCGCGTCCATTGCTCGCGACGGCCGAGTCATCGCAAGTTATGTCGTCCCTCCACGTTAGGACAAACCACTGTTTCATAACACCTCTCTGATAACTCACGCCAACCATTTACCAAAATTCTAATCCATGTCTTGGGCGCTTAACATGGAATTTGGATAACACATGGTATAAATAACAGCAGCGCTGCTCTCGGTGATCTGTTCTGCCTGGTCCCAGACACAAATATAAGAACCAAATACCACAGTTTCATGGAGACGACGTCTGTTAAATTCGCCAGTTGTGAAGATCGACGCATGACTCCAGAGCCGCTCAGGCAGGAACACTTGATTCTGTCACGTGACCGCATTAGCTGATAGGGACTCGCTGGCCACATTTCTCAGACGCCATGAATCTACATAAGACGCTACGGAGGTGCATCCCAGTCGCTTTCCTGTTGCTCTTCGTATGGAGTTATATCGCTGTGAAAAGCTTAGGGAATCACGACAACCTTGATATTGACGAGGGTGAATTCGAGAGCCGAAACCGCATCCAGTTAGCAACTTCGAAATCCAGGAATATCGCTGATATGGGAGCCGACGAATTTTGTTCATTGGTTGCCGATGGAGGTAAATCTCTCCTTGTAACCTCCATACTGTTCTTGTCGATCAGCAGTTGGTCCCACATTGTCAATTTATGTGTCAAATCTAGTTGTACGTTCTGAATTGCTGCTTCTTTTTAAAGTTTCATGGGTGATTGTTTTCCCCAATTATTTTAAGAAGGTGATATGCATTCTTTTTTTAGTTGGTCCTTGGTTCCAGTACTGGACACTGTAGCTCAAACAAACTGAACAAAATTGCGACAAAGGGGTCAATTTTTTTTCACGACCGGGGGGGGGGGGGCCAGAATTCGAAAGGGGGGGGGGCACAGATATACGTTAGGTTCTAAAAGGGGGGCACGTGCCCCCTGTGCCCCCCCCCTCCCCGATACGCACATGAAAAGCTATGTATTCTGTAAAATTGCTGAATTCGATATTGTCTGATGGTGTTTGCGCCCCAGTGATAACTAGCTGCGTTCCTGCCATTTTAAAATTATAGTTCTGTTTCTTTGTTTGAAACTTCCAGGTCCTGAAGCAGTCAACGACATCGAACACACGTGGTCGGAACTAGAAGATTCACTCTCCAGTATGCTGGAGCCTGGCGGTAGATGGCGCCCTACGCATTGCAAAGCGCGTTACCGTGTTGCCATCGTTGTCCCATACAGAGACAGAGACGTTCATCTCCGAATATTCATGAAAACCATGCATCCATTTCTTCAAAAACAAAACATTGACTATCGAATATACGTCGTTGAGCAGGTAAATATATTATTCGTAAAAAAATTATTTCTTGAATATATAGCAAAGGGTCTCATCGAATTTAATGAATGCACATAAGTACATGTGTTATTTGTATTACGCAGTATTTACAAGTTACGTCTTATATACAGCGACCTACAGTGACGTTAACAACAATCACCTGACAACGACCAATGACGTGAACAACCGCCTGACAACGACCAATGACGTGAACAACCGCCTGACAACGAACAATGACGTGAACAACCGCCTGACAACGACCAATGACGTGAACAACAACCGCCTGACAACGACCAATGACGTGAACAACGATCTGACACCGATCAATGACGTGAACAACAACCGCCTGACACCGACCAATGACGTGAACAACCGCCTGACACCGACCAATGACGTAAACAACGACCTGACACCGATCAATGACGTGAACAACAACCGCCTGACACCGACCAATGACGTGAACAACAACCGCCTGACACCGAACAATGACGTGAACAACAACCGCCTGACACCGACCAGTGACGTGAACACCAACCGCCTGACACCGACCAATGACGTGAACAACAGCCGCCTGACACCGTCCAGTGACGTGAACAAAAACCGCCTGACACCGACCAGTGACATGAACAACAACCGCCTGACACCGACCAATGACGTAAACAACGACCTGACACCGATCAATGACGTGAACAACAACCGCCTGACACCGACCAATGACGTGAACAACAACCGCCTGACACCGAACAATGACGTGAACAACAACCGCCTGACACCGACCAGTGACGTGAACACCAACCGCCTGACACCGACCAATGACGTGAACAACAGCCGCCTGACACCGTCCAGTGACGTGAACAAAAACCGCCTGACACCGACCAGTGACATGAACAACAACCGCCTGACAACGACCAATGACGTGAACAACAACCGCCTGACACCGACCAGTGACGTGAACAACAACCGCCTGACACCGACCAATGACGTGAACAACAACCGCCTGACACCGACCAGTGACGTGAACAACAGCCGCCTGACACCGACCAGTGACGTGAACAACAACCGCCTGACACCGACCAGTGACGTGAACAACAACCGCCTGACACCGACCAATGACGTGAACAACAACCGCCTGACACCGACCAGTGACGTGAACAACTACTGCCTGACACAGACCAGTGACGTGAACAACAACCGCCTGACACCGACCAGTGACGTGAACAACAACCGCCTGACAACGACCAATGACGTGAACAATAACCACCTGACACCGAACAATGACGTGAACAACCGCCTGACAACGACCAGTGACGTGAACACCAACCACCTGACACCGACCAGTGACGTGAACAACACCCGCCTGACACCGACCAGTGACGTGAACAACAACCGCCTGACACCGACCAGTGACGTGAACAACAACCGCCTGACACCGACCAATGACGTGAACAACCGCCTGACACCGACCAATGACGGGAACAACGACCTGACACCGATCAATGACGTGAACAACAACCGCCTGACACCGACCCATGACGTGAACAACAACCGCCTGACACCGAACAATGACGTGAACAACAACCACCTGACACCGATCAATGACGTGAACAACAACCGCCTGACACCGACCAATGACGTGAACAACAACCGCCTGACACCGAACAATGACGTGAACAACAACCGCCTGACACCGACCAGTGACGTGAACACCAACCGCCTGACACCGACCAATGACGTGAACAACAGCCGCCTGACACCGTCCAGTGACGTGAACAAAAACCGCCTGACACCGACCAGTGACATGAACAACAACCGCCTGACAACGACCAATGACGTGAACAACAACCGCCTGACACCGACCAGTGACGTGAACAACAACCGCCTGACACCGACCAATGACGTGAACAACAACCGCCTGACACCGACCAGTGACGTGAACAACAGCCGCCTGACACCGACCAGTAACGTGAACAACAACCGCCTGACACCGACCAGTGACGTGAACAACAACCGCCTGACAACGACCAATGACGTGAACAATAACCGCCTGACACCGACCAGTGACGTGAACACCAACCGCCTGACACCGACCAGTGACGTGAACAACAGCCACCTGACACCGTCCAGTGACGTGAACAAAAACCGCCTGACACCGACCAGTGACGTGAACAACAACCGCCTGACAACGACCAATGACGTGAACAACAACCGCCTGACACCGACCAGTGACGTGAACAACAACCGCCTGACACCGACCAATGACGTGAACAACAACCGCCTGACACCGACCAGTGACGTGAACAACTACTGCCTGACACAGACCAGTGACGTGAACAACAACCGCCTGACACCGACCAGTGACGTGAACAACAACCGCCTGACAACGACCAATGACGTGAACAATAACCACCTGACACCGAACAATGACGTGAACAACCGCCTGACAACGACCAGTGACGTGAACACCAACCACCTGACACCGACCAGTGACGTGAACAACACCCGCCTGACACCGACCAGTGACGTGAACAACAACCGCCTGACACCGACCAGTGACGTGAACAACAACCGCCTGACACCGACCAATGACGTGAACAACCGCCTGACACCGACCAATGACGGGAACAACGACCTGACACCGAACAATGACGTGAACAACAACCGCCTGACACCGACCCATGACGTGAACAACAACCGCCTGACACCGAACAATGACGTGAACAACAACCGCCTGACACCGACCAGTGACGTGAACACCAACCGCCTGACACCGACTAATGACGTGAATAACAACCGCCAGACACCGTCCAGTGACGTGAACAACAACCACCCGACAACGACAAATGACGTGAACAACAACCAATGACGTGAACAACAACCGCCTGACGCCGACCAGTGACGTGAACAACAACCGCCTGACACCGACCAATGACGTGAATAACAACCGCCAGACACCGTCCAGTGACGTGAACAACAACCGCCTGACAACGACCAATGACATGAATAACAACCGCCTGAAACCGACCAGTGACGTGAACAACAACCGCCTGACAACGACCAATGACGTGTACAATAACCGCCTGACAACGACCAGTGACGTGGACAACAACCGCCTGACAACGACCAATGGCCATAACAACAAGTGCTTTACAACTATCACTGGCGTCTAGTGAACCTAAAAGAAAGCTCCATGTCATTGAGACATTTTCATACGATTATTGCGAATTAATTAATACTGTAATATTGCAATATTTGCGAAAGTTGCATATCAAATTATTCAATGTGGAGACCAGTTTATTCAATTTTATTCTTCTCGATATTTTACATGGTTTTTTTAAAGGCACGCCATGATGTATACTATCTTCTATCTGATAATTGTACTTTTATAAGCGCTGAGATTACTTTGATGAATGATGCCAGGGGTTCGGAGCCTTGCAGGAAAAGATACCATACAGTAGAATACAATGACTTCGATTGCCAAGATACATTTTTCTTTATACCGCCGTAGTCGGCGAAGGGACCGTTCAACAGAGGTTTGGCTCGCAACGTTGGTTTCCTCGAGTCGATGAAACTAGATGGTGCCGATTGTACGGTCTTCCATGATGTGGATTTACTCCCCCTGGACACAAGAAATTACTACGGCTGTTCCGAAACACCAAGACACCTGTGTGTGGCTGTAGACTACATCAATAACTTTAAGTAAGTCAGTACAGAATAATTTACACAGTACTTACTGTTTTGATAAGATAAGATAAAATTTTATTTAACGTCGGTATATAAATGTATAGTGCAATATTAATAATGAAATTGTGTCCTCATCACCTATTAAATTACAACTGTAAAACTGTGTTGACATTTAAAGGGCTACCACAACACTTTCTCACCCATATAATACTGTTTACACGTGTACTAGTTATTTTCGTCTAATCGTGTCGGTGTCATGATATGTATCCATCCATCCGTTTGGCAACCATTGTCTTAAACGGGAAAGCCTTTTGTTTATTGGACATTTTATATTTATATTTGTATTGCATACTTGTAAATCGTATTTTCGTGAGAGCAGATTTAAATTATCGGTTGTAATGATTTTGCTGAAGGACGACTTAACCTCATCGCCGAGAGATGCTTTATGCCCCTTAATTCCGAGAAGTTAATAGCGAGCGCAAGCGAGCTCTTAAGGTAACATGCATGCATATTTAAAGTCCATTTCAAGCATAGGCTTAGGACTTTCATATCGCGTAACAGCCCCCATGAAACGTTTTTGGGTTCGGAGTAAATATCAGCTGTACATAAATATATTCAAGCAAAGAGAGGTCGAAGCCTATTATGTCATGTCTTTAATAATTAAATCAGCTGCCCCACAAAAGTAACGAATGAAATATTCAATGTTAACACTGGAAGTTAATTTATAAGCGACGCGCTAAATGTCTGTTGCCAAGCAGAGCGCACTTGGTGACCGCCCATCGGCTGCTATCGTACTAAATAGGTGTGACGTCAAAATGTTATAAACATGACGTCACAATGGGAGTTCTTAAGCAACCGAATGATATGCCACAAGTACGTGCATGGTATACGTCATCCGGCCAAAGATATGCTTTATGGCAAGCCGAAATGATGTTAATTTTGAATATTAATCTAGGTGTATCCCTTGGGAATATCTGAATTAATAAATATACGCTCGCATTTTTTATGTACCACCTATCCATATTATTAATAACTGCCAACGATATCACAGGGTAATCATCATATTTCCTGTACTATATTTTCCTATATTATGGCCACATATACTTTGCCTAATCCGTCCCACCCGACAATCTATAGAGATATCACGGATCAAGAAGACGTATATATATACATATGTCAACTGATCAGCTTCCGTGTTTTATTTATGTAGGCCCCTGTACATCGGGTCTCGGGCTATGTTTGGCGGAGTGGTATCACTGACGGAACGCAGGTTCAGGGAAGCCAATGGCTACTCCAACCTGTACTTCGGCTGGGGAGCGGAGGACGATGATTTGTACTACAGGTAAATAACCTCGGTAGCTCAGTGTCCTTGACCCTCGGACTTCCGGATCGACGTCCGATAGCGCAGTTCGAACCGACCGATACGTATCCCCTTAGTGTACAGAAAATAGTTGTACAAATATTTTTCGCTCGGTTTAGCTCTGGTGTTGACGGAAATGTCAAGTGTGTCTTGGCATTGGTTAAATTTTAACTCCAGTCCCGACAAAACTGAAGCTGAAGCCCGTTGATTCTGTTTCAGAATCGTGTCTGATGACCACAGTCCGGTGAGGTATGCCGACGAGGTGGGCCGTTACCATGGCGTTCACCACAGGACGGAGAAACCCAACGTCTCCGCAAAGGCTATGGGCGAAAAGTAAGTATCGAGATCTTCCCTTTTTATACTTCCTGCCGGAATACTTTGATGCCAAAGTCATTTTTAGACTTCTTATCCAAAGTGAAATCACGCGTAGAGGAATGGATGCGACTTGGAGCTTGATGATATGCGATTGTATTTTTTCAGGTGGAAGATACTAAAAGTTTTCAAAGAACGACAGAAGACTGACGGGCTGAGCTCTAGTTGGTACACCGTTCTCAAGGTGGAGCGACGAAAACTGTATACCTGGATTCTGTTCGACGTCGAAAATCAAAAAAAGGTATGTTTGATTCCACGTTGCACTACGTACGCTTTCTAGGTATAGGGCTATGCTGCTCAACTAGTCGTATCGTTGTACCTTGTCTATAGCACCCAGATAGCAAAGGCCCGCAATGGCGATTGTTGACATTCCGCAATCTAGCCCTGTTGAAAGTCGCTGCTGTACGCTCTTAGCTGTCTCATAAGTCAGGATCGAATCTACAGAGTATATAGCATCTCTAGAATCTATGGAATCCATAGCATCTATAGCATCTATAGCATCTATGGAATCCATAGCAGAATATATTTAGAATCCATAAAATCTATATAATATGGATAGGTGCTACCTAAAAAATGCGAGCGTATATTTATTAATTCAGATATTCCGACGGGATACATCTAGATTAATATTCAAAATGAATCTCACTTCGGCTTGCCATAACGAATATCTTTGGCGGTATGACGTATACCATGCACGTGCTTGTGGCATATCATTCGGTTGCTTAGGAACTCTCATTGTGACGCCATCTTTATGACATTTTGACGTCACAACTACTCACTATTACAGCAGCCGATGGGCGGTCACCAAGAGCGCTTTGCTTGGGAACAGACATTTAGCCCGTCTCTTATAAATTAACTTTAATTGGAAGTATACATCCATTGTTGATTTATTCGTTAATTTTGTGGCGCAGCTGATTTGAATATTAAAGACATGACATAATATGCTTCGACCTCTCTTTGCTTGAATATGTTTATATACAGCTGATATTTACTCCGAATCCGAAAACGTTTCATGGGGGCTGTTACGCGAAATGAAAGTCCTAAGCCTATGCTTGAAATGGACTTTGAATATGCATGGATGTTACCTTAAGAGCTCGCTTGCGCTCCCTATAATCTATAGGATATATACGGAATATATTTAGATTCTATAGGGTTATGAAAAAGCCTATATATATATATATGGCCAACTCGGTAGTTCATTAATGTTTTACCTGCATTATTTACTTCCTTTCAGTACGATGCTCAAATCGTAGAATCTCTAGCCACCTATGATAAGGTGTATGGTCCGGAACCCCCTGCGTGGTATGAGCTTCCCTACGCCAAACCCCACGCGTCGCTGAAGAAGAAACTCTGCGCAGAGCAAAAATCACGAGAACGAAAACAATCGGAAACTGGAAGAAGACGTTTTGCCTTTTGTTGATGTCTGGATATACTCATCATAATGTACCATCATGATATACTCAATAAAAGCAAACTGACGCATCATAACGTACCCTTATGTTGGTAACAACCACTGGGAAGTGGTTCGTAACAACCACGTGCGATTTGTGTTGCCAGGTTTCATGCGCATAATTGACCGGTCATTATTGTAAAAATGAAATTCAGCTTTTGATATGAACAATAAAATGTCTTAGCACGTCTCTGGTTTGTCTGGTTAGTTATTTGCATACGAAAGTGTGTTGCTTTGGCTGTAGCATTAGATGATGCAGCAGCGATATAAAAGGCTTGAACACATTTTGTCTTCTAACGCAGGTGCTGCATCATTGTCAATAAATTCGTACGGCTTTCCGAAATGTTCTCTGCTGGGCCATGGCAACATAGCAATATCATCACCGTCGTCCACAAATATAGTTCAATCCGTAGTTTTAATAGTAAGTTCGCTCCTCTCGGTCACCCATTACTATTCTAATACTATAACATTATGAAAACGTTATAGTAAATCATTCAAGTTCTACCGGTCCATAAATTAATTACCGAAGCCTAATAATCTGGCGGCTGAATGTTGTAATAACGCAGATCCTGTGTTTAAGGCATAATCTGAGGCCTGTTTCATCGAGTATCCCTTCATCGAGGCTCACTGGCCCATTCTAACTTCTGTGTATACTTGGCTGGTTGGGTCTGGTAAGGACGCCCATCCCCTCGTTTGGGATGCTAGTTCCTCCCAAGAATTCGAATCGATGCCGAGAACCTTCATATATGTCACGCTTGCAAACTTCCTTAAACGTGAACTTTGGAAGTCCAGTTGACCTTTTGCCGTGGGCAAGCACGTCGTGGAGCACATCAATTGGAATGTGTTCATTTTGCTTACGATAAACGTTCTCAAGCCGACGAAGATTTCACAAGGGCAAGACTGCTTGGTAGGCTGGCCCTAGCCCCAGTTCTGTGGCTGCAGGACGGGTGGGCCCTGTCAGATTTTCGCCCGTCGAGGGGTATTTTGGCTTTTTTTTCACCGTGAACTGGGAATGAAGAAAACAATTTTACGTGAACATATTGCATATTAGCCAACCGTCGTGATCAAGGATTTTTATTAATCGTGAAAAAAGAAATTTATTCTTCTTGATTTGGGAACACGACCCCCCCCCACCCCCTTGCCCCCCCCTAACTGGGACCCGGATGGCCCTGGGTAACACTTCATCGTTTGTTACCTTGTCTTGCCAAGACATGCCTAAACTGTTTCGCAACGAAAAGAGAAATTGTTTAATTCTCTTTCTTGGCCACAATATGTAGTTCACGTTTCACTGCCACATAGCAGGCTGCGTAGAACACACGCCCGGTAGATAAATATTTCGGTGCGAATGGTTAGTTTTTAATTTTGCCGCGCACGTTTGTTTAACCAACCAAATGGGGTGGCTGCCTTCCCGATGCGAGTATTATTTTCTTGTCCAGGGATATATTATCGGCAACGGTACTTCGCAGGTAACAACACTTATTTACCACCTTAAAGGCATATTATTTATGGTAATGACTGGCGGTGCGATAGCTTGTTTTTTTCTTCAAATGAGTCCATGAGTCTCTGTAGCTAGCTTTCTGAATGTGCAACCAGCGCTACGGCGTCAGCGAATAGCAGTTCCCTTATTAAGAAGCACCGTGCAAGGTCGTGACCGTGAAAGGTCATTATACGCCATCGGAGCGGCCCTGTATTATATGCGCCATCGGAGTGGTCCTGTATTACATGCGCCATCGGAGTGGCCCTGTATTATACGAGTCATCGGAGTGGCCCTGTATTACATGCGCCATCGGAGTGGCCCTGTATTATACGAGTCATCGAAGTGGCCCTGTATTACACGAGCCCTCGGGGTGGCCCTGTATTACATGAGTCATCGGAGTGACCCTGTATTACATGATCCATCGGAGCGACCTTGTATTACATGAGCCACCGGAGTGGCCCTGTATTAAATGTGCCATCGGAGTGGTCCTGTATTACATTTGCCATCGGAGTGGCCCTGTATTACATGAGTCATCGGAGTGGTCCTGTATTACATGTGCCATCGGAGTGACCCTGTATTCCATGTGCCATCGGAGTGGCCATGTGTTACATGAGCGATCGGAGTGGCCCTGTGTTACATGCGCCGTCAGAGTGGTCCTGTATTACGTGGGCCATCGGGGCGACCCTGTATTACATGTGCCACCGGAGTGGCCCTGTATTACATGTGCCATCGGAGTGGCCATGTATTACATGTGCCTTCGGAGTGGCCCTGTGCTACATGCGCCATCGGAGTGGCCCTGTATTACATGCCCCATCGGAGTGGCCCTGCATTACATGTGCCATCAAAGTGGCCCTGTGTTGCATGAGCCACCAGAGTGGCCCTGTATTACATGAGCCGGGCAGGGGAGCGGGGGGATGAGCGTATTCCATGCGAAAAAAATAAGTACAACTTCAGGGTCAGTCCTCGGCAGTCGGAATTAGACTATAAACATTGGAACATTTCGGGCGTGTTCTGCCACAAGCCAGGTCATGCAGAATGATGTTGTTCATCGCATGACTGACGACTTTGAAACGTAATAGAAACCAGCGAAATTAATTGTAATACACGAACCATTTGATATCTGGGAGGGGGAGGGGGGGGGGGGGAGGGGGTCTATGGGTGTTGGGTGGAGGCCACATGAATTTTGGGGTTTCGACGCGGCCTCAATTGTGTGGGTTCTTGTGATGGCTCGATTTGGGTCTTTTTATCAGTAAAATGAATTCAGTTTATTTGTACAAGGGCAGGTTTTATAAAAATAAATAGGGGTACAAATTGTTTCCGTTACAGGTAAAGCTAAATAAATACAAACGAATTCACGGCCAGAGTTTGTTCTTATCCCCCTAAAAACAGCCGCCCCCATAACGCTGAATACCTAACGGTCCGTCCCTAAGAAGCTGCGCTACTCAGCTATTCGTGTCCCCGTGGACGGAGCCATCCTTAACTCCCAGGGCGCTGACCCACGTGTTGCCATGACTGGTTGTATTTATTCCCACGGCGACCACAATGGCACTCTAGCGTTATTAATCAGCGGTCGGCGTCCTTGAGCTTGCGTCCTCAGGCGCTGTTTGGTAAAATGCGGGCGCAACAGGCCCCGGGCCCCAGATGTGGCCACCCTAGCCGCCGATGGAAAGCGGTAAACAAGGTCCGTGGCGTGTGTAATTCCTGAAAAATCGGCCCCCCGAAGGGACCAGAGGCGGCTCCGCATGTCTACTGTAGGGCCGAATTAAGCGCGAACAGGCGACTTAATATAACCTGATTATGAGTCATGCACCACCCACCAACGCCTTATTATGTGACGTGACGTGAATTAAGCGTCGTAAATTGTTAATCAATGAATTCCTGCACAGTGTGTAAAAAGCCCCGAAATACATGCAAAGGTTGTTATTGATGTCGTCTCCTCCCGGCCGCTATCAACTCAGACAAGCTCGTTTGCCAGCTGGATCTAAAATAACTTGCAAGCAAAGGATAATGTAATGTTATGTAATGATACTGTACATTTGATGTTTTGAGGCGTATCAGAATCAACAGCAGTAGGATGGTCGTGTCGTAATTATGTCTCTTCCTAAATAATTTTTTTGGCGAGGTTAATAGCATCTCATTTGTACAATGAAGAAGCGCCTTCAAGCAAACCCGGATAACTATTGGCCAAGCTAAAAGTCGCTTTCACCATCTTTAGTAAAACTCGTCTTCACCATCTTTAGAAAAACTCGCCTTCACCGTCTTTAGTCGAACTCGCTTTCACCGTCCTTAGTGCAACTTACTTTCACTACCCTTAGTAAAACTTGCTTTCGCCATCCTCAGTAAAACTCGCCTTCACCATCACCCGAACAATGTGTCGTACGTTGGCGACCACTTTAATTGTAGTTTACACAGGCAGCATGACAACATTGGAAAACGGGTCGTTGGAGGGACCGCTAGCACACTGGCGCCACCAGGCGAATGGGAAAGGGGTCTTTTTTCTCCACTGCCTTTCGATTATACCCGCGGTATAATTAAGGGGGGGGGGGGGGCAAGGGGGTATTTCCGTTCATCGGGAATGGGCTTTTCGTTTTACCGTGATCTGGGACTGAGGCAAGTAATTCTGCGTGAACCGGGAAAATGGTACTAATTGACCGTCGTGACCAGGCATTTTTAATAACCGTGAATCGGGTAATCGCCAACTTGGTATCATGTATCCGTCCTTCCTTTGTATGCGAATTCTCCTTTCAATTCATAAGACCTGGGAGAAAAAGGGAGTTAATATTCTTCGCGATCTGGGAACACGACCCTTCTTCGCGATCACGGAACGAGGCCCTTGCCGCTCCCCAATTAACTATAATTGGTTTGATAATTGCGGACAAATCCGGTCCCTGCTGCCTACGCAACTGGAAGATCACACGGATCATCTTACGGGCATCCTCATCAAGTGTTTTGCAGACCGATGAATTTGCTACCAAGGGCCATGTCTTCTCTCTCTTCTACGGAATTAGATCCAATTTGGCACGCCTAAGTTTATTATCTTCTCGAATTCCAGCAACAAAAGCAGGACAGCCGATTATTTTTGTCACAGAGTGCTATGGGACCAAGGCCGTATGGCGGAGAAGGCATGTGATATTTTCACATTTGCTTCGAAGAAACAAGAAACACTGGTGTTTTGGTCCGCATTGCCGGCCGGCCGCTGATGTTATTAACTGCGCTACATCTCTGCAACACGTGTTCCTCGCATCAGTATCCACGTTAAGGTGTAGGCAGAGACCCCTGATTCCATCCCCTCCCGCTATACACACCCCGAATACCGACTCACACATATCCGACTATTGTATCCCTCGATATCTTTCCCTGTTTTCGGTCCACATTACGATTAGCATGGTGGGTGTATGGTGTATGTAATAAGAGGGCTAAGCTTTGGCAATGGCCAACGTGTGTATGCAAACCATGTGACCTCGCCTGTTCCTGCCGTCCCACTGCCTATTGAAGCAGACACCGAGAGATAGCGACGACATATCAGACTCGCGCGTCAAGGTGCAGTCAGTCCCAGGGTCGCGCCAAGGTCACAATGGCGCCGGATAAAATCTTATTTCTAGGTCGCATTCAGAATTTGCAGACTGAATGATGGGGTTCTAACTGAAAACGAGTAGAGTGGACGGGGAGGGTGGGGGGGGGGGGGGTGTGTGTACGGGGCTCTATACACTTTGCGACCAAAGGATACATCCACACTTGAACAGAAATGGTGGGGGGGGGGGCAATCTCCTGACTCCCCCTAGCCTGAATCCGTCGGTGCATATAGGTTGTTCGGCCCAGCGATTTCTTAGATAAAGAAATACATGTATTCAAAGGAAATATCGGTTAACCAATATATGAGGGATATTATTAAACCTAAAGCCGCCCAAAGATATTACCGATATTAATTTTATATTATTAAACTCTCATTCATACCGTCGTGAGCTCTGACATGCAATCCTCTGTGAATTTCAGACGATATTCAGCTTTCATATTGATATTTATATTGGCATGATATTTACATGTAGTATTAGGAATATGGGCGTAATTGGGAAGCCTGAATTATTTAGAAATAATTAATAACTTGCAAATTAACGCAAATGTTGGGCTACACTCAGACACAATAACAAGAGATATTCGACCATAGGTCGATGACGAAAATCTATATATGCTTTGCGACAGTTCGGTTGGTTCGTATTATCGTATGACTCACGGAATACATGTCAACAATTCCTTTTAGATTTCCAGATATTGTGTGTTATTGTTGAAATAGCCGCCATTATGGCAACCCGAGGGCGCCTTACGCTTGAAGACAATTTGTGGAAGTCTTTGACCCCGACCCAGAAAACCAATACATAGACTTAAATAGAGTGACCCCTCTTCATTCTGGAGAGCGACCCCGCAAACCTATACATAAATATAAAAATCATCAGTGTTAATTTTCAAAATATCTGGTATTTTTCGTGGTCTTGTCCGTCATTTTGAAAAAAGGCGGATGCGTTGCAACAGGCAACTCAATAATTTTTTTGTTTCTAATTCAGAGACCCCGAAAACCTATGCACAGGTATCAAAATAATGGTTCTATCCCTCTTGTTTTCAAGATACTCAGTATGCTGGCCGTGTCCGTCATTCTGGAAAATGACGGATTTTGCATGGGCGTCTTTAAAATGCAGATCGACAGATTACAGTTTCACGCATTTTTTGCCAATGGAATTCCATGACATCCGTAGGTATTCTAACATACCAGATACCAGATGCCGTTTCCGACCGGAATTGAGGGACACGCTTAACGCATTCCACATGCGCATGTAGCGTGTACATTATAGTCCGGGCTAGCCCGGGATTTATCCCAAACAAATTGCAGTCAAACCTAGTAGTCAAACCTGCTTTCTCTCACTCCTTATGTATCTATGATTGACCTACCAAAATGTATTGAGTGGAATGTATTTGTTAAGGGGAAGTGCTCCCCCCCATACATTTATTTTTACTTACACGAAAGAGCAGGGAGGCCAGTTAGTTGATACCCGCATTGGGAATTGTGACTTACATAGCCTACGTACATAAGTGCGCGCGATAGGGACTTTTCTAAACTGCAAAATACACCATCAATACAATACAAATCCCTATTTGTCCTTCCACCGTCACCAATAATTGATTATTGGTGACTCTCGCAAATGTGACATTACCGTAAGCCTAGATAGAAAGCCTTTAGAAAGATCGGGTGGGGGGGTCGTAGGCGGACACGCTCGAGGGGAGGGCGGAGGGGGTTTAGTATTTGTTTTTGGATGCTTGGTTAACTTCCAAGAACCATTGGTGAAGTGATCTTATGCGAGGGGAAATGTGTGTGCTATGGCTCCGGGCGCCGGGCTATGGTTCCGGGCGCCGGGCTATGGTTCCGGGCGCCGGGCTATGGTTCCGGGCGCCGGGCTATGGTTCCGGTCGACGGGCTAGGGCGCCGAGCTAGGAGTTCGTGCCATGGCTCCAGTATATGGCTCCGGGCTATTGCCCCGGGCACGTGGCTATGGCTCCGGGCTATGGTTTTGGCATATAGCTCCGGGCTATGGTTCCGGGCGCCGGGCTTTGGCTTCTGTCCACGGGCTAAGGTTCCGGGCGCCGGCTATGGTTCCTGTCGCCGGGCTAGGGCGCCGAGCTATGGGTCCGTGCCATGGCTCCAGCATATGGCTCCGGGTTGTTGCCCCGGGCGCGTGGCTGTGGCTCAGGGCTATGGTTGTGGCATATGGCTCCGGGCTATGGTTTCGGGCGCCGGGCTTTGGCTTCGGTCCCCTGGCTAAGGCTCCGGGCGCTGGGCTATGGCTCGGGTAGCTGGGCTATGGCTATGCACTAAATGACACGCTATTAAAATACATGACTGATTTTTACTTTTGTCCTAATATGTGCAAAATCGATCTCCGTTTTATTTGCCAACATCGTGACTTTCCTATATGCCAGTGAATAGACACATGTACATGTTAACAACTGGCTCGTGCTCGGTCATAGTGTCGACCCTAATAAAGACTAGGGGGTAGCAGTCATAAGTTAAGACCGCCACTATGAACAATTTACTAACTGTAACGGCGACCGTGGTGCGTCGCATTTCTTTAGGACAAATATTAAGCAAGCCTTAGCACTTTTACGTTTTTCCTTTAACCGGACGGCCTTGACCTTTGACCTTTGACATTTGGAAGTCCGTAACTTGAAAATTGCAGAGGCTCGGACATGTCACATTTCCATAAATATTGGTGGAAGATAGGTGTTGTCGTTAGGGCAGTAGAGGGTAGAAATGCAAACAAACAAACATTTCGAGCGAAGTGGTTAAAAAACGTCGTTAGACCGATATAAGACGAAATATAGATATTTCGTCTTAATAATGTTCACCACACACATTTGAGGAAACACTGGTAGATTTCATGAGATGGCCTGACGTTATTGCACAACCTGTCTGTCGAATCATGTTCTTCTATGGCAGGCCATCCTAATATTTATTCCCTAATTCTTGATATCAACAATTCAATTCTTGATATCAGCCATTCAATTCTTGATATTAGTAATTCAATTCTCGATATCAGCAATTCAATTCTTGATATCGACAAAGATATTAGTACACCAAGACTACTTTTCTACTAAGCGCTTGTGCAGTCATATTTGTTTTATGTTTATAAGCATTTATAAAATGTTGTTTTTTATTATTATTTTTTAGATCCCAGAGATGGGTAGTCAATGCAAGAAAGAAGGAAAGACTTGTTGAATAAGTTTATTTTCCGCATCAGCTGAAGTAGTTTATATTTTTAAAGTTGCTCATGTCTCAGAGTTTCTGTAGAAATGAGTAATCTTGTTGATGTTTGCATTTTTGTATTAATAAATATCAATTGGTTAGGCATGGCTTTGTTGTTTATTATTATTATTATTTAGGCTTAGAATATATATCACTGCACTTAGGGCGTCGTGGTGTTTGTTATAGGCCTACACTTGTTAGGAGCCTGTGTTTGCAGTAGGGGTGGGGGGGGGCAACGGGGGGGGGGGGGGGTCGTGCAAATTTCTTTGTTACCAGCTCACGATGAATTAAAAAGATAACTACCAGTATACATAGGAAGGCGGATAAATTAGCGATTTCCTGGTTCACGGTTATTTAATATTATAATTCCCAGTTAACGATTAATGAAATTCCTTGATCAAGACGGTCGGCTAATATTCCATTCCCAGCCCACGAAAAATCATTTGCCTCAACCCCAGTTCACCGTGAAATGAAAACCCCATTCCCGAGTAACGGAAGTATCCCTTACCCCCCCCCCGCCCCGGCCCCCCCCCCTATAAGGACAGGAGACCGCCCATGCTAAATAATTGTGAAGTTATGGGTACATCTTAGTTTTCAGCCAACGAAGTTATTAACAAGTTAAGGGAGCCACTTTGAAACAGTTGGCTGTCAGTGAATGACGTTCTCGGAATATGACTCCTATTTATTGCCGCCTAAACAAATAAACATTATATATATTTAATGTTAAATATACCTGAAAGGGCCCCACCAGGCTTTACATCAGCGGGATTAATAGGGCTACAATTCAATTTGTAGTTCACAGGGCAGCCGCTTATTACGCAGACAGCGTTATCGTCAGCGCAGCGGCAGCCCAACGTTACGCGCTGACCGCATAGCGGCGCCACTACTCGCCGCATTACACATTTTACAATGGGCGCTCGCCGTATGATCTATCTTGGTGTACTTATACCTTTGATATCAACAATTCGATTTTTGATATCAACAGTTCGATTCTTGATATCAACAGTTCGATTTTTGATATCAACAATTCCATTCTTGATATCAACAAATCAATTCTTAATAACAATTGACACAATTCTTGATATCAGCAATTCCATTCTTGATATCAGCAATTCTATTCTTGATATCAACAAATCAATTCTTGATATCAACAAATCAATTCTTGATATCAACAAATCAATTCTTGATATCAACAAATCAATTCTCGATATCAAGAAATCAATTCTTGATATCAAGAAATCAATTCTTGATATCAAGAAATCAATTCTTGATACCCAAAAATCAGCTGATTTCTTGATATCAAGAATTCGCATGAGTGCACACGCCCTTGCATGAACTTCCGAGTGATGTTTTACCCGTTTCCGCACCTGTTAAGGTTACGCACCAATATGGATACACCAAACCCCTATTTTTCAATCAATTGTCGATATCAAGAAATAAATTGTTGATATCAAGAAATCAAGAAATGACGTTCTGTATTCTTGATATCAAGATTTATGGAATAAATGTTAGGATGCATGGCCCGCCATATTCCTCTGCCCTTCCCATAATAAGACGCCTGTCAGATTGTTCAGCAGACCTCCCTGAATTGTCTGTGATTCAATAAACCAGATTTGTTTAAAAATGGCAATACGTTTCAATTCGCGATCGCGGTATTCAACGGTCAATTATTGTAATTATTCATACTATTGACAGAATCTTCTTTGTGTATAAGATAAATCATGGCTGCACACCAACAAGAAGGGTAATACGATCTGCAATCATGTTGAAAGGAGTCACAAGTATGGGCAACATTACAACATATTTACCGAACTTTATCATGCAATATACAGTACCATCGATACCAGACACCGTGTTATTTGGCTCCATACATACTTCATCCTGAAATATAACATCATGAAATAGAACTACATCATATTATCATTACTAAATTTCTTTGGGCATCAGGGTTTATATTTGGAGTACCAACAAAATGTATTTCTTCCACATTGTCGGTGAAAAATGATAAACTGACTCTTGGTTTCTAAGTTGACTAATAACTCAAGGGCGGGTCCAGGTCCGAGCGGGGGGGGGGGGGAGGGGTCTATAACTCCTCCCATGTAAACTTGTCCCTAAACGTTGTACTTTTCGTCAATAATTTTTCGTTATAACTGATGAACTAGATAAAATACTAGAAATGTAAACTGCCATGTGATCTGACTGTATTACTCAAACAATACGTTAACCTAAACATCACAGTCATAAAACATAGTGGCAGGTAACAATGCACACGCTACATCATGTAGGATCAATAGATGAGTGAAACACGCAGCTTGACGGGGCATGTATTCTGTGCAGGCATGCATTCTGTGCAGGCATGTATTCTGTGCAGGCATGTTTCTTTCATTTCACAATCGCGAGTAACCGAATGAATTAATGGATCCCTCAAAATCTTGTGACTTGCCTGATCAATTGAAACAAAATTTCTTGGTGCAACTCTTTTGGTAAATGGTAAATGTTTCAACTTGAAAGATTCCCCCTTCAACTGAAAACACCTGCTGCAGATTATTCAGGCGGCAAGTAGAAAATATTATCATTTTACCAACAAAGGATTTACGATCAAGTATAATAACGATGACATATTTTGTACTAGGCTCAATAGTTCGGACATATTGAAGATATTCCATTGATATGAAGCACAATTTCACCATTATTTACAGTGTGGGTCGTCAAGGGAGTTCGGGTAGGAGAACTGATTTCTCAAATTCATTATGGAAGGGCATAATACAAATACAACAATATACCATGTTAATAACACATAAGGCCTCTGATCGATGTTGCATTTACCAACTTTTCTATGGACTGATTGAGCGGAGTCTGCAATACACCAGCTAAATATTTTACAGATTGTCCAGTGATCCTACTTTTCCTACTTTTTCGTACCTTTTGGTCTCCATCTTTTTTTCCCTACTTTTTGTTCCAAGTGCCTCTTTTTTTTCTTACTCTTTATTTGCATTACCAGGCGCAATATATAAAATCCGTCATGTGTGTATTGCTTGAGTTATCACAAAAGTCAATAGTCAGAGACATTTTGTTTTTGTTTCATGATATAGCTTACAAATTAACACTGGCTTCTGTCAAGTTCTAACAACACAAATACATGTAAAACTGAGCACCAGTATGAGCATGCATAATGTTGCTACATATGCTGTTTGAGTGTTACTTTTGCCCTACGTTTTGCCTCTATTTCCATATTTTTTTTCATTAGGGTGTAGTCATTTTGTTATTATCGGGTAATTCTAAAGGATTTTATGATTCTAATTGTTTAACGATTTAAACCATATGGTATGCATAGCAACGAAAATAGAAGTTCCCCTTAAGCAGCAGAAGCGTTTATTTTCGAAGTTTTAAACATTTTCATAGGGTTAAATACCAAGCCAAGTAAGCACCAAGCAAACGTGTTTAAGAGGAGAAACGAACTAGGTGAGGATAGATATTTTACGGTTTCTGAAGCAGCGGAACAAAAAGTTACATTACTAGGTATGCAAGTGGATGCCAGAGTAAATTTCGGCAAGAACATATCAAGTTTATGCAAAAAGGCCAGCAAAAGTCTCAAAAAGCTAGGGAATCTAAGTTAATGGATGTTGACAGAAAACTTATCTTATTTCCTTCCTTCATCCTTTCACATTTTAATTATTGTCCCGTTGTGTGGCATTTTTGGGATACGAAAATCATGCGTAATATTTAAAAGATACAGAAGCGTGCACTGACGTATGTTTTTGGATCAGAATACGCAAACTTGGGGAAGAGAGCGGGTAGACCATTACTATATGTTGAACGATTGCGCATGATAACATTATAAGTTTACAAGAGTGTCAACAAGATTGGGCAAAGCTACCTTCAAAATATGCATAATTTATAGAAAAGCCATTACGTGTTGAAAAATTGACCAACTCCATGTATACCACACGTTAAGACAGCAGCTTATGACCAAAATTCAGTGGTATAGTGACCACCCAATTGCATATAAATAGGTCCAGGGTCCAAGGGCGAAGCCCGAGAATCCATTGTTATATGCTCGTTAACTTATGTAAAATCCACGTCCAAGGAACTCAAAACTACATTACAAAAAATACTGTCGTGAGAGAACCATAGAGTGAGGTCACTAGTGGGTTTTACAAAGCCCAATGTCATTGTCTGTTCTCCCGAGAAGCCGACATGGGATTGGATGAAAGTCGCAAGATGAGGGTCTTAGGATTCGAACCCACCACCTGTTTATCCGCAGCTCAGCCTGCTTACCACCTGAGCTGGGGAGTCTGAATTGCACTGATTGGAGGCGATTTTGATGACGTCATTAGGTCTTTGTATGTGACGATCTTATGTATAATACAGTCAGCGTAAAGTCAAGTCAAGCCCAAAGGGGCCACACATTTTTGGAACTTGTCAGCAGTGAATGAAGCAGTACAATATACATTTTATTGAACTAATTCGTATTTATGTACTTGTGCTGCTGCTTTCTGCTCATGCAACAATTCATAGCTTCAAGTGAAACAATTTAGATCATGAGGTGGTTTAAAACCATACTCACCCAGTTATGATATACATAGTTGAATATGGTTTTGCAGTACCTGACCGAATCTGACCAAGACTTCACGAGACAGGGACACTTATACTCTACGTCAATGCTATAGCATCAACGGCCTGTACGTTCTGCCTACCTTCTGGTTATTTGCCTTCATTTGCTTCACACACAAAATCGGCCAAAGCTGTCCTCGCCCAACTAACCACTGAATTACAACCATCAGAGTAGGTTTATGTAATATATATGAGCGGTTAGACAGTTGATAAACCAGAATGCGGTTGTTTTATGGGTGACTCTCAGGTAATGTGCAGTGTGGAATTTACCATGTCGTATGACGTAATAATCATCATAACTCGCCTGTCTGCGCGCGGTATCCTTGGTTAGGTAACAACGCTTCTTATATGGACTGCACTGACCAGGCCGGGGTCATGGTGCTCCATTTGTCGCAGAAATGTAAACATTGAATTTTTTGTTTAAAAAAACATCCAAAATAGACACTGGCAATAATGGCAATGTATATGGAGGTTAATTAATGGAACATTTTCGATATCAACTGAAATATGGAGCCAAGAGCTAAAATGTTATATGAACACTATTGATATAACCTGCAATATATAGTCAAGAGCTGCAATTTCAGCAGTCTCATCGAACGCTGACTACATAAATGTACAAAGAATGCTTGTCACGCAGCTGTAGCAGGGCACCAGCGTGATGGGTCCCGTTCTAAGAGCATGTATTTGTTTTTTGTTGGTCCCTAAAGGACCTAAATCCACGATAAAACCCACTGTACAGCCATAGACGTTACACATGTAATGCAGGTAGAGGTCACATCTTTTGGAATCATACTGTGCCGCTCTTATGGTTGATCCAGGTGTAGCCAAACATTTCCATATCGATGGCGTACTTCTGCAAAATCTTGTTGAAGAGGATCGGGTCGTCTCTCTCTAACTCTGTTAGCAGCCCATCGTATTTGTAAGCTGAACAATCCGTGACATGTGGGTTGCCATGGTTATTGACGAATGACGTATTGTAACCAAATCCCAGCTCTGGGCTTATTTGAGGGAATTCAGCGTCCAGGGTTTCCGCTTGAAGTATATAGTCATAATCGGTCAAGCAGGGGTAGCAAGCCTCCTGATACGTCAGCCAATGCGCATTGTAATATCGACCGTTGAAAACTCGGTCTTGTATGAACTGCGTAAAGTTATCGATGCCTCTGCCGTCGCGCATGCCGGAAACAACCACTTGATAGTAAGCAGACACCAGTCGTTGTAACGGATGACGCACGATGAGTATTTTTCTGACTGTTCTATCGTGCTTTAAAAACATTTGCACGGGGAGGTTCACTGCCTTGTAATACACATCTTTCTTTCTATTTTTCATGAGTTTGACGTAATTCAATGCCGTGATTGAAGGCAAATTGCCTCCATTCTTCTGTTTGAAAAACGTTTTGGTGGCTTTAGTGCCAGCCTTATTAATAAGACATATCAGATTTTTTTCATTTATAACCGCCATATGAAAGACTGGCTGTTTGCGACCGGCATCAATATTCTCTTTACACCCAAACCTGTATTCAGGTGGAGCATAATCTTCTAATGCGTGGAGCACAAGCGATGATCGAGAACGGCAAACGTTACGGAGTAAGAGGCGTCGTTCGGAGAGAAGACCCAAGCCGTCCTGTTTAGATGGCGCGGCCATTGATACTTCCGTTGCGAACTTCTGCTCATTCGCGGCTACCGATTCTGTATCTGGAACATATGACATGTGACACAGCGTTCTTGTGGGTGAATCGTAGTGTGATTCGCGAGTATATAAGTTTGTACCGGAATCCAGCTATTTGTTTTTAGCTATTGATATCACATCTTCGTAACACCGAAGCATCTGGAATGAACAAGTGGGTACCAAGATCCAGCTATTGGGTCTTATCAACCATAATACCATCCGTACCAAGATGAAGCTATTAATCTTTTTGATTATAACTCTTTTAAGCGTCATTTTGTACAAAATATACCATTCGTTATAAACATCATTGACTTATTTAGCTTGCTAGCGAACTCGTAAAGGTCATTATCCATATATATGGCCATGAAGCCATCACTAAATGTGGCTGCAGTGTGTAGGTATATAGCCTTACAACGCTATTTACCAAAAAATGGCACTGTTCAGCGAATAATGGGTTCAAAGGACACCTTATTTGAAATATGGCTAAATATTGCTTGAAACATTGAAGAGCGTACAAACGTCACAAAAGGATTTCAGTTTGAATATCACTTTAGTTATTTTTATTAAAATTTCGGTCTGGGTCACTCATATATTGTGTAGGAACTGACAATATTTTTTTATATACAATATCGTACCTTTTAGTAGATAAATGTCAAAAGCCTACTTTTGGAATAAATATATAGTAAAAAACTAATAATAAAAAGTGACAAAATGGTGATAATGACCCATACACAAAACAAATGGTTGCATCTTTGCAAATAAATTGAGATTACCAGAAAAGTATCATTCGATGTCATACCTGTCATGTCCAATATTCTGGCGTTGACCGCATCGTTGATACTGTCTAGGGAATGCCGTCGCAGGTATCCGTTGATGATACCGCACACCGTGAGAAACCCTAGGGAGGTTAGCAATAGGGTCCTTCCGAGATTTGACCACACCGATGTCCCATTGTTATCCATGGTGCTGTTGAATTACAAAATATAAAATAAATTTCGTTTTTAATATTGATATGGTATTGGGCTAAATTCGAAGTTGTGCATGTTAATATGATCGACGGTAAATTCGAAGTTGTTAATATGATCGACCGGACGCCACGAATTATGTGGGAGTACAAGGCAACCGCATACTAATGGGGCACAGGCCTATGGTACACAAATATAAATACGGAACATAAATCTTGCCGTCTGCTGGCGTAAAAAATAAACCGTCGGAGTTGGCATGAATACTGTTTTTTCACACAGTAATGTTTACCAAATGGTAAGTCTTTTTGGCATGTATCGCCATACATAGCATGCCATACATATCACACATATCGACGCCTAAAATAGACTTCATCTTCTATAGCTTCATTTTATCTTTGTTACCTGGTTATAACGTGTATTCTACCAGTTTCAATTGCTAGTCTATGATCCGATCATCTTAATTTATAAGTGGTAAATTGAAATTGCCGAGGCCTAATACCCATTAAATATCTTTCTGGTTCCAGGAGAGACTTAAAAATTGCATGCGTTCGTAATTTGTTGCTGCTATTTACATCACTATGCCACTTTTGTTGAGCACAACCCTTTACCCTCGGATTTGGATGGCGGGGGGGGGGGGGGGAGGGGGTAAGTGCCGAACCGGGGAAGTCAGCGGTTGAGAGGTCACACCGTTTTACTTGTGACATGTAGGTCTATTAGTTAATGCTAGCGCCACGTTCGTACGTTACAGAATCCAGCCCATACTTATGATAACATACATATCCATAATCATTGTGGCCTGATGACGGGCTGCAACATTGGGTGGGCCAGGTGGGAAATATCGGACCAAGCTTTCGTGACTTCATCGTCCGCTGCAATGCCCTACCTCTATGACTGTGGCAGTGATTATCGTTTAATCGATGATTACTCCGTTATCAGATCCAAAAAACTCCTTTGGTTTCATACTTTCAATAAAAAATCATTCATCGCTGGTCTTGGTTTCCCATTCAAGGTAAGCTACCCATAATAGCAAGGCAAAAGAACTCTGTATTTGTGATTATTTTATGAAAGTATACCCAATTACACACCTTCTGGTGAATTTTTAGGATACTTTACCGACTCGTTAAAAAATTATTCTCCATTTTCCAAGTATACCCCCATTTCACAAATGACAAAAAATTGACACCTACCACGAATAGGTTATTTTGCTACAATTCAGCTCAATATTAAGTTATTATCATCAGTAATAGCTCTTTGGAAAGCTTAAATCTAGTGCAACACAGGAATAATATTCAAAAATGTAAATAGTAGCAACCAAAAATAACAGAATGATAACAATAAAGTGCAATTATCAGGACAGTTTTTGCTATAATTCAAAATCAACACCTTCACAAAGGTGGCTATAATTTCATCAAAAATAAAAATCTTGACACCAAACTACTTTTAAAAACTTCTAAAAACATCGTTCTTGTAATAAAAATAAAGAAAAGTATAAGTAGCCGTGCAAATTTCCCGATAAACACGTCCTGAAGCTTGAAAATGTTATTTCACAAATATGTTTTGGCGCAGCTTATGTCACACCAATTATCAGAAATTTACGCCTTGTGTTCACATTTGA
Source organism: Arenicola marina (assembly GCA_964019135.1). Classification (NCBI taxonomy): domain Eukaryota; kingdom Metazoa; phylum Annelida; class Polychaeta; family Arenicolidae; genus Arenicola; species Arenicola marina. The sequence continues at coordinate 36,232,043 of OZ025255.1, forward strand.
ATAAAGCTGATTATATATAATGGTCTCCGATATAACTATAATCTACACGAATGTTTTCTGAACTATTTACAAGTTTTCTCCATGCCTTTTTCTTGAATTTTCTGAATTTATCACGAAGAGCCATTCTCGGAAAAATACCGCGTGAATGACGTCACGAATTGGGGATTCGCCTGTGATTGACGTAACGAGTTAGGGATTCCCCTTTCACTGATACCCGTCGATGTTTGTCGATGTTTACCGAGGCCTTTTCTAAATCGCCGATTCTCTATTTATTTTACCTATGTCACCACTTCTTTTGCTGTGTTTTATTCGTGCTTTGTTTCATTAAGACTGCGTAAAATCAATATTTGCCGATGTTTACCGATGTCGGCTCAAAATCGATGAAGCTTATTATGGGTAGCTTACCTTAAGCCATACAATCTATTATATTGGGGGCACCTACCCACCGTACAGCCGATTATTAAATCATTTAGTTGTGACACTGAAGAAATGCTTTTATAACTGCAAATGGGCCATAAAGACACCAAATGTTCAGGGTGCGCTAAATAGTGTTAAATATTATTATGAGGTGGACGAATATGCTGTCAAACATAAACCAGTTTTTTCTTGTAATATATTTAAGAGCATATAGGAACTCATTCTTGCTTATTACTGACAGAAGTCTAAAGACTTCTGTCAGTATACTGCTAAGTTCGGTTTGTAAATTTATTTATTTGTTTGTTAATATGTTTGTCAGTTGGATACAGGGCGCACGGTAACAGCTACGGCTGTCATACTTAACCAAGTGATAGATATATGAAATATCTCGGCTAATTTCGTTATTGGCATATGTAGATCAAAGGTCAGGGTCACAGCGATTTTTTGAAAAAAAAGTTAAGAATGCGCTTATCTTTGTTAATATTAGACCTAGAGAAATGCGGTTAATTTCAGAATGTGCTACCGTTTAGACCGCATCTTTCAGCCATTGATCACTTTTTGATGCGTCATACTCATTTTCGAGCTACATGACGTTTTATGTTTTCTGAAAAACGCAAAAGATGACCTTGAACAGTTTTTCTTCGGTTTGACCTATTTAGGTTGAAGGTATCGCTTTGGTGTTCCGGGCTCTCATATAAATATGAATGGCAATAATCTCTGCGAAATCTGAGATTTTTCAGATCCGTCATATGACGTCACGATGACGCCACTTACGGTACATTGAAAAAATCCAGGGGTGACGGCAATTCCCTATGGGACCTCCAATGTTAAAGCCCTCAATCTCTCAGGCTGGGGAAATTTGTTTGCCCCGTATTTCATCGGTGCCTACATCAAACAGTTGCGGGACTTTTTCTTTGGTTAAACATGGTACCCAGTAGCCATGGTGTTTATTAGATGGAATTCAGACAAGAACTGACGTTACAGGATTTTTTCGAAATTTTCCCCATTGTGAAAGATAGGGATTTTTGGGGATTGCAGGGGCTCCCTCGAGCGTCCTATTGAAGCCATGGCTCTATGCTTGCAGTTGTAGTAGGATAGTAGTAGGATGAGCCATTAACTATAAACACGGCGACATAGCATATGTAACTTTTTGGTATATAGTCGAACGCGTTTAACATGAGACCCTATGGAGATAATCAAACTTCCTTCAATATGACGTACTTCCGTTTGAGCCACTTCACTTCGCTTTACCACGGTGCGATATTTGGACGAGTGCAAAAGGTCTACGGTATACCCATGGCGAACGCGCGTCTCAGTTTCGTTTCCATGGCAACCGAAGATTTGCTCAATGATAAAGTATACAAATTGGGTCTAACTTAAAAAAATCCTCAAAAATCGGCAAAACAAGCTAGAGCTTAGATCTTTGCGGATGGTGGTAGGGAACATACGTATCCAGATCACTATTGGCAGCTAATTATTATTATTATTTTTATCATGGCTGCAGAGTCCTTTCTTCGTCTGTTTTTTTTCATTTATCCGTAATGATGAAGAATAGCAATTTTTGGTAATTATGTCAAGCCATATCAGAAGAGCTGACAGTCCTACCGCCGTTCTAGTCAACGTTTTTGATTGATAGTACAAAGGTTTGTGTTTTGGTATTTGGACGTGGTCGTGCGTCATGCCATGACGCCAGCATGACGTGATGACGTCATAATTTGGTAAATGCCATTACTCGCCTATTATACGTCATAGCGACTTCCGGTTCGTTTGAGGTTAAACCTTATACCAAGAGACAACTGGTGGTATGCGTAACTTTTTTGGTGGTACTGAACCGTGTGCGTCAAAAATGACGTCCAAGTTTACGTTACCCGACTTAATCGCGAGATCGTCTAAGTTTCAACTACATAGGCACTAGCTGAAATCACTAGGTACATAAGCAGGTAAAGTGAAAAACATTGAAGCTAAATTGTTCATTTTTGTAAGCATCAGTGACGTCATGTGACGTCACGTTGACGTTTCCATGGCAACGGAACTAAGCCCAAAGTTAAAGTATAGAGAGCCTGGCCAAATTGGAAAATTCAATAAAAATCAGGTGAAGAGAGAGAGAGAGAGGAGCTGTACGACATGGGTGCAAGTTACTTCTGTCAGTCCCATTCAGGCTACGGCTGATTATGGTCTTGTTTGATTTATATTTAGATACGAATGCCCAATTCTTTCATTGTCTGGATCTGAATCATTGTCTTTGATTAACCGCAGTGACATTATTATGAAAATAAACCAAAACATACAGAAACAAAATCATTCATTATGGGGCAGAAATGCTAAACCAATTGTTTAGCGTAGAGAAAAACATTAAGATCGGATGAGAACGGAGATACAAAACTTGGCAAAGCTTTGTTTGCAAAACAACACCAAAACACAGCTTGATGTACTCTTTAAACCTACCTTGATGCAGTAAAGTAATCCACAATCTCAACTCAAAACACAGCAGATACAAACGGTATTGAACTGGACATCCTGTGCGCCAACCTGATGACACAAACCACACATATGGTGCATATTAATCAAATAAAATATTCGATTGAATTGATTTTCTACAAAAAATGACATGATCGTAATCGGTGAGCTAAATGTCAATTACCTAAACGTCAGTTGAATTATAACGCATATCAAAGATTCAACTTTAATATAAGGCTAAAGATAATAAATAGCACAAGACAGCCGTAGGCTGAAAGTACTGACTGAAGTGACGTCATTGTTAATGTACACGTCTGTGGCGCCCTTTAAGCGCTGAAAGTAGGCGTCCTAGGGTACAGGCAAGGACATACAAAAACACATACTATAATCTACTCTTGCCGGTCTTTTCCAACCGGTTGCAACGTTTCAGGGTCAATATTGAGCGAGCGGTGGCTATTCTAACCAAAAAATATCCGGAGTCGATCTCCACATTCACTCATCATGGGCGACCGATCGCATATAACGGGCAATTTAGGCTTAATAACGCATTTAACGGGCAATTTGAGCTAAATAACGCCCTCAACGGGCAATTTGGGCTAAATGGCGCATATAACGGGCAAGTTGGGCTGACTAGCGACTTCAACAGGTGTTTTGGGCTAAATACCGCATATAAATCGAATAACTTCCATTTTCGTTGCGAAACATGTTAGGCATATCTTGGCAAGACAAGGTAACGAATGTTGACGTGTTAGCCAAAGCCAGCCCACCAAGCATTCTTGCTCTTGTGAAGCCAAGACGGCTTCGTTGGCTTGGTAACGTTCATCGTACTGGACTGCCAAAACTTAGGTTTGAGGATCTTTGCAAGCTTGACATGAAGGCTTTCGGCATCGATTCAGATCCTTGGGAGCATCTAGCATCCCAAAAGAGCGGATGGCACGTGTCGTGCGTGAGGGAAAAACCCACCACGACGGGCTCTTTGCACTTATGACTGAATAAGCCTATCTGTGACCGACAGAATTTACAGAAATTATTCTTATTTTTATGAGACTCCTGAACATCAGCGTGATATCTTCAACCTTAATGGATTAAACGACAGGAGAACGGTTCAAGGTCATTTGTTTCTTTTTTCGAAAAACATGAAACGTCATTTTGCTCGAAAATGAGTATGATGCGTCAAAAGTGATCACAGCTAAAAGATGCGCTTTGAGGGGTAGCACATTCCAAACATTTACCCGAGGTCTCTAGCTCTAATAGTAACGGAAATGAACACATTCAAAGTTTGTTTTAAAAAAATCCCTGTGATCTTGAACTTTGACCTGCACATGCCACTAACGAACTTGTTCCGAAAGTCTATAGACTTCTGTCAGTAATAAGTTAATAAATAATAAATGTGATACCGATAATAAGTAAGACGGTTGGCTGCTCCCGAAAGAGGATTGTTGGGTCACCACACATGTTATGATCCACGGCTTGCTCATAGCTGGTTGTTCATGCTGTTCGGACGTGGGACGCCATAGAGCAACAGTGAATGACCTTGCGAACACATTTCAGCAGTTTTTCAGACAGGATATATTTGCTGGTGAGCGAATGTTGGTGTATTGGGCGAGCGACTTCGGGTGCCGACTACACTGGCTAGATCCATATAGTTTCATCTTCCGCAGACTGCGACGCTACGGCCAATGCGGCTCCGTGTAATAGGCGTATAAACTAGAGCTGAAGAGACTATATAGTTTAACAATGTCTCGACAACAGTGACGTATTTCCGGTACTTAGTCACTCGGCGAGCAGAGAAAGCTCGCTGCTCACATCATCTCTGCACCACGACCAACCTCACAGTTGACCTCAACGGTGTTTCTCTCACGAATGGCTTTAGAGGGTTGCTTAGTTTAACATATTGATTTTTGAAGCAGAATTTGAAAATTATAGACATACCGTTGTTGTAAGAGTTAAGCGAAACAAATAACAATAACGTTATTCAAAATAACACCAGGTCAAAGTTCCCTTCACGCATTTGACCTGGATGGCACTCGAAAACATAGTTCGAACGCAACATGCCGTTTAATTATTCAAAATCGAATGAATTCGTCCGGTACCGTACCAGAAACACAGTAAATGCTAAACAGTGGTGTATTTGATGCCAAACTGTAAATAGACTTCGATTAGATTGATTTTCAATTTTCGCGTATGAAGGATAACTAAAGGTTAAATTTGACATGGGACAGAGGGACTATGGCGTAAGGGGAACGCCCTCTGCCGGGAGATCGGTCTCGGTAGTCCGCCCATTTACGCCAGTTTCCGTCGTTTGTGGGACAGATGTGCGTCATGTTGAATTTAATGGGCTGAAAACAACCAGAAAGAGACACGCACCAGATGTCGCCGAGCAGCGCCTTAATACAACACGAAAGCCCATGGGAGAACTTGTTGCTACCGAAGTTCAATGGAGCGTCCGTAATGATCACAATGATCACCGGGTTACCCCGTAGACGTGGCTCCCTTCAACTGACATTGGGACGGATAAGTCCATTGGTCCATCCAGGAACATAATCACGTACCTAGATATGTTCTAATGAGTTTACATAATAATATGCAGTTGAGGAAGAGAGCGGGTAGACATTTGCTGGCTGTTGAACGATTACGCGGCAGAGCATTAATAATAATAATAATAATAATGATAATAATAATGATAATAATAATAATGATAATAATAATGATAATAATAATGATAATAATAATAATAATAATGATAATAATAATGATAATAATAATAATGATAATAATAATAATGATAATAATAATAATAATAATAATAATAATGATAATAATAATCTTTATTGTCATATAAGGATGTTGTATGATACATTGTAGCGGGAAAAGTTCCTTATAATCGTTCTCCGGTGGCGCCGCCAAGCGGTGAGCGCGTATTGTTGCACAGAACCGCCGCCGACAGGCATCAATTTCAAGTTTGTTCCGCCATAAATTGCGCGATTTCACGAAAGAAATGTCCAGGACAGGCATTTTCAGATTCCCGAAGGAACAGGAAAGGTAAGACCGGCTTCTTGGGTTAATTTATCAGTCATTGATATCGTGCATCGTTTATCACCACCACAATTTCTGATAATTATCTATTATCGCCCACATCGAAGCGGGCGGCTCATGTGAGCAAACTAAGTCAAAGATCTATCGTTGCCACTATCTATTACTCAACAATTACCAGAAGACAACAAGCTCTAAGTGCCGGCAAATGCCTAACGAATGTGTAATGAGGTGTTCTAATCGATATCCTGGGGTTTGAATAAAAATTGGGTGAACTCAGACCATATAGTATGATCATGGACCTACTGCCTTGGCCTGGGTGTCCGGCTCCCGGGGTCTGGTTACCTTTGACAGAGCTAGCCAGACCGGGGGAAAAGCAAAGCCTTTGGCTGCATTTTTGCTTTTTTTTGTTATGTTTATAAGCATTTGCATTTATAATTTTTAAAAAAATTTTAGATGCCAGAGATGGGTGGTCAATGCAAGAAGGATAGAGTTTTCCAATAAGTCCAGTAGGCCAGGGGCGGATCCAGGGGGGCCGACCCGGACCGGGCCCCCCTTTTAAGACCGAAATGTATACAATTTAACATATAAAAACCAAAACCGCCCCCCCCCCTATCCAGCATATCTGGATCCGTCCCTGAAAGCGCTCCCCCTTTCCAGTTTTTTCTGGATCCGCCCCTGTAGGCCTATCCCTATCAGCTGATGTAGTTTATATTCTTAAAAGCTGCTCATGTCTGAGAGTTTGAAATGAACAATCTTGTTGATGTTCGTATTTTTGTATTGAAGCGAAAGTGGGGGGGGGGGGGGGCTCGTAAAAATGACGTTCCCGAAATATGACGCCTTGGTGACACTAACAACTATTTTTTGCCGCATAAAAAATACAAAATTATATATATTTAATGTCAAATATACCTGAAAGCATGAAAGAACAACACCAGGCTTTATATCACCCGAATTAATAGCGCTAAAATCCAATTCGTAGTTTACAGAGCGCCGCTTATCACGCAGACAGCGTTATCGTCAGCGCAGTGGCAGCCGAACGTTACGCGCTCGCCGCATAGCGGCGCCACTACTCGCCGCATTACACATTTTACAATGGGTTTTTGCCGTATGACCTATCTTGGTGTACTAATATCTTTGATAGCGTGTACGGTGGCGACCCCAAGTACTGACATTGACGAGAATTGCCAACCAGTTTTTACAGTGTGCGTGCGTGTTAATATTTATTGCTGATAATTTATCGAACCGTTTTTTCCCATTTATCAGGGGGAAGAGACCTTTATACCAACCTGAAAGGTTGTCTTAATAAGATCACAGGTCTATCGGCGAAAGCGATTTTTTTCCGACATGGTACGTGCTGCTATGCCGTCGATATAATTAATGGCAATAGCGGTTCTCCGGTAGATAATCGACCAGTAGTGAACGTATGTATCCACATAAAGTTCAACGGTGAAAAATCGATCACATCCATTACATTGTTGAAAATAGAGCTATACACAATGAAATTCATTTAGTTATCCGGGCGAGGTAGTGTGCTGCTGCCCCTTATTGGCACAAAATAAATGTAACCTTACGTGCGGGGCGAACTCTCAGAGGGCGATGGCGTTGGGGGTGGTTGCGATTGGATTCAAGGGACTTGTGAGTTAAATCTGGATACTTTTTAAGTCGCTGTACATGACGTCACATTAGTTGCCATATAGAGCAAGGAATACACACGCTTGACCAAGGTGCTGCCAATCAGGCATACTGATACATACATCAGGTCGAGTGTGTGTGTGTTTGTACACCTGACCCGTGTTTTTGCACACCCTGACCCGCGTTCTTGTACACCCTGACCCGTGTTCTTGTACACCCTGACCTGTCTGCTTGTACACCCTGACCCGTGTTCTTCTACACCATGACCAGTGTTCTTGTACAACCTGACCCGTGTTCTTCTACACCATGACCAGTGTTCTTGTACACCCTGACCCGTGTTCTTCTACACAATGACCCGTGTTCTTGTACACCCTGACCCGTCTTCTTGTACATCCTGACCCATGTTCTTCTACACCATGACCAGTGTTCTTGTACACCCTGACCCGTGTTCTTGTACATCCTGACCCATGTTCTTCTACACCATGACCCGTGTTCTTGTACACCCTGACCCGTGTTCTTGTACACCCTGACCCGTGTTCTTGTACAACCTGACCCTTGTTCTTGTACACCCTGACCCGTGTTCTTCTACAACCTGACCCTTGTTCTTGTACACCCTGACCTGTCTGCTTGCACACCCTGACCCGTGTTCTTCTACACCATGACCAGTGTTCTTGTACACCCTGACCCGTGTTCTTCTACACCATGACCAGTGTTCTTGTACATCCTGACCCGTGTTCTTGTACACCCTGACCCGTGTTCTTGTACACCCTGACCCGTGTTCTTGTACACCCTGACCCGTGTTCTTGTACACCCTGACCCGTGTTCTTGTACACGCTGACCCGTGTTCTTGTACACCCTGACCTGTCTGCTTGTACACCCTGACCCGTGTTCTTCTACACCATGACCAGTGTTCTTGTACACCCTGACCCGTGTTCTTCTACACCCTGACCAGTGTTCTTGTACATCCTGACCCGTTTTCTTGTACACCCTGACCCGTCTTCTTGTACACCATGACCAGTGTTCTTGTAAACTCTGACCCGTGTTCTTGTACACCCTGACCCGTTTTCTTGTACACCCTGACCCGTGTTCTTGTACACAATGACCCGTGTTCTTGTACACCCTGACCCGTGTTCTTGTAAACTCTGACCCTTGTTCTTGTACACCCTGACCCGTGTTCTTGTACACCCTGACCCGTGTTCTTGTACACAATGACCCGTGTTCTTGTACACCCTGACCCGTGTTCTTCTACACCCTGATCAGTGTTCTTGTACATCCTGACCCGTTTTCTTGTACACCCTGACCCGTGTTCTTTTACACAATGACCAGTGTTCTTGTACACCCTGACCCGTCTTCTTGTACACCCTGACCCGTGTTCTTGTAAACTCTGACCCTTGTTCTTGTACACCCTGACCCGTGTTTTTGTACACCCTGACCCGTCTGCTTGTACACCCTGACCCGTGTTATTGTACACCCTGACCCGTGTTCTTGCGCATCCTGACCCGTGTTCTTGTAAGGCACTGTGTCACCATCTCACCGCTATCTCTAACGACGGTTCGGGTAATCATTGTCAGAAAACTCACAGTAAGGCGACTTTCAGCCTCGTGGGCGGCCGTCACAGCTAAATTAACGAGCTGACAGTCGTAGTTACCGGAGCTCAGGTGAACCCACTTAGACGCAAAAACTGAAGTGCACCAAACTTCGTCTCGGCTTGAGCTGACTCAATGCTCACCAAAATATGGCTTTATTTAGAGCAGCGCCTGACCCATATCTTCTGCTATTCCTGATCAGTTGAACTGTTCACTTTACGACATCGTGATATATATACATATTTCGGAAACAAAACGATGATTATAGTTAATCGATTTGTACAATTGAGCTGAGTTAGTCAAGGGAAAAGTTTGTGTTTTATGATTTTATGAGTTCTGTTCCGTACATTGTAGTAACATTATTAATTGCTAAAAATGTTCTTCTTTTTGGAATTGTTTGACTATATCAGGGGTCAACTGATAACTTGCGATAGCGGGAGAGGTGTGGGGGGGGGGGGGGGTTAAAGGAGCCACCAATGCTTTGAACCTTCTTCCTCAATGCTTAAACGGAGGGGGGGGGGGCACGCTTTGATCTGATGGACAGCAAATAGATTCATTTCATTTTGCATAGTGCAATTTGACGGGGCATGTTTGCAAATGAACTGTCAATGTATTGTGCCCGTACCCAAAGAGGCCCGAATAGAGATGTGTCACAGGATGACCACTTAAAATGTTGAGCGTACGACGCCGCGGTTCCCCTGGGTTCGTTGTCTAGTGACGTGTTCTTTGCAACGCAGCAACGTCCGCTTCAGTCAACACAATGTGATCGCGGTGTTTGGAGCCCTGCGCTCTCTGTCAGTTTCTCCTCATCTTTTCGCTCTGTCGAAGAGCCATAAACATCAATACGGCTTTGACACGAAACCAATCTCATTTAATCTAGTTTAGACCAATGCCATAGTGGGGTGACTGAGCCTACGCCCAAGGACAAGGCTCCAGGGAAATATTTATCCCGAGAGAATAGACTTCACCCGAGATTATATCTAAGATCTGTTTTAAAGGAAATATCATAACGTGATAATATAGTTCAGCATCAATATTCAGTGTGGCTGATTAAACCTGCACATTACTTGCCATTGCAATTTCAGGACGTAAAACATGTATATATCGAGAATAGAAACATCAACATACATAATTTAATTGAAGACCATTAAATCTGACAATCTTAACCGAATTAACGCCATAATTGAAATGAATAGTATCAGCGTATAATAAACATGAGCCGGGCAGGATCTCGCCTTTGCAATAATTGCTCGTTGCAATAATTGCCGATAACTCAGCGTCTAGACCAACATACATCGCGAACTACGGTAAATTGTGAGCAAAAGTACCCACGTACAAATGAATCAGAAAACTTCACAACGGTGTCAGAATACCAACGCCGAGGTATTAATGCACAACCTGAATGTCATCCTCCCTCGCCGGGAGGCAAGAGGCGTCCCGTCACGATGGATAACAAGTCAGTGATTTACAAAACGAGATTGCATGTAGTACGCCTGCAGTGTATGTTCCCTGAGCCCGTGGTCCGAAAGTGCAATGAAGTCACACAGATAAGTGTGCTGTCAACGTTAACTTGCATTGCTAATATTGATATATAACAAGACGTAGACAGTGGCGGATTCAGGGCAAAAAAAGTTCGAAGGCTAAACATCCATTTTGTATAGCTTCCGAAAGAAGGTCAATATCAAGCAGATAAAGTCCAACCGCATGTGATGAAGACATTTGTAAAGGGAGATAATTATAACCCCAAAGTGAATTATACAGTGTGGTGGGTCATACGGTCACATTGGTGACTCAGTTCCGCGATTGCCTGCGATTGCAATCAGTGTGGGAGCTGGTGTCAGGTCCCTCTGTGGAAATCAGCCATGGTGTTTAGACCCACCTGGTGTAAGATTAATCCAACGACCACTCTCACACTAGAGGTCGCTCGAGGTTACCCACGGTACCGCGGGGTTCTACTTATAGCACACCATTCCTAGTAACACAGATCGCACAGGCAACTCTGGGGTGGTGTTAACAATGATTATTGAGGCGTTAATCAGGGGAATTTTCCGTCGGGTACCTTGTTGATTCGACCGCAGCTCTATGCATGATGCACGATGGGCATCGGCGCTGCATGAGACCACCACCTACCCGGCTGACATAAAAGCAGTGATTTGCTTGGGCAGCGGCCGCGGATCAAGCCAATGACACGTCGCCGACGGGCCATTTCCTACCTGCATAATGCCACATGACTTGAGGCAAGTGGAGTGTTCAGCGCCAAGCCTGTCTCGTCATGGCAGTATCGGATCTAGGATGTAGCAAATAGGGGGGGGGGGGGTGGGAGGCACGACATTTCATTTGACATGGTGAGACATGGATACAATTTTTAGAGAAGAGGAGTACAACATGCCTTTTTGTCGCATATTTTCCGACAAATGGGGGGTACGTTACCTTGTGCCCGTCCCCCCGGGCTACCTCTCTTGGATTCGCCACTGCAAAGAGCAGATCCCCGGTCTGCACAACATGCGGAAGTACCATGGTGCCTCTATCTACACCAAGTGTGCTGCGTAACGTTATATTGAGATATGGACACTATGGTAAAGTATTAATAATACAAGGGGAAACCTTGATCGTTATAATCACACGGGGTATCAAACCAGACCAGTAGCGCGACCAGCTTTGGGACCACTTCTGTTTCTGTTGTATATAAATGACCTAGCCTCAGTCAGCCACACATTGATTTGCATTCTTTTCACAGATGATTCAAACTGTTAAGCTGTTTAATATTATTCCCATTTTGTGTTGTATGCGTTTGTCGAACAACTTATTTAAGAGATTAATAAACCGATTCAATTCAAAAGCACGCTACCGACTGAACCACAGACCGCTCTGGTCTGTCGATCTGAAGCTCAGTACGCTACCGACTGAACCACAGAGACGCCCGGGTCTGTCAATCTAAAGCTCAGTACGCTACCGACTGAGCCACAGAGACGCCCGGGTCTGTCGATCTGAATATCAGTACGTTACCGACTGAACCACAGAGACATCCGGTTCTGTCGATCTGATGCTCAGTACGCTACCGACTGAACCACAGAGACACCCGGGTCTGTCGATCTGAAGATCCACCTAGACCACCCAATACTGCACTTCCACTGAAGTTTTTCTAAGCCACACATTCAATGTGAACCTGAACAACGCTTGGCAGTCCAACGAACAGGTCACGTTTCTGTGGCATTTGACGAGCGCCTTAAATAGCTGCCGGTGTCATGTGGTGGCCACTTTGTGATTATGTCGCCTGACATTTACTTTGCTAACAGCTCCGGCCGTCGCTTTGATCCGCTGGCACGGTGGCTTAATAACATTGGGGCATGTCTGAGCAGAGATAAAGCTTCTCTGTCAGCTGCAGTGCCACACAGACGAGATTATCAAACGTAGCTTGAGAAAGACGAAAATCAGGGTGATAGGTGCAACTTGAACATGTTAGTACCGACTGCGACTATGCACGTGCAATATCGACGGGGTTATAGGCCGAAACGTCACCACGCCGTCAGTCGTTTGGCGTATCGAAGCTTTATAATGGGATTGGCCATGTTAAAGTGTGATTATTTGCTAGCGTCATGGGTACATATTCCAGCACATATGAGTCATCTACTTGCATTCATGTAGTCACAGCGATTTTTTCACAATTTTAATGACGCCAAAACTGCATTGGTCAATTACTCAAAAAACTTTCAGTATCCGGAAAATCTGAGCCAGTGATGCGTTTTTGCCTCTCTTTGAGGAATACTCTCAAACAAACAGCCAATCTGTAGACCTAATATTAACTGAGTGACGCGGTAAAACATGTTTTGTGACCTTGACCTTGGAAGCGTGACCTTGATCAATATAATACTTTGTGCCCAAATACTAATATCATGTCTCACACAAGGTGTCGTTTGTCTGACATGTCAACTTCATGGAGAACTTGAGGAAGCCGTGTTCCCGCCAAAATGCAATACGAGAAATAATTTTGAGCGTTATTAAATGAAAACTGTGACAGTAGTAGTGATTTTTCAGATTTTTGGTCCTATCTTTCAATGGTGAAGGGAATTTTGAAAAAAAATCCTGTGACCTTGACCTTTGACCTACATTGCCCATCTACGAACTTAGCCTGACGATTGCCATTCCACATCTTTTGGGAAATTTTGAAGTCGATATCTTTAGGCATTCGACAGATAATGCGTGACAAGACAGACAGACAGACAAACCGAACACACCGACATGATAAAGGTGCGTTCATTGGCTCTCTAGGTGGAGGTCGATTCGTGAGGAAGGGGACCGATGGAGGTGGCGAGAGGGGAGGGGAGGGGGGGATGGAAGATGATGATGGTGTGTCTGGTGCTGATTGCAGTGACGGTGTCTGGTGCTGATTGCAGTGATGGTGTCTGGTGCTGATTGCAGTGATGGTGTCTGGTGCTGATTGTAGTGAAGGTGTCTGGTGCTGATTGCAGTGATGGCGTCTGGTGCTGATTGCAGTGATGTGTCTGGTGATGATTGCAGTGATGGTGTCTGGTGCTGATTGCAGTGATGGTGTTTGGTGCTTATTGGAGTGAAGGTGGTTGGTGCTGATTGTAATATGGTGTCTGATATGATTGTAGTGATGGCGTCTGGTGTTGATTGTAGTATGGTGTTTAGTGTTGATTGGAGTGATGGTGTCTAGTGTTGATTGTAGTGATGGTGTCTAATGTTTATTGTAGTGAATGTGTCTAGAGTTTATTGTAGTGAATGTGTCTAGTGTTTATTGTATTGTAGTGATTGTGTATATTGTTGTTTGTAGTGATGGCGTCTAGTGTGTCTAGTGTGGCGGCGAGGGAACGAATAACCAGGCTCTTGGTCTTCACAAAAATCACAACATTGATCCCTAACTCCCTGACACATGTTTCCATGAGATTCCTCCATATAGACCTGCATACTCTATACTATTTGGGATCGCGGACTGTCTAGAATGTAGAGATACAAGATACAACTGTGGCCACGCAAGGTTGTCTTTTGCACCTCTGTAAAACAACCTTGTTGACATGATCATATATAGAACTTTTGTGTACGTTGTATGTCTCCAGTATCCACGTCATATTATTTTAACACGCCTTGGCTTAAGCATGCATCGGACTTCGCTCTTTGTATCTGGATATATGGCTTGCTAGTAGAAGCACCCCCTTGTGTGCAAAATCTAATTCACGCAGGGACAGTCACCCCCATTGTAATCCCCTCCAGTCCCCTTCGCTGTCCCTTCCCTCATACACGCCGTTCTGTCCCATCCCCACCTCTCGCCCTGTTCCGTTCCGCCCCCTCCCCTTCCCTCCCACGTCTCCTTCCATTCCGCCCCCTCCCATCCTGTCCCCTCTCCTCCTATCCCCTTCAACCCTGTCCTTTCTTACCGAGCGCCAGTGATCTGATGAGATTTTCCTGCCGATAGAAGCTGGTGGTACTCTCGCTCTCGCTCCCGTTCGCGGCGTGAAGCCATGTGACTGTGGCCGTGACCGAAGCCAGGTACGCAACAAGGAGGTCTGAAGGTCTCACCACCCTAATCCGGGGTCCTCGCGAAGCGTATTGCCAGGGGTGGTCTACTTGGAGGCCAGTACAGGCTGGTAAGAAAACAGGTTCATTGTATCCATAACCCAGGCCCTCGTGTTAACTCACTATCTCCGCATTAAAGTGTTCGTGTCACGCCAAAACAACTTTAGCTCATATTAATGTTTGTGTGTCCGCGCTTATATTATCGAGCAGTAACGCCCCAAATAGTAGAAGGGCATACTTTTTCCACTTGTTTTCGCACTTACCAATTTAACTTCTGCGAGCAAGGAAAGTGACGTCAAAGGGGAATACAAACGCACGTGCTTTTATATTGAGACTCAGATTCTGTCTGCTCATTGGCTTGAACTCAACGAAACGCACTCAACCATGAGGACAATACACGCCCTCGACCACAGATGTCTACGCACTGCATCAAAGCTCACCTGTCAATCTTGTGACATCATTGGGGAATTTTCAAATAACGCTCAGATGCAATGCTCCCAGAAATAAACCCGCCGGCCTCACTTTTGCTACTTTAACGAACCCGTTTGTAGTGATATCGTGGAATAAAAACTGTAAACTCCCATTAAAACAAATCAATATTTGTTTATCTTCCCTAAACCAAGTTAACTCTGAGCAAGACGAAATCGTGGCACGAACATTTTAAAGGGCAGGTCACCTGAGAGCCTAACGGCACGTGGATCGGTGTTTATATATCAGGTGCTGTTGATATAAATGGAACTGATATCAGGGCTTCATTGATATCAAGACTGTTGATATCAGGGGTTGTTCATATCAGGGCTGTTGATACAAGGCCATACAAGGGCTTTGTTTTATAATTTGACGTTGGACATATGATGCCATTCATTATGAAGGTAACCTTTACGGTTATAGTTTCCGCTTATTTTAGTTATATACTGCATACCATGTGCTGGTTATATATGAATGAATCCAGAATCGTATGGACTAACACACAAGCCCTTCAAACATGTGTGCCTACCTTCACAAAGCGACCAGCCAGCATCCCCCCCCCCTGGTCCTTTCCTGGCAAACATATGACACCACGGACACCACCATCACTCACCCCGTACGCGCCCCCGTACGCATCCCAGCCACGGTGTTCCCGCGACATCTCACGTCCATCACGACCGTGAGTCCACTAATTACCCACAAACACAATCAAGTCAATTGGGGTGGCGCCTGGCGTGCCGGGGGTGCAGAGAGAGCCAACAAGGTCAAGGCTAAGCTGAGGGGTACGCTTGTGCTGCAGCCAATGTTGGGAATGAGTGAGGGAGGTTAGTGGCAGACCCATCCTTGAGGCTGTCCCCATATGTTTGGTGTTTTGGGCGGTAAGCCACAGATTGACGCTGTGGGAATATCGACGAAAAATGAATATAGAAGACAACCCGTTCGGCGTTCCTAACTGCGCGTGCGAAAATAGCCTTTTTATAAGTTTCAATGATGTTAGTTTAAACATATTTTTATTGGCAATTGGTAAACAGGCACACTGCCTATGTAAATTCCTCTAACTGAACTTGAGCACAATGTAATAGAAATTCCATAATTAATACCTTCAGGCATAACATTAAATACGTGATATTTAAGGGAAACGTTTGGAGGCTGCAATGAAATCGTGGCTACTAAAAAAGAATGGTGCCAAATGCCACGCACGATAGAACATATATTTTGCGAAATAAAATATCTCTAAAATTTGTTTACAGTGGGCACCCGAGGGAAATGAACACAGTCGTCGTTCTCAGCTCCGCAGCGACAACTCGGGCTGTCTACAAGATTCATGTTAGACGAGTTAGAGTTCAGTGAGCTACAGTTCATGCGAATACGCGCGTGCAATACATTGACTCTTCTGTTTTCAAAGTAATACAATTTGCGGTTGTCATGTATATTCCCGAACACCGTTACATGAATATTTAAATTTCGTGCAAGATGCGACTGGTAATTCGTTCCATATTCGTTTTGCGCTAGGTAGAAATGATTTGTAAAACCTTGACAGCCTTGTATTAAATTGCGTAATATTAAGTGGGCTAGCACTAGGCACTACATAAACCATATTGAGTTCGGTCGGGCACGGACATAGGAAGTAAGCTACAGACGTCAGAAGGTGCCTGGTTATTTAAAAAAAGTGAAACAAGACAAATTTGAATCTGTCCCTCCTTTGTGACAGGGTTTCCCCACCCAATTCTTTGTACACCTGAGTGCGGCTTACGCATTTGGTTGCACCAGTTACAATGCGTCCAGCCCTTATCTGTACTGATTGTAGCTTGTCTGACTCATACTGAGAACACCCGGCCCATACAACACCTGCATAAACGAGTACAGGTCTGATGAATGAAAAATACATCGTTTCAAGTGTTCCACGACTAAGTCTGAAACAGAGTCTAGACAGAATATCAACTCTTCTCATAGATTTGCTGTATATTTCATTGATATGCGGGGACCAAGATAGCTTAGAGTCAATATGAAGACTCAAGTGTTTGTGCTCGGATACGTTTACAAGACTATTTCCACACATCCTGAGTTGCGTAGGGTCGGGGTTGGGCTTATTCGTAATGTTCATGACATTAGTCTTAGTTGCATTAAGATCTAAAAACATTTTTTTGGCCCACGCTTCAATTTTTGATGTCTCGCATTAACATACCGTCTGCGTCACATAAATCATCTGTGGTAACAAATATAGTGGTATCATCAGTCAGCGAAAAGTCTAATATTACATTCAAGATCGTTGGCTAAGTCATTTATGTAGACTAGAAACAGAAGAGGTCCCAATACCTAACCTTCGGGTACCCGTGCTGTAATTGGGTCTCACTCTGAGTAAGCGGCATCAACAACAACATCAATGATGTTGCAGATTAGACAGAGAATATCAGCTTCTTCGACTTGAGCGAAACCTGGGAAGTGCCTAGAGCTTGTTCACGTTTATACATATATATCTGCTATTACAAGTGCTAAACTCCCGAGACGCCTCCGTTATTACCATTCTGGATGTGTCACATGCAGCCGTATGTAAAGCACCACCCATTTAAGCCTGGAGAAGGCTCATTCTTTTTAATGAGTTCCAGCGGTTACGCTATCACACTGGCGTTAGTCCTGAACAACGTTAGAACTCAAACATATCAGATAGAGGCGGGGGGCGCGAACCCGTGACCGAAGGATCCACAACTCAGTTCGTCTGCCAGCTGAACCAGGGAGGCTCCCCACAGGTTGAAAGGTGTTTCGGATAAATTTGCTCTATATCATATCGGCTTTAAATATGTTAGATCAATGGATATCGAGATAAAAAATCTAGAAAAGGGGATATGGTCATGGATTTGTGAAAAGTCAAAAAGTCCAGTGTGTTAATGACAGACAGGCGGAGAGATATTAAAAAAATCTTAAAGCAGGCATGCCGGAAACGTATTTTGGAGCAACATGCTATTAGTGAGGGAATATATATAGAAGAATACTGTCTGACAATATATATTACCGCCGAGATGCTAAGTATAAATTGATTGATTGATAGAAATCATTTGTTGGATCAATTTCACAAATTAATACACATCACAAAATAAACACGAAATAAACTTTATTATTTGAAATTGACAGGGGGACTCCCATTAAGACCCAATCGCGTCGCCGCCATGGGTGCCACCTTAATATTTAATGTCGTACTTCTTACTTTTCGGTAACATATTTACAAAGGTTGTTGTTAAGGAAAAATAGAGGGGAGCGGTCATGTACATTCTCGAAAAGTGTGGGGGGGGGGGGGGTTCATAATCTTATCCAGATATGCTATGTCAGTTCACAAATGTTACAATTGGGGATGGTACATACATTACAATAGTGGTCAATGTAGTTTTGCGTAGCGACTAGAATCGAGCCAACTGTATGTTGTGACCTTGCTTTTGACTATTTCTGGAGTAGAATTGAGAATATTTGATTGACTGTTTCTGAGACATATCTTTGCAAACTCATGCTTGATTGGATAAAAGCAGAAGGCACTTTTTTTCTGGTGCTGTAGTTATGTATGGCAGAGTGTGGGTTTAAGGACATTGAAGAGAAATAATTCGGCAGTTTATTGTTTACCAGCTTGTAATAAAATTGTAACTTTTGTAATGTATACATGTCATCTATCCTTAATGATCTAAATGCTTGGAATAACGGTTCAGTGCGCGCCTTGTAAGCGCTAAGATTAAGTATGCATAGCCTTCGTGTGCAATTTAAATAATTTATTTTCTCTTTAATCCCAGATCAAGATACCATAATTTAAGCTAGATCGGACGAGGGAGTTATTTAGCATGGCATTAATTTTCTTTGGTACAGTCTATTTCAATTTGTTTAGAGTGTCTATTTTTGTGGATATGTTATGTGACAAAATATGTATGTGATCATGCCAGGAGAGAGAACAGTCTATTGTAATGCCCAATATTTTGAAGGTTTTAACACATTCTAGCTGGTTATCAGTTATAATTATTTCGGGCACACAAACTTTTTTTGCGGTACATGGAAAATCATGAACTTACTTATTTGTGTCGTCTACATATATTATGGTTTTAAATACCTGGCTAGCTCCTGTAATGTCATTATTATATATTATAGACAAATGCGGACCAAGGATGTATCCTTGGGAAACCTCAGTGGTTCTATTTAATAAAAACGAGTTTGTATTGTCTCACTATACAAATTGTTTGCGGTTAAACAGATAGTTTTCCACAACTTTCTCGGCTGTCCCAACTATGCCATAAGGTCTAAGTTTATATATTAATATTCTATGATCAAGCGCATCAAAAGCTTTGGAAAGATCTAAGTAAATAAATATTTCCACTAGTCTCCTTTGTCTATTTTTTTTATTGTTCTATCAACTACTTCAATTAAAGCTAGTTCAGCAGAATGATTTTCCCTAAATACGTATTGGCCACTGCTTAATAACTTATTTGGGTCCAAATAATTAAATATTTGTTCAAACATAATAATTTCAAATACTGCTGAAATAGCTGGGAGCAGTGATATGCCCTATGTCACTGCTCTATTGATTGAGCATCACCTGTTTTAAATATTGGAATAACTTTTTTGCCATTTTCAGTTTATCAAGGAAGATGCCTGTAGTTAAGGATTTGTTTATTATGAACGCAATTGCATCACTTTCTGCATTTTTAATCGATATAAGGATTATAACAGATATGTTCTCCACTCCACTATTATGCTTCGGTTTAAGTTTGTCTATTATTATTAATAAACTTGAGTTTCAAAGTCGACTGACAAGGATTATTGTGATATGCCGGGAAGGATTTAGTCTTAGGTGTTTGAATTTCCCTAGCAAATTTGAGAGCAATATTTGTAAAGTATTCAATATATTAGTTTGCTATTTAAAGTTCATTCGAGATTGATTTTTCATTGATAATAAGTTGTTGAGAAATGTCCTTTTTAAAGGTAGACTTATTAAGGATGAACATTATGGTTGCCCAAGTGTTTATGTTTGCTTTGTATTTTTCGAATAGTACTTCAATATGCAGTTTGTTTGCAAAGGCTAATATTTTTTTTGAGGATACGGCTATATGTACATAGATTAGTTTTTAATACTTTATATTCAGGTGAACTAACTGTTGTTTGTTTTAATTTTTTTGATAGTTTGTCTCTGAACATTTGAAATTTCATAATGCCTTGAGTCATTCAGGCGCATTTTGTGTGTTTGTGCCTTTACATGTTTCACCTAGATATAATTATCTTTAATTTTGCTTACCGGTTCAATTAAAGTATCATAATTTGTATTTGGGTCTTCCTTTAGGTCGTGACTCAGCATTTTCATAATATTTAATGGATTCAATTCATGTTTTATGCTGTCGATATAGTTTGGTGCATGTTTCTTTATTTTGACCTTTTTCGGTGAAGTTTTTTGGATCCTACTTTTCATGCATGGGAAGTAGGGTAGATGGTCGGAAATTCGTTTGATTAATATTCCTGCTTTTGCTTTAGTCATATTCAGTGCTAATTTGCAAATGAAATGGTTAATCAGGCTTCCTCTACACTGGGGAAAACTTTTGTGGGGTGTTCTATTAAGGAAGAAGCCATGTGAAGAGATAGTATCAAAATAAAGACTTCTTTTTTAGTTCATCATTAATTTTGAGTAAATCTATATTGAAATCTCCAGCAATTATTGCTTCAGATTCAGATATAACATTGGGAATCAGAATGATGCCGCAATAATTGATTATGCCTGACTTTTTACTGAAGTAAATTCGATTGTGTTATCAGTGACTGATGAGCCCAAGGACGGTTGGGTACCATTTGCTAACGTTATTATTTAACTATGTACGTTTTGTGTAATACCATGTCACTGTTAAACAAACAACAACAACACAAATGGGCACCATTCGTGTCTCTTGGCGATTGTTCTTTACGTAGAGCCATACGGCTTCATATCGCCTCACACGGCCTTTGTAATAACAAGCTAAATTGGCGCATCTTGCTTTAGGAAGGTTACATTCTACCCTACATTCAAGTTAAAGGACTGACACCACAGTATAACGCTAATTGCTTTGATGCCTTAATTTAAGGTATTTCATGGATGAGTGAATGATGCCTGGCTTGTTATTTGGTTATTATGACGGACACCAAAACGTGGAAAAGTCCGCTATCGTTATCAATAGCATCCAGGCTTTTGATGTAGGTGTTTAAGAATTGATGCCATTGATATATTTACATTTAAGCGTTAACTACCTAATCACATAATTTCCATCTTAAAGATTTCGAATGTTTCTGAACAGAAAAGTTGTTCTGGAACCAGCTTATAATATATGTATATATATATATATGCATATACATCTACAAAATGGGACATGGAACACATTATATTTTTTTATCTACATAACGTAAATATAAGTTTGTTAATGAAATATAAGCTGATCATGCAGCAATTTCTCAGCAGCTACGAATTTTTCTTGGTCATTTTTGTGTTATAACTGTGTAATACATGTATGTCTTAATGTTTTCATGGCATGGTATTACCACGAATGCACTTAATGTCCAATTAGGATGAATTAGACGAGAAAGTGACACCTTCAATATTTTAAATCCAACAATATGAATGTCCTAAAAAGCCGACGTAAGGGCTGAATAGGGGAGTGCAGATGGAAAACGAAATTATCCGTTGATTGACGACCCATCATTAGTTTTACGTGTGCTTTATTTGCCCAATTGGCATGTGGCGCTGGGCTCAAGAAGACACACGTTGTTCAATCACAAATTGCAAAGCTCCGTCTCCTTTGGCATATTGCTATTTTTGTAACATCATTTATTTTGTTTCAAATTAGCTCCATGGACTTTGCACTGCTAGGGCGGCTTTAGCGAGACTTCTGATTGAACAATGACAGGACAAAACGCCGCGTCGTGGCTAACAATACGGATTGCACAAATACCAACAATACGGATTGCACCACACGACCCATCTCGCTTCCTGCGATGACGGCCCGGAACTTAGTTTTGCTTCCAGGCGGCGAATGAAATCATTCCATGTCTGCATGTAAAAATTAGATCTCTTGGTCCTGGTGAATTTCAAATCCGCGACCAAAATTCAGTCCATGAAACGCATTAAGTTAGGTTTTCCATTACCCGAGTCTGATTAACGTCATTCCAAGCTTGATTCGTCTGGTTTTCGTCGAAGGTGGTGTCTAGCGTGTATTGCTTTATTAGATTCCTTTATCTTCAATTCTACATTTTATGCTTTCAATCATGTGAAGTAAAATGAAAATGAAAGGTTGAAATATAATATGCCAAAGCCGACATCACTTTGGACCACAACACGTACACGGCAGCAGACGCTACCTGCAGTCAATGGGACACCTGGCTGTATCGCCCCACAGGTGTGGCCCTTTGAGTTTATCGTAGCTGGTGGCACAACTTCCTCGCTGGCTTTCAAAGAAATGACCAGCAAAAAATATCCCATGAATTCTGGCAATCCCACTGTCCATCGCACACTGATTGACCTGTTAATGGATACTATAATAGGTCAATGTTCACATCATTCAGGAAAACAGGAACCGATTCCAAGAAAGGAGTTTTTGGGGTCTTCTACATGAAAATTGCCTGCAGTGCGAACTTTTTACAATGCCATATCCTGTGTAGCTGTGACTGTTTTCATCAAAGATGTATATTGCAATCGTTATGCAAGGCGATGCTGTGGTCTCTGGTCGGTTTCTTTACAAAAGGTCGTTACTGCGAGTTCTTTTATGATCAGAAATTCATAATTTCGGGCGGTTTCCTCTCACGTCAAGGAACTATATAGGTCGTGTGAAGGTGGAGAGTGGTACTAAGAATCCGCCATTGTAAATATAGAGGTCTCCGTAATCGACAATGACGGTAGTTACAATTGTTCAAATCCCCTCTAAGCTCATAGCCAAAAAGGACATCTGGAATCTGACAGCCGACACCTGACACTTCCCCTTCGTGCCGTTTTGTCCAACACATGGGCTTCTCATCTTCTAGGTGATTAAGTCAAAGGCCAAACGATAAATTCCCCGACCTTCTCTACAGCTCACCTTCTTCCGTTACGACCTCCGACGTCCCCCTCAATCCCTCAATCCCAAGCATACGACACAGCCTGTCAATGTTGGTAGACATATCCCGCTGACATGTTTCCAAACCCATCCCATTTGCACAAAATATGACCTTGGCATTTTTTCTTGGCGCTGGATTCCATCGATAAGTGACCGCAAAGATTCTTATAATCACGTGGTGTCCATAGTTACCTCATAAGCGGACGAAAAGCGTACTGGATCGAGTTTAATTTGACAATCGCCAGTAAATGACAAAACAGCTTTATCAGAGAAATTGACAGTATAAAACCCGTCTATACCTGTCACGAGACAAGACCAATGCCATCCTGGAAGGTACCTGTTTCAGCAACATTAGACCGTGGCTGTTAGTTCCGTTCTCATATTGCCCTGGGCATCAACCCCGCGTGGTGATCACCGGGAAGTGGGTAGGGTGGATAGGGCCTGGAATCACGCTTACCGCCGGGTAACCTTGAGCGGGTCTGGACTGGCATCGGGCTCCGTTTACTCACGTAGACTTTACCCACCCGCCCACTCGCTGACTTCCATCCCCGCCAGGCCACACCATGCCCCACCCCCAAACGCGCCAAATCACACCATACTTCACCCCCCGCAATGCCACACCATGTCCCCACTCACCCTCGCCAAACAACAACACACCCACAACACCCCCACCTCCGTCAAATCACAGCATACCCCCTCCATACCTCACCCTCACTTCCGTCAAACCACAGCATACCCCCTCCATACCTCACCCCCACTTCCGCAGAACCCCAATGAATTATCCTGTCACCTTCAGTCAAGAGAGGCACTGCCTTACAGCGTAGGCCAGCAGCCATTGCATCGTCAACGCGTAGATTGTTTCACTAAGACATCACGTCCTGGCCGGCGGGACTGTGATAAGTATGTGTGGTTGTAGTGGAACGACCCTCCTGTGAACCCACGCTTTCTCGTGGTCCTCAAATATGTGATCTGAACTACAGGAGACGTGCAGTTTAGGCCATCTGACCATGCATCTTAGGCACGTTCTCTTCCACCTACAACCTCTCACTTTCCATTGTTGTCCTACCCCCACACACCCTGTCCCTCTTCTCGCCCACCCTGACCTTCTCCCCGCGCACTGTAACCCTCACCACGTCCGCACTGACCTTCTCACCTTTCACCCGGATTTCGACTGGGTTGTTCACTTTCATTGGAACCTTCTCCAATTCCTGACCCGGTCGTCTTTCTGCCCAGCTATCTCTTATTATACCCTGTCCGCTTCCCCGTGACCCTCTACAAATTTATACATGCATATGAATATAAAAAAGTGGGACCCGCAATACATTATATTTTTCATCTACATAATGCAAATATAAGTTTGCTAATGAAATATAAGCTGATCATGCAGCAATTCACCAGCAATTCATTTTTTGTCTAATATTTATTGAACATATGGTGTGATATTTTGATAGTGTTATAACTGTGAAATACATGCATGTCTTAATGGTTTCATGGCATGGTTTCATGAAGAAACTAAAATGCAACTATGTCTAATTATGATGAATTAGATGAGAAAGCCACAACTTTCATATTTTCAATCCAACAATATGACATTTTACCGAAATTCATATATTTGCATAATAATGACCTGAAACACCATCCACATTGCAATTATTGTCTCAGGTATCTCCGTGATAGTTGTTTTGCAGCTTAACTTATAACTGGATTGAAACGGTCGTTCAATTTACCTTGGACCAAGCATTTATTCTTCTTGCTCTTAGTAAGAAAGTCAACTAAATTAAATAATAAATCTAAATAAATAAGTTTAAATAAATGTATTTACGAATTAATACACAATTATTGAAATAAAGTTCCTAAAAACGTAAGAAAACGAATTCTGATTAAACAGGCAGAAAATTAAGCTGGAGCCAAGTCCTGTGCCTTAATGGTCTAAGTGAGAATCCAATTTAGAGTCGTATTCCATGAACACGTACGTACCGAGATACACTTAACCCCATGTCTCTGCAGGAACTCTGTCTGTTGACACCTGTCTCAAACAGTCGTGAGCCGTTTTTGCAATCTTCGCAAACATTGGAAACCGAATGTTACGTGTTTCCGCCTCGCACTTAAACCACATCGATCGGTAATTACAGTCCATGACAATCTGTCACCCCTCCCAATGTCCCTTAAACCAGCTGAATCGGTAATCCCATGCCAAGCTACTTGCCACAACATCCCCCCCTTTCCCATGTCCCTTAAACCACGTAGATCGGTGATCCCGTTCCAAGGTAAGGCCCATGACAATGTGCACCCCCCCCCCCCATCTCCATGTCCCTAGACCACGTAGATCGGTATTCCTTTGCTAAGCTAAGGGGACACACGGTCATGGCTGTATTTATCTCATAACATGTCCCACCCTCCCCTACTCCCTTAGCCCACCTGGATCGGGGATCCTATTCTAAGCTTAAGAGTACGCCTAGTCATACCTATATTCAGCCCATGACAATGTGTCCCCCCATAACTGGTGCCTTCCCTTGCGTATACCCGAACTGCCGGGCGACACGCTGCCAACGGAAGACGGCTTGTCATGTTTCACCTCGTTAGGTCTATACGGCTTTGTCTACTTGAATGCCAGCCATTGCGAATGGGAATGCCAGTCGTTACACAGACAGAAGACAGAAGGCAGAGGGGTATTTGAAGTGTGTGTGCGTGTGTGGGGGGTGGGGAGGTGGGGGGAGGGGGGCAGTGGGGTTGGTCATGACGTGGAACGATGCTTTCCAAATAGCAGGAACGTGTCGCTCTATGTTACTGCCTTGTTTCTCCATTAATATCCCTGAGGACCTGGCGTGACAGGTCGTTGAACGAAAAGGACGAAAATCGACTTTCGGCAGGGTAACGCCGCCAATCACATTACTGCTGCCGCATCCAAATGTCAAATGACTCGCATGGGGGCGCACGGGCCGTGCTCTGGAGGTTGGGGTGGTTGGTTATGGGACATTTCGGTCAGTGGACCTTTCAGTCTAGGATGACATATTGTGTAAATAACAAGTGTGAAGTTTTTAGTTTTGTGCTCCATAAAACATGTATGACTCCATGATATCTGTTTTGAAATATTGTATTTGACCAAAACGTCTGCCATCGCAAAAATACCTGGCCGAACGTCCTAGGCCAAATCATCTAGGACCGAAACGTCCGTTGGTCGAAACGTCTGTCCACCAGGGTAGTTGGAAGGGGGTGGGGGGGGGGGCAGAGTTGGGGGTGGAGGCAAGTGGGGTGTCGGTTTAGCAATGTAAAATCAGGATGGAGACTCCAGTCGAGGAGTCCGCATAATTGCAAACACCTTCATCATGCCGCTTCAATTAGATGCTAATGGCTTGTCCCTCATATATAAAACTCGCCTCCCATATAATCATTCATTAGATGCTCTGGTCTCACCTGTCTATCATACCATGAAATCAAATCTAAGCCGCCTGTATGTAACTACGATTTCCCCAAATCGTCTACTACATCAAGCTCCCAGGGTGGCGGGGGTCATCTCAATCATCTCAAGGTTGTTTAAACATATTGGGCTATTCAGCGTTTTATCCGCCCTCTTGCATATCGTCTCAGTTAAATCGAAACGCAACAGACTCGCCTACATATCTACCCAATAGCGAGAAGCGGTGTCTTATGACTTTGTGAAAGTAGACTTGATGAAACAGAGTGTGTCTGTCCAGTGGCCCTGCGTAAACATGGATCAACACCGAGGTCAGTTCTGTTGTCTACTGAATGACCTGTTAGCCGACTAAGCCATGTCAGGCAGGAGGCATAATAATCTGTACGCTGTTAGCTCTATATACCCGCACTCCTCGACAATACCTCACCTCTCATAATGAAACAAATACAGCACTTTATTGTCCCTTTTTCGTATTACATATCGTATCGATCATACAACAGGTTACTGGGCGTTCTCGCTACCTTCACGGACAAACCGTACATCAATCCTGGCAGCCCACGTGACCGTGGCGCCATTGCCGTCAGCCAATCCTGTGTCGTGGGCTTGAGCACGCGCGCCGTTGTCATGCAGTCCTGCAACCACCTCACAACCCGCCGTCCGGACCGTACAGCATGAGAAGGCGAGTGCACAAATAGGTGTCGCATGTTTGATTGGGGGTGATATGAGGCCAAATGAGAATAAATACGAATAGGAATTTAATGATTTTGCCATACTTCATGAACTTGATGTATCAAAATCTCTAAAATGATGCTTAGCATGTCAACTTACAAAACGGACAATCCGTGGCGTGTTTGCAACGGTCTTTAGAAAACCTTCCGGTACACGATCAGCCGCAACGTCGTATGAAAAAAAAGAAACTTTTATCCGACCCCTTCAGCAGCAACACTCATGTGTCAAATAAAACAGGAAGGAGGGAAACAGATTTTGCAGCCAGACGGGGGCAGAGCCTCGTCCAACTTCGTCCCGTAAATTCCGTGCTTCATTCAATGCCGGAACACATTAATCACTACATTACCATGCAATCGCATTCAACTCACCGTCAACTAACTGTTTGAATCAATTTTTATCGCAATTTTGTGCGATTTATTTGTTTGGCCGTCGACCATGTCCTGTCAGCAGTGTAGCGAATGTTTGCTGCGTTCTCATTAGTTGTGGCGTCGCCGGAGTTCCTCGCACGCAACGGCTTGTTGACATACGCGACTGGAGGCGTGATTGACGACCCATCATTAGTTTTACGTGTGCATTATTTGGCCACTTGGCATTTGGCGCTGGGCTCAAGAAGACACACGGCGTTATTCAATCACAAACTGCAAAGCTACGTCACATTTGGCATATTGCTATATTTTTGTAACATCATTCATTTTGTTTCAAATTAGTTTCACTAACTTCTGATTGAACAACAGCAGGATTAAACGCCGCGTCGTGGCTAACACGGATTGCACCACACGACCCATCTCGCTTCCTGCGACTGACGGCCCGGAACTTAGTTTTGCCTCCAGACGGCGAATGAAATCATTCCATGTCTGCATGTAAAAAATAAATCTCTTGGTCCTGGTGAATTTAAAATCAGCGACCAAAATTCAGTCCATGAAACGCAATAAGCAACGGATCAATTTAAAGTTAGTTATGTTTTCCATTACCTGAGTCTGATTAACGTCATTCCAAGCTTGATTCGTCTGGTTTTCGTCGAAGGTGGTGTCTAGCGTGTGTTTATTAGATTCCTTTTTCTTCAATGCCACATGTTATGCTTTCAATCAAGTGAAGTAAAATGAAAATAAAATGTGGGAATACAATATGCCAAAGCCGGCGTCACTGTGGACCACAACACGTAGAGACAGCAGACGCTAACTGCAATCAATGGGACACCTGGGCCCGTTTCATAAAACTAAAAATTTACGCGCCTTGTTGACGATTTCATGACATGATGCATTTATACGCGAAATCACGCATACGCAAGTCATACACTGACGCAAAGTAGCGACAATCACATGCCTGTAAATACGGCTGAATAATGTGTCAAGTACATATATATGTGCCTTCTACTCGTTCCATAATTCATTACATCAAGGGCGGTCAGATTATAAATGGAAAACAAATTAGTCGTTCCGGTAGAAGGGCCTATAACTTTCTACGAGCAGACTGCGAACAGACTGCCTCCCAAAGTTTCGGCAGATTAGGCAAAAACTGCCGCTTCGATTATGCTGATCTTTCAGCATTTTATATTCATTGGAATAAAGAATCAACCTGGTAAATATAAAAAAAAATTATCGGGCGGTTGTCATCTTATTGCCCATGCAGCGCAACATATGTGAGGCAGTATATTTAACGCACAATCGATCGCTTCGACGAGTTCAATAATAACAGCGATAGGATTTCAACGATGACGCAAAAACTGTCCCTTCGATTATGTTGAACTTTACCAGTAAGTAGATATTGTTATGAAGAACAGAAGGCCTAAATATTATAGTAATCAGTAATCGAACGAGCAGTTACTGTTTGCTTTCCAGTAAAATAACACTTGCTTACTTTGCCTTTGGTTTAGTCGTCCATGTCCAAGTTTGTTCTTCCGTACTGAACTAAACTGGACCATTTTATGCGACAACTCGAGTGAATTTATTTTCACAAAATGCGGTCCGACAGTTCTGGTATCATTGACTAGAAGTCAGCTGTTATTCGATTGCATATTATGCCATATGGGTTCCCTTTGCTTTATGACAAAGCCAAGGTATGCACGTAAGGTGCACTCATCATGTTTGCAACATTGTATCGTGGATTTCTTTATTGACGTCATTAGTCATGGAGACACGCACTGACCGCGGTGACTCAGCACACTGTCTCCTTTGTTATCGTCAGTTTTGCGCTTTATTTGGCTAAAATAGCAAGAACAAAATTATATCCCAGTTGAATCAGTAACCCAGCCCGGAAATCAGGCCGTCATGTCTGCTAGGAATGGCCCGTTGCCAGGCGACAAAGCCTTAATACACCTCCGGAGGTGTATTAGTTAATATGGATTATGTCGGCAAATGTAAGTAGGATTAACTTTTATGAAACGCATAAAAATTCATATCGGTATTAACTAATTCTGATTAGGCCATATCTGTATTACGTAATCCCTAATACAGTTTTATGAAACAGGCCCCTGGACATGGACGACAAACCAAAGTAAGCAAGGGTTGTTTTACTGGAAAGCAAACAGTAACTGCTCGTTCGATTACTGATTACTATAATATTTAGGCCTTCTGTTCTTCATGACAATATCTACCTACCGATAAAAGTTCAACATAATCGAAGGGACAGTTTTTGCGTCATCGTTGAAATCATATCGCTGTTATTATTGAACTCGTCGAAGCGATCGATTGTGCGTTAAATATAAGCTTACTGCCTCACATATGTTGCGCTGCATGGGCAATAAGATGACAACCGCCCGCTAATTTTTTTTTATATTTACCAGGTTGATTCTTTGTTCCAATGAATATAAACTGCTGAAAGATCAGCAAAATCGAAGCGGCCGTTTTTGTCTAATCTTAGTCTGCAACTTTGGGAGGCAGTCTGTTCGCAGTCTGCTCGTAGAAAGTTATAGGTCTTTCTACCGGACCGACTAATTTGTTTTCCATTTATAATCTGACCGCCCTTGATGTAATGAATTATTGAACGCGTAGAATGCACATATATATGTACTTGACACATTATTCGGCCAACACTTGCTTACTTTGCCTTTGGTTTAGTCGTCCATGTTCAAGTTTGTTCTTCCGTACTGAGCTAAACTGGACCATTTTATGCGACCATTCTCAACTCGAGTGAATTATTTTCACAAAATGCGGTCCGACAGTTCTGGTATCATTGACTAGAAGTCAGCTGTTATTCGATTGCATATTATGCCATATGGGTTCCCTTTGCTTTATGACAAAGCCAAGTTATGCACGTGAGGTGCACTCGTCATGTTTGCAACATTGTATCGTGGATTTCTTTATTGACGTCATTAGTCATGGAGACACGCACTGACCGCGGTGACTCAGCACACTGTCTCGTTTGTTATCGTCAGTTTTGCGCTTTATTTGACTAAAATAGCAAGAACAAAATAATATCCCAGTTGAATCAGTAACCCAGCCCGGAAATCAGGCCCTCATATCTGCTAGGAATGGCCCGTTGCCAGGCGACAAAGCCTTAATACACCTCCGGAGGTGTATTAGTTAATATGGATTAAGTTGGCAAATGTAAGTAGGATTAACTTTTATGAAACGCATAAAAATTCATATCTGTATTAAGTAATTCTGATTAGGCAATATCTGTATTACGTAATCCCTAATACAGTTTTATGAAACGGGCCCCAGGTCTGGCCCTTTGAGCTTATGGTAGCTTATGGCACAACTTCCTCGCTGCCTTTCAAGGAAATGACCAGCTGAAAATATCCCATGAATTATGGCATCCTGCTGTCCATCTCACACTGATTGACCTGTTAATGGCTACTATAATAGGTCAATGTTCACATCATTCAGGAAAACAAGGACCGATTTCAAGAAAGTGGTTTTTTGAGGTCTTCTGCATAAAAAGTGCCTGCAGTGCAAACTTTTTACAATGCCATATCCTTTGTAGCTGTGACTGTTTTCATCAAAGATGTATATATTGCAATCGTTACGCAAGGCGATGATGTGGTCTCTGGTAGGTTTCGTCACAAAAGGTCGTTACTCCGAGTGTCTTTATGATCAGAAATTCCTAATTTTCTTGCGGTTTCCTCCCACCTCAAGGAACTATATGGGTCGTGGGAAGGTGGAGAGTGGTACTAAGAATCCGCCATTGTAAATATAGAGATCTCAGTAATCGACAATGACGGTAATTACAATTGATCGAATCCCCTCTAAGCTCATAGCCAAAAAAGGACATCTGGAATCTGACAGCCGACACCTGACACTTCCCCTTCGTGCCGTTTTGTCCAACACATGGGCTTCTCATCTTCTAGGTGATTAAGTCAAAGGTCAAACGATAAATTCCTCGACCTCCTCTAATGCTCACCTTCTTTCATTCCTCCCTCCCCACTCCCCCTCAATCTCCACCAAAGCCACCCTGTCGTCAGTTTTGAAGTCCTGCTTTCGCCGGAAAAGAAAGGCATTTGTCATTATATAGATTGCACATCATTTTTTTTTTAAAGTTTCGATGGATCAATGGACCATTCGTCATTAGAATTTATCTGTGCAATGAGATTGCGATACAAATGTGAGTGTAAAATTTGTATATACGGGGTAAAAATTCGATCACATAAGCTAAATAAATAAAGGTGCCAAACAATGATACCCTGGCTTTGACAAAAATGCATTCCGGATACTTGCGATTCCAATACATCTTCTTTTCATTTTTTTTTGAACAAACTGCAAATGTCTGCAAAGTTTGAGAGGTATGATTAAAAGTGCTATCCATTTTTGATAGGGGAGAATTTGTGGCATCGGTTTGTGCGGTGGGGAGGGGAGGGGTGTGTGTGTAAAGCGTTGCTACTAACACTTTTGACACTTTTGCTGCTCATCAGAACCCTTGTAATGGCTTAAGCCTGGCGATAACATAAACGCTGTTGCGGCAGTGGAATCGGCATTACAACATTAACTATAAGACACAAACTTCTGCATGACAATGGAGTTCTACTGATAATAGCGACAGAATATGTACCACGATACTACTAAAGGTTGGACGTAAATGTGGAGAAAAATGAATTAATTCGATTACATAAATTTGGCATTCAGCATGTATTAAATGTTTATAGCAAGCGTAACTTAAGTCTTCCAAAGCTATTCCAAAATCGGTATTAAGTCAGTTTGACCAAACCCCGGTTGTTATTAAATCGTTCTCAATAAGATGGGGGGCCGGCGCGACAGCTCAGTGGGCTAGAGCGCTCGCATTGAGTGCTCTGGTCACCTGAGAGCGTAACGGCACCTGGGTCCGTGGTTCGAGTCCTGCTGTGGCCATGTCTGTGTGGTCGCAGGATAAAGATCCCATGTCTTTCTTCGTAAAGAGCAGGGGGTTACCCCCGGGGACATGGCTTCACTCTCCCTTCCTTCTCCTATTGACGCGATATGACCAAAAGTAATTAAAGCGTCCTAAATAACCAACCAACCAATCAATAACATGGTTTAATCTGAACAAAAGAGTTCATCTTCGCATTAAAGTTAATATTTAAACATCTTCGGCGGGGGTGGGTTTCATAAGATCGGGGAAGGCGCCTTCACTGTTGGAACAGCGGTAAACACTATATAACACTCTCCCGCAAGGACGCTTTGCAAAGGGGGAAAAGTAGGGGAGGGGAGGGTAGGATAGAGTTTCATGATAGTCATGATCAGTGACTTTTTCGGTTATTTTTACTATATTTTGTGTCGGCCAGATCCTGGTATCCGTTAAAGAGGCAGGAGGTGGAGCCATACTTCCCATAGTGGGGCGTCAGCGTACTCAACACATCTATTTTACTGACTTTTTTTCCTTCATTAATGTCACCGAGGAACTGACGATATAATAATAATAAACTTTATTGTACCAAAAGGCCTCAGGCCCACAGTACAACATGAAAGATATATACAATCGGCCATACATTATTGTTGAACAAATATTCCGTTTGACGTTTAAATGCCGAATACACAAAGGCAGCCAAAGTAGTTAAATTTATATCATTTGAACTTGACATAATCTGTAAAAAATGTATGCTCTGTTTTTGTTTGCGGGCCAAAATACTTCGTTCGAATATCATCATAGAGTGGACAAACCAAAAGGAAATGTAATTCATCTTCCATTACTTGAAGAGAATTTGTCATGCAGTACTTACAAAATCGCGCTTCCCGTGGGGTACTCCCTCTCATTTTCTCAATAGCTAACGTATGAACAGAACACATATATGGCTTCACGACGAAGGAAAATGTGCTTTCGTCTGGGCAACGGCGCCAGCCACACGATTGCGTGTCTCGTATCTAAATGTCATTTCACTCACATGGGACGCGTGCTTCCTGTTCTGGGCGGTAGAAGGAGCAGGGTGGGGTGGTAGGGAGAAGAGAGAGGCGATGGTTTTAGGAAGTGAGTGATGTGAGATACACACGTAGGAGCCTCCAGCCTTGGAGTCACCATAGCGGCAAACAGCAACTTCCTCAGGCCTACCGAATTGCGTGCTTTGCCCTCGTTTGTCAGAATTGTGACCTCGTAGTTATTCCACCTACATCAGCACACTGGTCTCGTTAATAAACATTCATTAGCCACCATATTATTGCATGTATAGGATACCATGAACTCATGTCTAACCCGCTTGAATTATATACGCCGGCCTCTAACCACGATTTACATATACATGCATACACACATACATCATCTTCAGCCGTTCAGACGTTTCCTTTTTCCAAAAAGTGAGATAGAAGCTCTCAACCGCCTATTGCACTTTAACGTGGCGGCCTAAGGGATTTTCGGGGTATTTGCACATATATTTTTATTCGAAAAAAATAAAATTGTAAAACTTCCTGATTTTTGGCGCAAGGGGTACTTTGTTATGTACTTACAATACAATAATATTGATAGGTTTCAGGCTAGATTCTTTTGGCAAGGTGAGCTTGAACTGTTTCACCCGAATCCTGATGGGAAACTCAACATTGTCACTAAAAAAAGTGGTTATGTCTGTGCGGTCGCAGGATAAAGATCCCATGTCCTTCTTTGCAAAGAGTATGTGGTTACCCCCGGGGACATGGCTCCACTCTCCCTTTCTTCTTCCATTGACGCGATATGACCAAAAGTGGTTAAAGCGTCCTGAATATACAACCAACCAACCATCACACAAGCCTTAGCCAGCTACGACCTTTCCCAGAGTGAACGGGCTTGCAGAGTGGGGTGATGTATCTGTGCCACCTTCGCAAGGTTGCAATGGTGTCATAATTGCCAAGACGAAAAATGCGGCCTTCTGGGACTAATATACCCATAGCGGAGAACTGTTTCCACACAAGGATTCAATTTATGATAGATCGCAGCATACCAACTGGCTCTAAGCCTATAATACACATATGTACAGGGTAACGTGTCGCTTGTTATCGAGGTAAGTTGTAAATAATTTTATACATATTATGCAATATTATTTGACGGTTTGTCGCTGATAATAAACCAACGAATAATGTTTCACAGATTAATCCCATAGTGATATTTCCATGTTCTCTTCACGTGCGACATCTGACACGTTCTAACCAACGTGGCGATCCATCCTATAACAGGTCGTTAGCCGACTGTAGCTTTTAGACTGTAGTCAGCGGTCTAATGGCCGGAAGTATTAAAGACAGGAAAAAAAACAGGAAGACAGGAAGCTGAAAAAAAACAGGGAGCCAAATAGTTCGAGGAGTTTGCAATAAACGACAGCTCTAGATACGGGATACGTTGTAGGCGTCCCCTACAAGACTTCCGGGATTATTAACAAGTAAGAACAAAAGTGAACTCGATGACAACACCGTTCTCATTTTTAGGGTAGAATGTGGGATCTTGCGTCTCGTTCCTTTAAAAGGCTAACATTTCTGGCCGCTATGGCCTCGGGGAGGCTTTGACTGGCTCTCAACCTTGTGGTGGGCCTCTGGTAACGTCAATGAAAGCAGAGACGGCATCACTGCATCGTTACAGTAACTACAAAACACCATCACCAAGCCGGTTGTGTGGGTTAAATCTTACCTTCTACCTACAAATTAAACGAATGAAGCAGCGTGGGACCAACGTTTACTTTTCGGAAGATCTTCCAAGCGTTACCGGCCACTCACTGGAAGTTTACGGAACAAAATGACGTCATTGAGGAACAAAAACTCACGCGCTTTCATAGCGACATGTTGATTGTCCCTCTTCAGTGCACCGCATCCTGATGCACTCACGATGTGGCGTTATTCGCTGTCACTGCTCAGCCAAAAGTCTGGCCCAAGCCGCCGAATGATGGTGTCGCCCATGGAGGTTATTTCACACAAGACAGATTGTATCTATGTGGTGCGACATAGTCGTATGTCACAGCTGAAGTTGTTTGACACAAACAGCAAGGCAGAGGTAAAATAAAAACCGTTAGTGGCGGGGGGAGCATAAGGTATGGACTGCAGAGAATAGAGTAAATGTGACGGAGAAGAACGACAAGGGACCAGGAGGTGAGAAAATAAGATAATAATTTATATATTTATATAGTTTATATAGTATAGGGCATTGCGCAGCACGTTGTCCGTGATATAAACCTGACGTAACCATCAATAAAACGCAAGTTATATGTCATGGAATGGCGCCTGGTGCCCAACGGCAGAGGTCTCCTTGCGCCCAGCGTTTCTTGTGCCATCTCCAAATGTCAACCGACAAAATACAACACACAAAAGACTCTTTTATGGATTATCGCTCCAACTCCTGCCCAGCACATTCGGTTTCGTTGTGCAGCCCGCTATGGTAGCCCCACGTCGGCCCATTAGGACGTGCAAAGGGTCTGTTTATTATCGCTATAAATATGTAATTCCAACAGTTCCCACTAAGGTGCACGGAGTGTAGGCGAATGACATGCCTTGCTATTGCCGATGTTCAACTCTCGCTCTCCTGTCAGAATTGGCAGGTGTTTTATCAATTACTTGGCTTGATTACAGGTTTGTTTTGGACCACTTTCCGGACGAATGTGTGACTGGGAAGTTGTTGACGAGGATTTGTCTATTGTCCACAGAATGGCTTAAGTCGGACCAGGTTACACCATACTATCTCCGGGATATCGAGGCAACTTAATCATTAATTGGTGACCATTATAATCCACATTGCAACTAGCATTACGTCGAATTATGACAGTGATGCCAGCTGCATAGACCAATTTCTGTCGGCAGTGAGGCATATATGGTAACATAATGTTAAGGTGGTCCTCTGTCGACTCTGGTGAGACAGGTGCAAAATCGAACGTCCATTTTGTAGGTATGTATGCAATTTAACGAGACAATGACATCACTTCACCAAATGCACGATGTATGATAGAATTATTAAATCGTTATGCCTATTTATTCCCACTTGATCTCATATCACACCCAATCAGACATGAGACCCCCACTTGTGCGCTGGCCATCTGATGGTGTGTGGTCCGGACGTCGTGGTTGCCGGGGTGATGGCGGCGCGCGTGCTCAAACCCACGACGCGGGATTGGCTGACGGCAATGACTCCACGGTCACGTGTGCTGCCAGGATGGTCTCTCTGTGAAGGCAGTGAGAACGCCCAGTGATCTGAGAGATACGATATTTAATTAAGAAACTAAAAGCTGGATTCACAGTAATGATGAGATGTGGGAGAGGGGCGAATGGGGTAAGGGGTGAGACTTGGCTAACGGCAAGCCCGTTCTACCTCCTTGTTGACATGGATAACTGTTAAAGTTGATTAACTATACAATTCAACTGATCGCCGGGATGTTAATCCCTATTTGTTTACTCACGGTCACGTGATACCTATTGTTTATGTAATGATGTCTGTCTTTCGCATGGCGCCAGCAGCCGGACATGCGACACATTGCCCCTCAACCTTGGCAGACAACCCGCTGACATGTTTCCAATCCCACCACATTTGTACAAAATATGACCTGTTTTTTCTTGGCGCTGAATTTAATCGATAAGCGACCGCAAAGATTCTTATAATCATGTGGTGTTTATGGTTACCTCATAAGCGGGTGAAAAGCGTACTGGGCCGAGTTTAATTTGATGATCGCCAGTAAATGAGCTTCATTAGAGAAATGTTCAGTACAACACCCATCTATACCTGTCACCAGACACGACCAGTACCATCCTGCAAGGTACCTGTCGTAGCAATATTAGACCGTGGCTGTTATTTCAGTTCCCATATTTCCCTGGGCATCCACCCCGCGTGGGTTTCACTGGGAAGTGGATAGGGTATTCCTGTAATCACGCTTTCCGCCGGGTGACCTTGTGGGGGTCTGGACTGTCGTTGTAGACTGATGCTATTGCCGCACGTACTACCCACCCGCCCACTAGCCGACCTCCATCCCCCGCCCCCCAGGCCACACCATGCCCCACCCTCAATCGCGCCAAATCACACCATACTCCACCACCCGCAATGCCACACCATGCCCCACCTGACCCTCGCCATACGACAACACACCCGACACACACCCCCACTCCCACCAAACCACACCAAACCACACTATGCCCCACCATACCCCAACCCCACCCCTACTTCCACCGAATCACACCACACCCCACCCCACCCCCACTTCCACCGAACTACACCATACCCTACCCCACCACCAACAGCCTACCAGTAATTCCCGTGATGGGCGCTAGGAGGCGCGGTCTTTTGGTCCCTCCAGGCAGTAAAACCTTGGATGTTGCCTTATTTAAGGAGCTAATCTCCGTGACCTTGCTGGAGGTCAAAGATTAAGCCCGTAATTACATGTATGGCTGTCTAAGGCTGTATGGCTGTATAACCCCCGCTACCCTCACTCACCCCCCCCCCCCCGCCCCGTCGTCGCTACCGGCGCAAGGACTTCGCAGTTGATGCCCCAGCTCTGTGCCTGAACCTTAATGTAAGAGCGGAAACGACACGCATGGGGAAGTCCCTTGGAGAGGCCTGGGAGAGGCCAATGTTATGGTTTGCCGCATTTTTAGCCGTGGCCCCAGCTAATGACCTTGGTTAAGCTGAAGTATGATGCGTATGCTGTGAAGGAACTATGGATCAGGCCCGCATAAGGAACTCAAGCTCCTTGTAATAGAATTTGTAATCTTAAATTAAGCTTCCTATTACATTTTGTGCCATTCCTAATTCTGAGATGAGTTAGCGCTAAGAAGGCATGCTCATAGCGATCGACAGAGAGGCGAGAGTTCCTAATTTCTCGCAATAATTCCTCGCATCACACGGATTTTTAAAATTGTGGCATTTAAAAGAACGTCGTGACCGTGAATAAAATATTGCCACCACAAACTTGATAGGCTACGACGCCCATCCATTTGCGTTTCCCGCGAAGGCTGTGACAGATTTTGACTGTTATACAGACACTGGGCTAACTATAGAGCGACGGTTAGCGCGGTCCCATGTGGACGTGTATCATGCAGCCAGCCGCCGCCATGTGCAGCAGCAAATGACCCACCGGACCCGGTGAGTGAAACACGATCTGTTTTGTTTTTGAAGGCATATGTGTCGCAGAATTGTCATTAACGTTCCCGGTAAAACACTCTCTTTCTGAAGGAGTGTTGGCCTCAACGCTGGGGATCAAACCCTGACGTCAAGATGGCTGCTGTAGTAGCCTTCTTACGTCGACCCCTCGTTTCGTTACGTCTTCTTCGCGGCCATTATGGATTCGTTATGGATTCATCCAATTCCAGGACAGGAGCTGTCGGTGTCGATAGTCATGAAGAACAAGATATAGGAGCTATATGACAACATCTGCAGCGCACTGGCTAATCCTCATTGCCAGGTCAGCAGCAGCTCCAGCCAGTATTACGGGGTCAGTATCACTGAGTATCTTGTCGTTAAGCCAAATGTGTACTTCCTTTATTTCACAAACATATGTATAAATGGCATTGATGATACTTCATCTGTAGGCGATTCTCATATATTTCCTCGGGCATTTCGGAGTTGGTCTATATTGATGGGTTAGTCTATATTGCCAGGACAAGGGTAATTGTTGAAAAGTTTTCCTTTCGTATGATATGTACATTGATAAAGAGCGACTGTTGGTTAAAAAAAGGTAGGTACACTGGGATAACGATGCAGTATAATTTCCCATTCACCACTAACCGCTGGGTGTCCCCGCACTCAAACCCCGTCTACTCAGGTCACCAACCAACATCTGCAGAAAACACCACGCACACAGTGTCCATTTGTGGTCCACCTTAACTACATGGCACCCTCTCTTCACCCCCCACCCCGCCCCACAGACAGCTCCACGCCCCTTTTACCACCCTCCCGTCCACCTTCTCTATTGCTCGCGCGTCCAACACCCGCTTTCCTCTCTTCCCTTTCCTGGTTGGCAACAGCTGGTAATCCCGGCCGCCACAACACCCTCTTATGCACCACCCCCCCCTTCCTCCAGTCGCCCGGCAACGCCCCAGTGCCCGTTCCTGTGCGATTACTAACCTAACTAACCGGTCGTTTTTCTGTCCAGCTATCTCTTATTGTACCCTGTCCGCTTCCCCGGGACGCTCTACCCTTTCCCCCAAACCCAATCCTCTTCTACCATGGGCTTATATGGGCCTTCAAGTGTTTTTGGGGGGCTTATACATGGGACGTGTCTAGAGTGCACCTTTTTACAGTGCCATATCCTATGTATGCGTGACTGTTTTCATCAAAGAATATATGACAATAATTGTTATGCCCATAAAATTATAATTTCGCGCGGTTTCCTTTCATGTGAAGGAACTTTGTGGGTCTTGGGAAGGTGGGGAAGCTATGCCATTGTAAATATACACGCTTTGGTTTAACAATACATCAGACTTTGCTCTTTGTATCTGGAAATACTGGTGATGGATGGTTAGTGGAAACGCCCAATATATCTGCAGTCACACAGGGGCAGTCACCCCCGGGTTACTCCTCTCCCGTCACTCCGCCTTGCCTTCCCTCTTACGCCCCATTCTGTCTCATGCCCACGTCTTCTTTTGTTCCACCCTCTCTCCTTAATTCCCACGTCTCCTTCCGTTCCGCCCTCTCCCCTCCTGTCTCCTCCCCTCCCATTATCTTCACCCTGGCCCTTTCTGTCCGAGCACCCGTGATCTGATGAGGTTTTCCTGCCGATAGAAGCTGGTGGTACTCTCGCTCTCGCTCCCGTTCTCGGCGTGAAGCCATGTGCCTGTGACCGTGACCGAAGCCAGGTACGAGGAATGAGGTCTGAAGTCTCACCACCCTAATCCGGGGTCCACGCGAAGCGTATTGCCAGGGGTGGGAGCCATCCGTGGTAACCATCCACGGTAATCATCTATTCGTGACCTCCTTGGAGGCCAGTACAAGAGGCTAGTAAAAAACAGGTTCATTGTATCCATAATTCATGAACCTGCGTTAACTCACTATGTGCTAGTTAAAGGACAGGTCACCTGAGAGCCGAGCGGCACGTGGATCGGTGGTTCGCGCCCCGCTCTGGCCATGTTTGTGTGGTCGCAAGATAAAGATCCCATGTCCTTCTCGCAAAGAGTAGAGGGTTACCCCCGCGGTTCCACTCTCCATTCATTCTCCCATTGACACGATATCACCAAATTGTTAAAGCGTCCTGAATATACAACCAAACCAAACCATTAAAGGACAGCTTTCGTGTGGGCTTTCAGAGCTTTTAGAGATGTGCGTTTTCTGCTCAGTTTCGTCAGAAACAATTGAGCACCTTCTCTTTGAATGCCCATATGTGAGACCCATTTGGCAAAAGTTAGAACGTTGGCGCGAGGCCGCATCAGCCCAGACCATATGTACCCGATTTGCACTAATATCAAGTATGTTTGGAGTAGTTTGGTCCCCACATAGCGAACTTATTAATCACTTGACTTTAATTGTTAAAAAAAATATATATTACTGCAAGTGGTCCAACACAGTTCCAGTTTTTCAGGCTGTGAAAAAACTATATAAAGCATTACGATAGGCTCTAAATAAGGTTTGTGTGGGCTACTGATATCAGGGGCTGTTGATATCAGCGGTTGTTGATATAAAGGTTGTTGATATAAAGGTTGTTGATATAAAGGCTGTTCATATCAGGGGTTGCTCATACCAAGGCAGTTGATGCAAGTTTTTTTTATAATTAATTGGACGTTGGACATATGACGCTGTTCGTTATGAAGGTAGCCTTTACCGTTATAACCTTTTTAGTTATATACTGTATACCATGTGCTGTTTATATATATGAATGAATCCTGAATCATATGGACTAACACACATGACCTTCAAGCATGTGTGCCTTCCTTTACAAAGCGGGCAGCCAGCCTCCCCCTCCCGGGGCCTTTCCTGGCAAACACATGACACCAGAGACTGCACCCCCACTCACCCCGTACGCGCCCCGTAGCCTCCCAGGCCACCTTATTCCCGCGACATCTCACGTTTATCACGCCCGTGAGTCCACTAATTACCCACAAACATAATCAAGTCAATTGGGGTGGCGTCTGGCGTGCCGTGGGTGCGGAGAGGGCCAACAAGGTCAAGGCTAAGCTGAGGGGTACGCTTGTGCTGCAGTCAGTGTTGGGGACGAGTGAGGAAGGTTAGTAGCAGGCCCATCCTTGAGGCCGTCCCCACGTGTCTCCGTGTTCTGGGTGGTAAGCCGCAAATTGACTCTGGGAATGTCGACGAAAAATAAAGATAGAAAACAACATTGCGTGGGGCGTTCTGAACGGTGCGGGCAATAATAGCCTATTTATATCCTTCAAGTCACATGAAATAGATTAGACAGAGAATATCACTTCGACCTAACGAAACCTGGGAAGTACCTAGAGCTTGTTCACGTTCATACATATATATGTGCTATTACAAGTGCTAAACCCCCGTGACGCCCCCGTTGTTACCGTCCGGGATGTCAATGCAGCCGTATGTAAAACAGCACCCCCTGTAAGCCTGGAGTAGGCTCATGTTTTTTAATGAGTTCCAGCGGTTACGCTATCGCATGGGTGATGGTCCTGAACAACGTTAGAACTCAAACATACCGGATAGAGGCAGGGGCGCGAACCCGTGACCTGAGGATCCGTAGCTCAGTGCGTCTGCCCACTGAACCACTGAGGCTTCCCACATGTTGAAAGGTGTTTCGGGTAAACTGGTATATATTTTATCGACTTTACATATTTTAGATCTATAGATATCGAGATCTAAAATCCAGAAAAGGGGACATGGCCCGCAATGCGGGGTTATTCGATCCGAGGATATGTAAAAAATGGGTTGAGACCGGATATATAGCGACAAAAAGTCCAGTGCGTTAATGACAGATATGTGGAGAGATTCTCAATGCAGGCATGGCGGAAACATATTTTAGAGCAACATACTTTTAATGATGGAATATATATATATATATTAATTGAAGAATACTGCCTGACAATATATGTGTATATATTAACCCCGTATTCTAATTACATAACATTGGGAATTATACCTCAATAATTTGATTATTCCTGAGTCTCATCTTACTGAAGTTAATTCGATTGTGTTAACAGTGACTGATAAGCCCAAGGAGGGTTGGGTACCATTCTCTAAAGTTATTATTTAACTACGTTCGTTTTGTGTAATACCATGTCAGTATTAAACAAGAAACAACAACACACATATGCACCATTCGTGTCTCTTGGCGAATTGTTATTTACATCGAGCCGTACGGCTTCATATCGCTGCACGATGGCCTTTGTAATAGGAAACTAAATTGGCGCATCTTGCTTTAGGAGGGCGTTATGCCACATTCTTCCCTACATTTAATTTAAGACTGTACTGTACGACGGTATAACGCTAATTGCTTTGATGCCTTAATTTATTGTATGGATGTGTGAATGATGCCTACGCTTGATATTTAGCTATTGTGTCTGGCACGGACACGTATAAAAGTCCACTATCATTATAGTTTCAGGCTTTTGATGTAGGTGGGTGAGAATTAATGCATTTATATATGTATAAATTTGCATTTAAGCAATAACTACCTATTCACATAATTTACATCTTAAAGATTTTGAATGCATATATACATGCATATAAATGTAAAAAAGTGGGACCCGCAACACATTATATTTTTTATCTACATAATGTAAATATAAGTTTGCTAATGAAATATAAGCTTATCATACAGCAATTCACCAGCCGTTACGAATTTTTTGTCTGTAATATGTATTGAACATATGGTGTGATATTTTGATAGTGTTATAACTGTGTAATACGTGTATGTCTTAATGGTTTCATGGCCTGGTATTACCATGAAGACACTAAAATGCAACAATGTCCAATTATGATGAATTAGATGAGAAAGCCACACCTTTCATATTTTCAATCCAACAATATGACATTTTACCGCAATTCATATATTTGCATAATAATGACCTGAAACACCATCCACATTGCAATTATTGTGAGAGGTTTCTCAGTGATAGTCGTTTTGCAACTTAACTTATAACTGGATTGAAACGGTCGTTCAATTTAATTTGGACCAAGCATTTATTCTTCTTGCTCTTTGTAAGAAAGGGAAA
This sequence comes from Arenicola marina, assembly GCA_964019135.1. Lineage (NCBI taxonomy): Eukaryota > Metazoa > Annelida > Polychaeta > Arenicolidae > Arenicola > Arenicola marina. Next base: position 36,275,838 of record OZ025255.1, read on the forward strand.
TTTTAAATAAATGTATTTGCGAATTAATGCACGATTAGAGAAATAAAGTTAATAAAAACGTAAGAAAACGATTTCTGATTAAACATGCAGTAAATTAAGCTGGAGCCAAGTCCTGTCAGATTCATGCCCTAATGGTCTCAGTGAGAATTCAATTTGGAGTCATATGCCATGAACACGTACGTACCGAGATACACTTAACCCCGTGTCTCTGCAGGTACTCTGTCTGTTGACACCTCTCAAACAGTCGTGAACAGTTTTTGCAATCTTCGCAAAAGTTGTTAACCGAGTGTCACGTGTTTCCGCCCCGCACTTAAATCACATGGATCGGTAATCAAATGCTAAGCTAAGGGGACAGTTGGTCATGGCCGTATTTAGTCCATGACAATGTGTCCCCATCTCCCCATGTCCCTTAACCCACCTGGATCGGTAATTTCATGCTAAGCTAGTGGGACACCTGGTCATGGCTATATTCAGCCCATGACAATATTTCACACCTCCCAATGCCCCTTAAACCACCTGAATCGATAATCCCATGCCAATCTACTTGCCACAACATGCCCCCCTTCCCCATGTTCCTAGACCACGTAAATCGGTATTCCTATGCTAAGCTAAGGGGACACACGGTCATGGCTGTATTTATCTCATGACAACATGTCCCACCCTCCACTTGTCCCTTAACCCACCTGGATCGGGGATCCTAGGCTAAGCTAAGAGCACACCTGGTCATAACTATATTCAGCCCATGACAATGTGTCCACCCATAACTGGTGCCTTCCCCCGCGCGTATACCCGAACTGCCTGTGGGCACGCTGCCAACGGAAGACGGCTTGTCATGTTTCACCTCGTTAGGTCTATACGGCTTTGTCTACTTGAATGTCAGCCATTGGGAATGGGAATGCCAGTCGTTATACCGACAGAAGACAGAAGGCAGAAGGGCATTGGAAGTGTGTGTGCGTGTGCGGCGGGTGGGGAAGGGGGTGGGGCAGTGGGGTTGGTCATGACGTGGAGCGATGCTTTCCTAATAGCAGGAACGTTTCGCTCTAAGTTACTGCCTTGTTTCTCCATTAATATCCCTGAGGACCGGGCGTGACAGGTCTTTGAACGAAAAGGACGAAAATCGACCTTCGGCAGAGTAACGCCGCCAATCACACTACTGCTGCCGCATCCAAATGTCAAATGACTCGCATGGGGGCGAACACGCCGTGCTCTGGAGGGTGGGGTGGTGGGTTATGGGACGTTTTGGTCAGTGGACGTTTCAGTCTAGAATGACATCTTGCGTAAATAACAAGTGTGAAGTGTGATTATAGTTTTTAGTTTTGTGCTACATAAAACATGTGTGACTCCCTGATATCCGTTTTGTAATATTGTATTTGACCGAAACGTCTGCCATCGCAAAAATACCTGGCCGAAACGTCCTAGGCCAAATCATCCTCGACCGAAACGTCCTAGGCCGAATCATCCGGGACCGAAACGTCCGTTGGTCGAAACTTCCGTCCTCTGGGGTAGTTGGAAGGGGGTTGGGAGGGGGGGGGGGCAGAGTTGGGGGTGGAGGCGAATGGGGGTGTCGGTTTAGCAATGTAAAATCAGGATGGAGACTGCAGTCGAGGAGTCCGCATAATTGCAAACACCTTCATCAGGCCGCTGCAATTAGATGCTAATGTCTTGTCCCACCCTCATATATAAAACTCGCCTCGCATATAATTATTCATTAGATGCTCTGGTCTCACCTGTCTATCATACCATGAAATCCAATCTAAGCCGCCTGTATGTAACTACGATTCCCCCAAATCGTCTACTACATCAAGCTCCCAGGGTGGCGGGGTCATAAGACATCTCAAGGTTGTTTAAGCATGTTGGACTATTCAGCGCTTAATCCGTCCTCTTGCATATCGTCTCGGTTAAATGGAAACGCAATAGACTCGTATGCATATCTACCCAATAGCGAGAAGCGTTGTCGTATGGCTTTGTGAAAGTAGACTTGATGAAATAGAGTGTGTGTGTCCAGTGGCCTTTGCGTAAACGTAGATCAACACCGAGGTCAGTTCTGTTGTATACTGAATGACCTGTTAGCCGACTAAGCCATGTCAGGCAGGAGGCATAATAATCTGTACGTTGTTATATACTCTATATACCCCGACTCCTCGACAAGACCTCACCTCTCATAATGAAACAAATACAGCACTTTATTGTCCCTTTTTCGTATTACATATCGTATCGATCAGACAACAGGTTACTGGGCGTTCTCGCTACTTTCACGGACAAACCATGCGTCCATCTTGGCAGCCCACGTGACCGTGGCGCCATTGCCGTCAGCCAATCCTGTGTCGTGGGTTTGGGCACGCGCGCCGTCGTCATGCAGTCCTGCAACCACCTCACAACCCGACGTCCGGGCCCCAAACCATCAGATGGCGAGTGCACAAATAGGTGTCGCATGTCTGATTGGGGGTGATATGAGGCCAAATGGGAATAAATACGAATAAGAATGTAATGATTTTGCCATACATCATGTACTTGATGTATTAAAAACTCTAAAATAATGCTTAGCATGTCAACTTACAAAACGGACAATCCATTTGGCGTGTTTGCAACAGTCTATAGAAAACCTTCCGGTACACAATCAGCTGCAACGCCGTACGAAAAAAAAGAAACTTTTATCCAACCCCTTCAGCGGCAACACTCATATGTCAAATAAAACAGGAAGGAGGGAAACAGATTTTGCAGCCAGACGGGGGCAGAGCCTCGTCCAACTTCGTCCCGTAAATTCTGTGCTTCATTCAATGCCGGAACACATTAATCATTACATTATCATGCAATCGCATGCAACTCACCGTCAACTAACTGTTTGAATCAATTTTTACCGCAATTTCGTCCGATTTATTTGTTTGGCCGTCGATCATATCCTGTCAGCAGTGCAGCGAATGTTTGCGGCGTTCTCATTGATTGTGGCGTCGCCTCGCAGTTCCTCGCACGCAACGGCTTGTTGACTTCTGAATGAACAACAGCAGCATTAAACGCCGCGTCGTGGTTAACACTGCGGATTGCACCACACGGCCCGGAACATAGTTTTGCCTCCAGACGGCGAATGAAATCATTACATGTATGTATGTAAAAATTAGATCTTTTGGTCCTGGTGAATTTAAAATCAGCGACCAAATTCAATCCACGAAAGGCAATAAGCAATGGATCAATTTAAAGTTAGTTATGTTTTCCATTACCTGAGTCTGATTAACGTCACTCCAAGCTTGATTCGTCTGGTTTTCGTCGAAGGTGGTGTCTAGCGTGTATTGCTTTATTAGATTCCTTTATTCTCAATTCCACATTTTATGCTTTCAATCAAGTGAAGTAAAATGAAAATAAAAGGTGGAAATAAAATATGCCAAAGCCGACATCACTTTGGACCACAACACGTACACGGCAGCAGACGCTACCTGCAGTCAATGGGACACCTGGCTGCATCGCCCCCAGGTCTGGCCCTTTGAGCTTATGGTAGCTTGTGGCACAACCTCCTCGTTGCCTTTCAAAGAAATGACCAGCTGAAAATATTCCATGAATTCTGGCATCCTGCTGTCCATCGGACACTGATTGACCTTTTAATGGCTACTATAATAGGTCAATGTTCACATCATTCGGGAAAGCAAGGACTGATTTCAAGAAATAGTTTTTTGGGGTCTTCTACATGAAAAGTGCCTAGTATATTTGCGGAACTGCGTTTGCTGCCAATGGAATGTCAGAATGGAGAAATATTGTTTGTGTCTTAAAAAAGGATAACATCGCAGTACACACGTAGTTTGGTATCATTAAAATTGCACGGTGTTGCTTTCTCACGTGAGTGATTTTTAGAGCGATCGCGAAAAATTCGTGGAAGATATGGGCCGAAACGGTATTTTCATATATTTTTTGATTAGAAAAAACCCCTGTAAAACATCCTGATTTTTGGCGCAAGAGGTACTTTGTTATATGCTTACAATACAATAGTACACTAATATTGATAGGTTTTCAGACTAGATTTGTTTTGGCTACGTGAGCTTGAACTGTTTCACTCAACATCGTCACTAAATAAAAAAGTGGCTATGTCTGTGTGGTCGCAGGATAAAGATCCCATGTCCTTCTTCGCAAAGACTAGGGGGTTACTCCCGGGGACATGGCTCCAGTTTCCCTTTCTTCTTCCATTGACGCGATATGACAAACGTGGTTAAAGAATCCTGAATATACAACCAACCAACCATCACACAAACCTGCGCCAGCTACGACCTGTCCAGGAGTGAACCGGCTTGCAGAGTGAGATGATGTACCTGTGCCACCTTCGCAAGGTTGCAATGGTGTCATAATTACAAAGAAGAAAAATGCGGCCTTTTGGGACTAACATATCCATAGCGGAAAACTGTGTCCACGCAAGGATTCGATTTATGATATATCGCAGCATACCAACTAGCTATAAGCCTATAATACACAAATGTACATGGTAACGTGTCGCTTGTTATCGAGGTAAGTTGTAAATAATTTTATATATTATGCAATATTAATTGAGGGTTTGTCGCTGATAACAAACCAGCGAATAATGTTTCACTGATTAATCCCATAGTGATATTTCCATGTTCTCTTCACGAGCGACATCTGAAACGTTCTAACCAACCCCTTGGTTTGGTTGATAACGGCTGGCGATTCATCCTGTAACAGGTCAGCGGTCTCATGGCCGGAAGTATTAAAGACAGGAAGAAAAACAGGGAGTCAAATAATTCGAGGATTTTGCAATAAACGACAGCTCTAGATACGGGATAGGTTGTAGGCGTCCCCTACAAGACTTCCATTAAAAGGCTAACATTTCTGGCCGCTAGGGCCTCGGGGAGGCTTTTACCAGCTCTCAGCCTTGTGGTGGGCCTCTGGTAACTTCAAAGTAGAGACGGCATCACTGCATCGTTACAGTAACCAAAAACACCATCACCAAGAGCGTTGGGTGGGTTAAATCTTACCTTCTACCTACACATTAAACAAATGAAGCAGCGTGGGACCCACGTTTACTATTCGGAAGATCTTCCAAGGGTTTCCGGCCACCCACTGGTTTACGATGGACACTTACTTAATGGTTCTTCTTGCAATGGCCAGAAACGAAACAGTTTAAGTGCAGGAGTATACATAGTAGACACGCGTGGCGTTTAAATGTCCAGACAGCGACCTTACATGTTGTAATGATATGATTAATATCTAATATGTTTGGCCCTGTTATCTTGTTAAGTGAAAAGGTCCAACAGAAATTATATAGTTTCGCATAAGATGCTTGCCTGCTATTACACGCTGTTAATATAGCAATTGGAATTTCTGCCTTCTGTTAGAATAAACTCCACAAAATGGCAATTCCTGCCTGATTCATTTTATTCACAACCACACCCCGTTACATTTGAACCCAGGCGAGGGACTAGGCATATTGGCAGTTGGCGTCTGAAGGCATCGTCTCATTTTCAAACTCCTGAGATGAGTGCTGATTTTCTTTCATCAAGGAATGGCCGATAGGGCAGAAATGAGGTTTCGTGTCTCAACACCAACATATTTTACAAGCGGGTTGGTTAGCATCCGTTAGTCTGTCTCAACCCCAACGAAAGCAGTAAAATATGCCATGCATGTTTCTAGGCGGTAGTGACAGTTGGTGGGAAGTCCACGCTCAGGTCAGCGAGAGGGTGGCCCCTGGCGGTAATTATCCCGTTCATCCTTAGGCATTAATTAGCGTTGACTTTTGTGTCTCATGGGCAAGAAAGCCTGACCTTTGGAAGGGCAGCAGCAAGGCAGGACGAAGCTACACACCTCGCGCCAGGTGTAACTGACGTCACAGAGGGTTACCCCGCCGGCACTTCCTATCTGGTACAGGCTCCCCGTTATATCAGGGGCAGGGGTCACTGGCACTTCCTGTCTGATGCAGGTACCCCATCACATCAGGGGGTTGGCCTGCCGGCACTTCCTATCTGGTACAGGCAGTCCGTTACATCAGGGGGTTGGCCTGCCTGCACTTCCTGTCTGGTGCAAGCATCCCGTCACATCACGAGGGTGACATGCCAACACTTCCTGTCTGATGCAGGCATCCCGTTACATCAGGAGGTTGGCATGCCAACACTTCCTATCTGGTGATGGCACCCCGTATTATCAGGAGGTTGGCCTGCCGGCACTCATTATATGGGACGGGCACTTTCGCACTTTCTATCTGCACACCGTCATATCTGAGGGTTGGCCTGCCGCACTTTGTACCACCTAACCCCTCCCTGTCATATCACTGGCTGAGGTCTTCGCCTTCCTGTCTTACAGTTTGACAGACTTCCAGTCCAACACTTCCAGAATCGCTCTGCTGGTGCCCACAGGTGATTTCTGGGGATCTTGTTGAATGGTAGTTGTCGCCATGGACACGGAATATGCATGTGGGCATCGCCGGTTGGTGTAGCAGTTAGGGGGTAATACGGGATATAGGTCTAGAGTTGTGTGACGCATTATAGTAATGCAACTCCCATTGCGCCGGTTTTAGGAAGTTGGCGATCCTAGACGCGCCAAAACGTGTTACTTTGTCGACTTGACTGGGTGGAGGGGAGGTTAGTTCACATGGGGTGAAGCTCTTGCTGTTTCATATCGTACCCCCTCATGTGATGCATGCTTCTCTGCACATCAGACACATCACCAACGTATGAAAAGACATTTTAGCTCTAAGTATCTCACATATCTTTAAATAAATACACATCATCTCTAAATTATTGCACATGTGTCCATATATTTACGCGTATTATTAAATCATTTTAACATATCTCTTATAAATAGCAGTAATGATATGCTAACTCTATAGGGGGACTCGCTATGGTGGAGGACTTGTTGGTGAAGGGCTGACTAGACCAACTGACTCACCGGAACAGATGGTTGGTTGTATGGCTGGCGCTCTCGCTTGGTCTAAGGACCCGCTGATTTAATGATATGTGCAACTGAATTAATGATATATGCAATTGAGTTATTATAATAGATACATATAGTTTAATTAGTGAGTGCGTTCTCAGCTTTAAATAGACTATCAACACTGCGTGGATGACTAACTTTGGAAGAGAGTTTATGCTATCTAACAGATGCCATCTTTTGACGTATACGATTTAATAGTTTTTATGCCAATTTAGAATATATGTAATCTTTATTTATTTTGGAGAAATAAATCGTGCTGTATCTAAAAAGAATAAAACCCTCCAAAAATAAAATATTTATTGCCGCTGTTTGGGTTAACGTCCGGGTCCTCGCATCCTGCAGAAAATAAGGAAAACGATTTCCACCGAAGTCAAATGACACAGATAGGGGAGAAGCGAATCCACATAATAAGGCAAGGGAACTAAACGACACGGTGCAAGGGGAAACAGCTATATGAAAACGGATGCAAATAAGTAAAGGATGTGAGAGTATGCGCGACAAAATGGCGACGTGGCACTGTGGGGAGGGTTGGGGGGGGGGGGGGGTACGCAATTCAGATACTTGAAGGTAGATCGTCACCGGCGAAAAAAAAATACAAATTAGCTAGTATTATTCTCCTGTATTTACCCGCTTGTATTTCCATTTCAAATGTCCACATAAACTAAGTAGGGAGAAAAATATTAGGAGTAACTTTTGTAACTACCTGGCTAGTTAATTATATGCTGTACCGAACGGCGACGGAACCGAGGAACTAATTTTTTTCTGTCTGGCTGAAAGGTCGACGGCACGCCGACAGACAACCGAGACATAGAACATGTCTTATCTCAACGCGGAGCTGCGACGGCACGCGCTGGCACCACTTCGGCACCACATGCAATGCGCGTTAGTCAAGTGAAACTCAACGTACCATGTTCCACCAGTTCCATCGCCGCGCGCATTGCACGTCTAGTGGGCGTTAGCACTAAGATGGAGCAAAATGACGTCATTGAGGAACACAAACTCATGTACTTTTATAGCGACATGTTGATTGCCTCTGTTCAGTGGAACGCATCCTGGTGCACTCAGGATGTGGCGTTATTCCCTGTCACTGCTCAGCCAAAAGTCTGGCCCAAGCCGCCGAATGATGGTGTCGCCCATGGAGGTTATTTGACACAAGACAGATTATATCTATGTGGTGCGACATAGTCGTATGCTACAGCTAAGTTGTTTGACACAAACAGCAAGGCAGAGGCAAAATAAAGCAGAAGGTATGGACTGCAGAGAATAGAGTAAATGTGACGGAGAAGAACGACAAGGGACCAAGAAGTCAGAAAATGAGATAATAATTTATATAGTTTGAAGGGCAGCACGTTGTCCGTGATATATACCGGGCAAGCTATATGTGATGAAATGGGGTCTTGTGCCCAAAGATAAAGGTCTCTCTGCGCCCAGCGCCTTCTTGTACCATCGCCAAATGTCAAGCAGCAAAATTAACACCCAAAAGGCTCTTTTGGATCGTTGCTCATAACTCCTGACGGGCATATTCGGTTTCCGTATGCAGCCCGCTTTGGCAGCATTTCGTCAGCTCTTTAGGACATGCAACGGGCCTATTTATTGTCGCATTAAATATGTTATTACAGCAGTTCCCACTAGGCTACACCTAGTGTAGGCAAATGGCTGGACGAATCACAGGCCTCGCTATTGCCGATGTCCACTTGTCGCTCTCTTAGGATTGGCAGGTGTGTCGTGAATTAATATCTTGCTGAAAGAGGCGGGATTACAGGTTTGTTTTGGGGCACTTTACGGTGTGTAACTAGGAGGTTGTTGACGAGGATTTGTCTATTGTCCATAGTATTGTCCATCTCCGGGATATCGAGGCAACTTAATAATTAATTGGTGATCATTATAACCAACATTGCAACTATAATTACGTCAATATTACGACAGTGCATGACGCCGTTTGCACAGACCAATTTCTGTGGGTAGTGAGGATATATGATGATATAGTTTCAAATTGGTCGTCTGCAGACTCTGGTGAGACAGGGTCAAAATTGAACGCTTATTTAGTAGGTTTTGTATGCAATTAAACGACGGGACGATGACATCACTTCACCAAATGCATGTCTGAGTGTAAACTCATTAAATCGTTATGCCTATTTATTCCCATTTTGCCTCATATCACACCGTTCAGACATGTGACTCCCACTTGTGCACTGGCCATCTGATGGTGTGTGGTCCGGACGTCGTGGTTGCCGGGGTGATGGCGGCGCACGTGCTCAGACCCACGACGCGGGATTGGCTGACGGCAATGACGCCACGGTACGTGAGCTGCCAGGATAGTTTCTCTGTGAAGGCAGTGAGAACGCCCAGTGATCTGAGACATACGATATTTAATTAAAAAAATAAAGGCTGGATTTACAGTAATGATGAGATGTGGGGGCAGGGGGAATGGAGTGAGAGGTGAGACTTGGCTAATGGCAAGCCCGTTCTACCTCCTTGTTGACACGGATAACTGTTAAAGTTGATTAACTATACAATTCAACTGATCGCCGGAATGTTAATCCCTGTTTGTTTACTCACGGTCACGCGACACCTATCATTTATGTAATCAGTTTTGTCTTTAGCATGGCAGCAGCAGCCGGGCATGCGACACATTGCCTCTCAACGTTGGCAGACATCCCGCTGACATGTTGCCAAACCCACCACATTTGTACAAAATATGACATTTTTTTCTTGGCGCAGAATTTAATAGATAAGCGACCGCAAAGATTCTTATAATCATGTGGTGTCCATGGTTACCTCATAAGCGGTAGCGTAGTGGGCCGAGTTTAAAATGATGATCGCCAGTAAATGAGCTTTATTAGAGAAATGCTCAGTACAACACCCATCTATACCTGTCACCAGACACGACCAGTGCCATCCTGCAATGTACCTGTTGCAGCAACATTAGACCGTGGCTGTTATTTCCGTTCCCATATTGCCCTGGGCATCAACTCCGGGAGGGGATCACCGGAAAGTGGATAGGGTATTCCTGTAACCAGGCTCTCCGCCGGGTGACCTTGAGGGAGTCTGGACTGTCGTCGGGCTCCGTCTACTCACGTAGACTGATGCTATTGCCGCACTTACTACCCACCGGCCCACTCGCCGACCTCAACCCCTCCCCCCCTCCCAGGCCACACCATGCCCCACCCCCAATGGCGCCAAACCACACCATACCCTACCCCCCACAATGCCACACCATGCCCCATCTGACCCTCGCCAAACGACAACACACCCTTACCGCCGCCAAACCACAGCATACCCCACCATACCCATCCATACTCCCACCACAAAACCAACCCCACCATACCCACTCCAGCTCCACTCCCACCAAACCACACCAAACCACACTATGCCCCACCATACCCCAACCCACCCCTACTTCCGCCGAACCACACCACACCCCACCCCCACTTCCACCGAACTACACCATAACCTACCCCACCACCAACAGCCTACCAGTAATTCCCGTGATGGGCGCTAGGAGGCGCGGTCTTCTGGTCCCTCCAGGCAGTAAAACCTTGGATGTTGCCTTATTTAAAGAGCTAATCTCCGTGACCTTGCTGGAGGTCAAAGATTGAGCCAGTAATTACATGTATGGCTGTCCTAACCCCCTCTACCCTCACTCACCCACGCCCCCCCCCCCGTCGTCGTCGTTACCGGCGCAAGGACTTCGCAGTTAATGCCCCAGCTCTCTGCCTGAACCTTAATGTAAGAGAGACCAATGTTATGGTTTGCCGCATACTTTAGCCGTGGCCCCTGCTGTCACGGCGTAACGAAGTGAACTTTTTTAATAACATGTTACAAGCCAAAACGCCTTGAAAATGTAAAAAAGTAAACAAATAAAAAAAAACAGCTCTGCGATATAACTCTTCCCTGGATCAGACATTGGTGCATATGGCGCCTGATGGGCACATCATATTGCATGCTGATTTCCCCGATGATTTCTTCCATGAATATTGCTATTACTGTTACATCGAAATGGCTTTTGACGGTCAGCTAATGACCTTGGTTAAGCTGAAGTATGATGCGTATGCTGTGAAGGAACTATGAATCAAGCCCGCATTAGGAACTCAAACTGCTTGTAATAGAATTTGTAATCTTAAATTAAGCTTCCTATTACATTTTGTGCCATTCCTAATTCTGAGCTGCGTTAGCGTTAAGAAGGTGTACGTTGCTCAAATCGATCGGCAGAGGATCGAGAGTCATAATAATTCCTCGCATCAAACGGATTTTCAAAATTGTGGCGTTCAAAAGAACGTCGTGACTATGAATAAAATATTGCCGCCACGAACTTGATAGGCTACGACACCCATCCATTTGCTTTTTCCGCGAAGGTTGTGACAGATTTTGAATGCTATGCAGACCCTGGACTAACTATAGAGCGACGGTTAGCGCGGTCCCATGTGGACGTGTATCATGCAGCCAGCCTCGGGCACGTGCCGCAGCAAATGACCCGGATATTGGCGCCCGTCTGTCTGTGGATACCTTGGCGACCGGCTAATGGCCTCCTGGTTAGTCCGCACTCTACGGCATGGTCCGATTTCTGTTTGCGTTTTGCGTTATCAACGAACTTCTTCGTTTTATTATTCTTAGTTGCTACGCGGAGTTAAAACCGCCTCCAGGATTTGAAGGCATACGTGTCGCAGAATTGTCATTAACGCTCCCGGTAATTAGTTGGTGATTTAGGTGATTAGTTCGTTATGGATTCATCCAATTCCAGGACACGCGCTGTCGGTATCGATAGTCGTGCAGAACAAGATATAGGAGCTATATGACAACATCTGCAGCGCACTGGCTAATCCTCATTGCCCTGTCAGCAGCAACTCCAGCCAGTATTACAGGGTCAGTATCACTGCTGAGCCCGTCGGTCACTTGTTCCTTTATACATATGACCGAATACTTCATTCGTGTCGTTAAGCCAAATGTGTACTTCCTTTGTACACATTTATAACAAGAATATGTTATAAATGGCATTGATGATACTTCATCTGTAGGCGATTCTCATATATTTCCTCGGGCATTTCGGAGTTGGTCTATATTGATAAGGTTAGTTTATATTGTCAGGACAAGGGTAATTGTTGAAAAGTGTTTCTTTCGTGTAATATGTACATTGATAAAGAGCGACTGTTGGTTAAAAAAAGTAGGTACACTGGGATAACGACAGTCACAGATGCAATATAATTGCCCATTCACCACAAACCGCTGGGTGTCCCCGCACTCAGACCCCGTCTACTCGGGTCACCAACCAACTTCTGCAGAGAACACCACCACCCAAACACTGTGTCCGTTTGTGATTCACCCTAACTACATGGCACCCTCTCTTCACCCCGCGCCCCCCAGACAGATCCACTCCCCGTTCACCACCCTCCCACCCACCTCCTCCAACAACCGCTTTCCTCTCTTCCCTTTCCTCTCTTCCCTTTCCTGGCTGGCGACAGCTGATAATCCCGGCCGCCACAACACCCTCTTATGCACCTCCCCCCCCTGCCCATCCCCCGTCGACCTGTCCCCCTTCCGTCCCCGTTCCGTGCAATTCTCTACAGCTGTCACTGCCACCCCTTTAGTCCGGGCAGCCTGGGCACAATCTGGGGTCAACCCGAAACAAATTGCAATAGTAATCAAACCTGTTTTCTGTCATTCCTTATGTATCCGGTAAGATCATTTCCAAAATGTACCAAAATCTACTCATTGGAACGAATCTTTTACGGGCGAAGTTTACCCTACCCCAGAAACTCCAGAATGGATTATGTATTTGACCTTACACGAAGTGGCAGAAAAGCTCTGATAATTGAGACCCCTACTACGAATTTAGACCTTCGTAGCCTACCCCTACTATATGTTATGGAGTGTTATTTCATCTGCCAAATGCAAAACGAAAAAAAATATCCTTAATATTACATTTTTTTACATATTTTTTAATGAAGGGGGGGGGGGGGTGACTATCTGCAACGTTTCACTTTTAATAAGTGAAACGTAATAGGCAACTGAGGTGTGCCTGAACATCGGGGGGAGGGAGGGGGCGGGGAGGAGGTATTTATGTTTCTGGGGAATGGACTTTTCATTTGATCTGGACCTTGAACTGAGAATGATAAAACTAATTCTTCGTGAACTGGGAATACGGTAGACTGCGACCGTCGTGATCAAGGATTTTAATTAGTCGTAAAATGGGAATTTTAACATGCTTCCGCCCTTTACTTTGTTTGCGAGAAGTGCTCCATTTAATTCATCGTGACCTGGGAATCAAGACATTTATTCGTCGTTATCAGGGAACACGACGCGCCCTTGCACCCCCCCCCCCCGCCCAACATGGTGTGCTCCTCCCCAAACTTGGGGGTTCTCCCCTCCCATAAGTTATGGTGTATACGTTCCCGTAACTTAGGATACCACCACAACCTGAGTGTCACCCCTCCCCTAACTTGGGGCATCTTCCCTCTTCTAATTTAGGGTGTCTACCCTCTCCTAACTTGGGGTACTACTCTAACTTGGGGTACCACTCTAACCAGGGGTACCACTCTAACTTAGGGTATCACTCCAAGTTCGGGTGGTCCAACTTGGAGCGTCTCCCTTAACCCATAACTTAAGGCCTTTCCCACCGCCAAACTTGATGCCTCCCCATCTCCAAATATTGGGTGTCTGCCCACCCCCCATAACTTGCCTCTCCCCACTCTACACTTGCGGTACACGTTGAAAACCTGGGGTGTCTTCCCTCTCCTAATTAGGGGTGTCTTCTCTCCCCTAACTTGAAGCACCATCTATACTTGGAGTGTCTCCCGTCCCTAATTTTGGGATATTTCCCCTCCTTTAACGTGGGGTGTCTCCCCTCTCCTAACTTGGAGTACCACCCCAATTTAGGTTGCCTCCATATTTCTCATGCATGGTGTCTGCCCTCCCCTAATCTGAGGTGCCTCCCCTTCCCTAAGTTGGGATGTCTCCCCTCCCCTAACTTGGGGTGCCTCTCCTGTCAAAACTCCCGTCTTCCCTTTGATAACTTGGGGTCTCCATCCTCCCCAAACTTGGGGTACTACCCGAACTTGGGTACTACAACTTGCCAGAACTTGCTACAACTTGCCAGAACACCACCCCTCCAGAACGTAGTAGGGGCGGATCTAGGAATTTGAAAACGGGGGTTGGGTGTTTACTTGGGGCACCACCCCTGACTTGAGGTGTCTCCCCTTCCCTAAGTTGGGATGTCTCCCCTCCCCTAACTTGGGGTGCCTCTCCTGTCAAAACTCCCGTCTTCCCTTTCATACCTTGGGGTCTCCCTCCTCCCCAAACTTGGGGTACTACCCGAACTTGGATACTACAACTTGCCAGAACTTGCGCACCACCCCTCCAGAACGTAGTAGGGGCGGATCTAGGAATTTGAAAACGGGGGTTGGGTGTTCACTTGGGGCACCACCCCTGACTTGATGTGTCTCCCCTTCCCTAAATTGGGATGTCTCCCCTCCCCTATCTTGGTGTACCACCCCAACTCTTGGTGTCGTCCCTCTCCTAACTTAGGGTGTCTCCCCTTCCATAACTTAGGGTGTGCCCCCTCCCCTAACTTGAGGTGCCTCCCCTCTCCAAGCTATGGGTAGAGCCCCAATTTGAATGTCTTCCCTCCCCTAACTTGGGGTACCGGCCAACTTGGGGTGTCTTCCCTCCACATCCAAACTTCGAGTGTCTGCCCTCCGTACTATCTCAGTCTCGCCTCCCCTAACTTAGAGTATATCCCCTCTCCTAACTCCTTAAACCCCCTAACCTCCGCCCCACCCCTTTCCCCTTGGATCCTGCTGTACCATCGGTACCGATGAAATGTTACATTGAGAGAGATGAAATATACAATATTGGTCGTCGTGGTGGGGGAAAAATTCATTTAATCTCCCCCCCCCCTCCCGTTCCCCTCCCACATACATATTTTATTTATATGATCAAGATAAAACCTGTCAACAATCGATTGAATTGCGAATATCGGACCATGTATGAAAAAAGTCTGTCAAGCCTGAGACCCATCCGGCTCGCCATGCAAGTACACTGCGTCGATCGACAGTCAGAAAAAGAGGTTGTTCCAGGTGACCCTGCCCGATGGCATCCCTTTCAGGGGAGCCTCAGAAAAGAAATGATGCTTAAATAAAAAATAAATCAAAAAATGAAAAAGAGGTTCTGAATGTAAAGATTCCTATAGACTTTAATATACAATATATTTGATCTATGTTTGTTGTATTTTGCAGTTTAAATAACTCTCTATCACGCAAACCGGAAATATGGGTATTGTAGGTCACAATTCGTAGGGCGGATCTTAACTCCCTCGCCTTCCGGTCATTTTGTTTATGTAAAAATATGTTGCTTCTTGTGGGGTTAATAGGGTAAAGTAAGCCACCCCCTTAAAAATATGTTCCAATGAATAAATTTTGGTAGATTTTGGAAACACTACTCCTAGATAACTAAGGAATGAGAAAAAACAGGTTTCATTACTGTTGCAATTTGTTTTGGGTATATCCCTATTTTGCCCGGAGTACTTCCGTTGTCCACCGTCTGGCTATTGTTAAAAAGATAAAAACGCGGGTCTCCAATGGATTATTCTGTTACCTTCAGTCACGCGAGACACTACATGTACACTACGTGTGACCCGAACTACAGAAGACATGCAGTTTACGCCATCTGACAGTCCATCTTGCGTACGTTCTCTTCCACAGGCAACTCACACTTTCCATTTTTGTCTAATCCCCATACACCCTGTCCCTCTTCGCGTCCCTTCTCACCGTGCATATTTTACAGTGCATAACCCATGTATGCGTGACTGTTTTCATCAAAGAATATATTGCAATCGTTACACAAGGCGATAATGTGGTCTCTGGTTACTGCGACTTTTTTATGCCCAGCAATTTATACTTTTCAGCGGTTCGATCTCACGTCAAGGATTTCGCTGGTCGCTAGAAAGTGGCGAGTGGTCCTAATCATCCGCCATTGTAAATATAGAGACTTCCGGTAGTCGACATTGACGGTAGTTACAATAGATCTCTTCTCCTTTAACCACATAGCCAAAATGACATCAGGCCTCTAACAGCCGACACCTTACATCTGATACCTGGCGTCTGATATCGGACATCTGACATTTCACTTCTGACATCTGACACTTCCCATTCGTGGCGTTTTGTCCAACACATGGTCTTCTCATCTTCTAGGTGATTAAGGTCAAACAATATCTTTCCGGATCACCTGTAAAGCTCACCATCTTTCATTCCTCCCTACCCCCCCACCATCCCCCTCAACCCCCACCGAAACCTCCCTGTCGTCAATTTTGAAGTCTTGCTTTCGCCGGAAAGGAAATATTCAGGAAGTTTAAATATCGATAGATCAATGGACCATATGTCGTGAGAATTTATCTATGCAATGAGATTGTGATGTGAGTATAATTGTGAAGGTACAGGGCAAAAATACGATACGTTGGCTTTAAAAAAAATAAATTCCGGATATTTGCGAATCAAATACATATTTTTTTCATTGGCACTCTGGTAATAGAGCATCAGCACTTTATGAACAAACTTATAACATATATCTGATACGACCCCCATATAAGGCTTAGTTTGGCTGCATGATATATAGTGTCGGCGGGCCCACCCCATGATGTGACGGCTTGCCTGTACCAGATAGGAAGGCCAACGTCCTGATGTGAAAGGGTTCATGTACCAGATAGGAAGGGCCGGTGACCTCACTCCCTGATATGACGGAGTGCCTGTACCAGATAGGAAGTGCCGGCGAACCAACCCCCTGATGTGACGGGGTGTCTGCACCAGATATAACGTCCCAGTGACCTCATCTCCTCATGTGACGGGTTGCCTGTCACCCTGCTGGTGAAATTAAAAGTATATTAAAACTCTTCCTATGGCGTAAAAGGCCATGATTTGTAGTGACAGACGCGTGGCAACCCCCAGAATATATGTCAAAACAGTGCTTATATCCATCTCTGCAAATTATGAAAAAAAGTGCTATCCATTTTGAAAGGGGCGAATTTGTTGCCTGTAATCAATTTTTGCGCTGGGGAGGGGAGGGGTGTATGTGTAAAGCGTTGCTACCACACTTTTGAACACTTTTGCTGCTCATCAGAACCCTTGAAAGTGACACAAACCTGGCGATAACATAAACCCTGGTGCGGCAGTGAACTCGACTTCGACATAGACTTCCTTCTTACTTTTCCTCTGAGCTGGAAAGAAAATGTCAAACGACTAGATGTTTTTTTTTCAAGACTAGCCGCCCCGCTCGCTCCGCTCGCGGGACGTCTAGCGTTCGCAGTAATAAGCGAAAGAAATAACAGTACGACAGTATTTTGTTTTAGACGTCAAATAGTAGCAGGCAGGAGGTAGACATTGGGCAGAAATAATATCGAGAATTATATTGACATAAATTGAGACCGGGAGCTACGGAATGACGGGACATAAATGTTAAGGATATTTAAACCCTGTGCAATTATTGTGCATCCAGTACAGAATATTCAAATTGCGGCTAAAGCACGATAATAAACGAATATCAGTCCAGTAAAACTAAGGCCCAAGCTCATACATTGATTGAGTAAAAAAAAAAGGGTTGATTGAGTTTTAAAAAAAGGAGCTGTTTCCCGTCCGTTGTTCGTCATTTAACGTAGTACTACTACCTTCAGTGGATAAAATTTGCCTGACGTCCTGGTTGGATCTATAGAATTGACGTGTAGACCGCTTAACTAAAAATTGGATCAAAGATCAAAAAGATCAAATCAATTCAAATAGGCAAGGTTCCCCGGGCAGAGTTCGTTCTCTTGCTACTAATGTGAAGTTGTGGACGTGAGACAGAACGGAATTTGCTTGTTTTGATGACGGTTTGGGCGATAAGGCGTTGGGAGAAATATTATTACTGTTGGCACCAAGCCAGGTAGCCCGCCGCAGGCATGGTCACCATGCGCGATAAACACCCGAAAGCGATATTATGTCGCGGGATAAGGTGATAAGCACCCAGCGGTTGTGTTGACACATGCGATAGCTTTGACACATCTAAGAGCGACGGCTGGATATTAATAGGTTCAAGGCGGCTGCTAGTGCCGATGGGCTCTTGCATGCCGCGGCATAGTGGGAAAGACAGTGGGACAGACAGCTTCATTTTATTAGTATAGAAACTAGAAGAAACGATTGCACTAAACTTTTTGAAATTTAGCGTATATTGAATGTTTATACCAAGCGTAACTTATCAATACAAAGGTCGGTTACTAAGATTAAGTCTTTGGCAATTCCCAAATTAATCAATATTATGTCAGTTTGACCGATCCCTGGTCTTCTTACTAAATTGTTCTCGATAAGATGGTTTAATCTAAACAAAACCGTGGAGCTCATCTTCATATTAAAGTTATTATTTGAACATTTTTGGCGGGGGCTGGTTCCATCAGATCGGGAAGGTGTCTTCACTGTTGGAACAGCGGTAAACACTATTTAACACTCTCCCGCAAGGAGGCTTTAGAATCGTCGGAAAATGGCAACATGCAATTATGGGCGTGCTGTTCCATGATTTATGCTCCATGATTTTCCTCCAAACTTATTACTCCCACCCCCCCCCCACTTTCCATGACTTTAACTCCATGAAAAAAGTGAATCTGCTATTACTTTCTCCAAAAATTCCTAACCGTGGGAACACAATTATCGCAGCCCTGCCTTAGCTCTCATTGGGTGTGCCTTGGCGATAGTGCATGCTATTCAGTGTCCCAGTAATCTTGAAGCACAGACACCAGTACAGTCAGTGTAATCCATATATGATATACCGTCCGTATCTCTTAATATGGTCAATATTTCTTCATAATGAGAGAGCGTTATGGGCTCTGGTCGCAACGCGGGCCACACCCAAAAGCAGCCAGGAATGACAGGTCCTACGTTCCACATATGCTGGAGCCCATATTTTGTGTCGGCCAGATCCTGGTATCCGTTAATGGGGCAGGAGGAGCCATGCTTCCCATAGTGGGACGTCAGCGTACTCAACACATCTATTTTACTGCCTGTTTTCCTTCATTAATGTCACCGATTAACGGATTTGACATGCCTTCACGACGGAGGAAACCGTGCTTTCGTCGGGACAACGGCGCCAGCCACATGATTGCGTGGCTCGTATCTACATGTCAAATCACTCATATCGGACACGTGCGTCCGGTTGTGGACGGTAGAAGGAGCAGGGGTGGAGTGGTCGGGAGAGGAGAGAGGCGATGGTTTTAGGAAGTGAGTGATGTGAGATACACACGTAGGAGCCTCCAGCCTTGGAGTCACCATAATGGCAAACAGCAACTTCCTCATGTCGCCCGAATTACGTTTGTCAGAATTCTGACCTCGTAGTTATTCCACCTCAGCACACTGACCTCGCAAATAAACATTCATTAGCTGCCCTATTCTGGTCTGCATAGGGCATCATGAAGTACCATCTTACCCGCTTGAATTATATACGCCGACCTCTAACCACGATTTACATATATATGCATTCTCACATGCATCATCTTCAGTCGTTCAGACGTTCCCTTTTTCAAAAATAATTTTTTTTTTTTACCAGATACATCATATTATATGCTTATATATAGTATTATATACTACAATAAATGCAATAATAATAAAATGTGTTTTCCGGAAACTTTTTCCAAAAAGTGAGATAGAAGCCCTCCTCCCCCCCCCCCTCCCCCCTATTGCACTTTAACGTTGCGGCCTGTGGGATTTTCGGGTATTTGCAAATATTGTTTGATTAGAAACAAATAAGGCTGTAAGACATCATGATTATTGGCGCAAGGGGTACTTTGTTATATGCTTACAAAACAATAATACAATAATATTGATAGGTTTTCAGGCTAGAATTTTGGCCATGTGAGCTTGAACTGTTCACCCGAATCCTTTTGGAAAACTCAACATCGTCTCTTGAAAAAAAAGTGGCTATTTCTGTGTGGTCGCAGGATAAAGATCCCATGTCCTTCTTCGCAAAGAGTAGGTGGTTACCCCCGGGGACATGGCTCCACTCTCCCTTTCTTCTTCCATTGACGCGATATGACAAAAGTGGTTACAGCGCCCTGAATATACAACCAACCAACCATCACACAAGCCTGCGCCAGCTACGACCCATCCCAGAGTGAACTGGCTTGCAGAGTGAGATGATGTACCTTCGCAAGGTTGCAATGGTGTCATAATTACTAACATACCCATAGCGGACAACTGGGTCCACGCAAGGATTCGTTTTATGATAGATCGCAGCTAGCTCTAAGCCTATGATATACAAATAAACACGGCAACGTGTCGCTTGTTATCGAGTTGAGTTGTAAATAATTTTGTATATTATGCAATATTATTTGAGAGTTTTTCGCGGATAACAAACCAGTGAATAATGTTGCACTGATTAATCCCATAGTAATATTTCCATGTTCTCTTCACGTGCGACATCTGACACTTTCTAACCACCCCTTTGCCCCAGCTGATAACAACTGGCGATCCATCCTGTAACAGGTCGTCAGCAGGATGTAGCTTTTAGACTGCAGGCAGCGGCGTAATGGCCGGAAATGTTTAAGACAGGAAGAAAAACAAGAAGACAGGCAGCCAGGAAGCAGAAGAAAAACATGGAGCCAAGTAATTCGATGAATCTGTAATAAACGACAGCTCTAGATACGGGATACGCTGTAGAAAACTCCTACAAGACTGCCGGGATCATCATCAAGTAAGAACAAAAGTGAACTCCACCGTTCTTATGTTTTAGGGTAGAATGTGGGATCGTGCGTCTCATTCCATTAAAAGGCTAACATTTCTGGCCGGTAGGGCATCGGTGAGGCTTTTACTAGCTCTCAACCTTCATGTAGGTCTCTGGTAACGTTTCATCGGCAAAAAAGCTTACCCTCTACCTACACATTAAACAAATGAAGCAGCGTGGGACCCACGTTTACTTTTCGGAAGATCTGCTTGAGTGTTTGGCCCTGTCATTTTGTTAAGGTCCAAAAGAAATTATATAGTTTCACATTAAGTGCTTGCCTGCTATTACACGCTGCTAATAGTGCGATTGGAATTTCTGCCCTCTGTTAGAATAAACTTCACAAACTAGCAATCCCTGCCTCGTCCATTTTATTCACAAACAAGCACCGGTTACATTAGAAGCCAGGCGTGGGAAAGCATATTGGCAGATGGGGTCTGGAGGCGCCGTTTCTTTTTCAAACCTGAGATGAGTGCTGATTTCTTGCCACCAAGGAATGACCGATAGGGCAGAAATGAGGTTTCATGTCTCAGCACCAACATATTTTACAAGCGGGTTGGTTAGCATTTGTCCGTGTGTCTCAACACCAACGACAGCAGTAAAATATGCCATGCATGTTTCTAGGCAGTAGTGACAGTTGGTGGGAAGTCCACGGTCAGGCCCGCGAGAGGGCGTTGACTTTCATGTCTCATGGGCAAGAAAGCCTGACCTTTGGAAGGGCAGCAGCAAGGCAGTTCGAAGCTACACACCTCGCGCCAGGTTTAACTGACATTCCATAGGGTTACCCCGCCGACACGTCGGCACGTCCTATCTTGTACACCCCGTCAAATCAGGGGCTTGACCTGCCGCACTTGGCACTTTCTATCTGCACACAGTCATAACTGAGGGTTGGCCTGCCCGCATTTTCTACCCCCCCGTCCCTCCTTGTCATATCAGGTATTGATGTCTTCACCTCCCTATCTTACAGGATAGAGGCCAGGGATATGTATGTGGGCATCACCGGTCGGGGTAGCAACTAGGAGGTAATACGGGGTATGGGTTTAGAAGGGGAGGGACGCATTATGGTATCGAAACTCCCATTGACTCAGGTTTTAGGAAGTCGGCCATTCTAGACGCTTCAAAACGTGCTGCTTTGTCGACTTGACTGGGTGGAGGCAAAGGTCAGTTCACATCGTGAAGCCCTAGTGGCTTCATCTTCTATTCCCAAATGTGATGCGCGCTTCTCACCATAACCACCAGGGACCGTCAGGCACAACACCCACGTGTGGGAAGGCATTTTAGCTCTAAATATCTCATATATCTCTAAATAAATACACGTATTCTCTAAGTTATTGCACATGCGTCCAAATATTTGAGCGTATTATTAAATCATGTTAACATGTCTCTAAATAGCACCAATGATACGCTTCATAGGATGGAGGACTCGCTGTGGTGAAGAACTCGAGGGGGAAGGGCAGTGTATCGCGGTTATCCATGCAATCTGACAATCCATTTATTTTGGAACACGCCCTACTTTATGGGTCCCCTGATCTGTCATTCTCAGACAACAAAAAGTTAATTTGGTTTTGTACAAGTGTATATTGTAGCATTCATTAGGTTTCAATAGGTTTTAACCTCCCTCTTACATGCAAATAACTATGTACTAGTCAGGAGGCAGATACGTATATTATTAATTTTGTATTACATTCGCTTCCGTTTCTTTGCATGTAACATCAGGTATGTGTGTATATATATGTTTTTTTTTCTTGATGGAGGTGACCCTGCTCGATGGCATCCCTTTCAGAGGAGGATCAGAAAAGACATAATGTTTAAATTGAAAAAAAAAGTGCATTAATGATATTTGTAGTTCAATTAGCTACGTCACTTTTGGAGTTTGTGATGCCAGGCTCCATGCTGCAATTGATATGGTTATGTCCGAAAGCGTTCTCAGTTTTATTTGGACTACCGACACTGCATTGACGACTGACTTTGGAAGAGAGTTTATGTATCTAACCGATGCCATCTGGTGACGCATAGTATTTAACTTAGTAAGCTTCTGTGCCATTTTAGAACATATGTGGTCTTTATTGAGGCTGGAGAAATAAATCTTGCTGTATCCCAAAAAAAAATGAAACCCTCCAACAATACAATATTTATTGCCGCTTTTTGGGTTAACATCCGGGCCCTCGCCTCCTGCTATTTTAGTTGTCTCTGTGGCCATGGCAACCGGGGTGGCTCACGAAATCGGTGAAAGAACGAAGGGCGACGTTGAAGGAATAGCCACAAGTCAAACAATCAATCGGCATCAGGTGGCAGGAAATAAGGAAAAACGATTTCCCGGAGAACAAATGACGCAGCTAATGAGAAGCGAAACCACACAATAAGGCATTAAGAGAACTATTCGACACTGTGCAAGGAAAAACGGCTACAGGGAAATTGATGAAAAACGTAACTGATGTGAGAGTATGTGAGACAAATGGCGATGCAGTGGTCGATCCAGGGGTGATTGGGGGTGGGGTGGGAGGCCCATGGGCCGAGGATTGGCACAGGTTATAACATCAGCCGTCTAAAGCGGCTCAAAGTCAGGGTTTGGCCCCTACCTTTGCTGCCAACACTCCGTCAGAATGTTTTACCGGGGGCGTTAATGAGAATTCTACGAATCTTATGCCTTCACATTCTGGAGGCGGTCTTAATTCCGCGTTCCAAGTAAGAGTAATGAAACGTTGATAAAAAGTTCGTTAATAAAATGAAAATAAAATTCTATCCAAAATAATGATCTGACCATGCCGTAGAGTGCGGACTAACCAGGAGGCCATTAGCCGGTCGCCAAGGTACACACAGACCAAAGGGCGCCAATATTTCGCCTCTCAGATCGCCTTTCACTCACCGGGTCCCGGTGGGTCATTTGCCGCTGCACATGGCGGCGGCTGGCTGCATGATACACGTCCACATGGGACCGCGCTAACCGTCGCTCTATAGTTAGTCCAGGGTCTGTATCACAGTAAAAATCTGTCACACCCTTCGCGGGAAACGCAAATGGATAGGCGTCGTAGCCTATTAATTTCCTGGCGGCAATATTTTATTCATAGCCACGACGTTCTTTTAGATGTTGCCACAATTCTAAAAATCGGTTTCATGCTTAGAATTAGCATGACACTAGACCCTCTGCCCCAACACATAAGCGATAGATTTGAGCTACGCTCACCTTCTTAACGCTAATGTAGCACATTTGGAAACCGAAATCAGGAACCTTAGATATTTTGAAAACAATTTTATCACCGTGACTGGACCATTTCAGATGTTTATGTAGGGTTAATCCGAGAAAAGTCGTCAACGCATTCCAGCCTGGTATTTTCAATATAAAGTTCAGGTATCTTTACCCGCTTTTGTGGCATATAAAATAACATACATTTGATTTTTTTAAGGTTAAGAGATAGTTGGTTAAGTTTAAGGCAATTGCTTACTAGAGAAAGTTCTTGGTTTAATACTTTACTACTTCGGCGAACATTACTTTTCGTTGCTCATGTGCTAAGTGTGCTCGAAAGGGTTGTATCATCAGCGTATATAATTGCATCAAATATTGCACTCGCTCTAGATATATCTTTTATGTATATTGAGTATTGAGCCTTGTGGTACTCCTCGGGAGATCAGAACTTCTTGTGATTGAACTTTATCTATACTTACATACTGTTCGCGATTCTGAAGATAACTTTGTAGCAGACTGAGCGCAAGCCCAGAATCCCATAGTGCTTCAGTTTAACTAATAGTATATCGAGATTAATGGTGTCAAAGGCTTTCGATAAAGGAAGATAGATGTTTATCGGAATCTCCCCTTCATCTAGTTTAGGTATGGTTCTATCAATTAATTCAAGAGCAGCCAATTGGGTTGAATGTTTTTTTTCCGGAAACCATACTGACCTCTGTTAAACAGGGTTTCCGTGGTCAAAGTCGTCATACATCTGGTTATAAAATAACTTTTTCAAAAACCATAGATATGGTTTATCATTAAATCCATTTACTACAGCCGAAGGGTCAGATGTTGGCTTGCCATTAATATTAAAAAGCTCGGGGAATTTGTCCTTTCGGTTTGATCTATTAATAACGGATCTTCTTGCTTTCCAAGTTACCTTGATGTCTCCCTTACATTTTTTGAAAGCATGGCAATAATACGATCTTTTGGCCAACGGGATACTATTTTTAGTAGGGTTTCATACGTTCAAAGATTGGTTTTCAGAGTATCGTATTGACAAGACGTTGGCGCTGTCATTTTAAGTATCTTGTAAAGTTTGTCCTGACAGGCTATTGACTTTATAATACCATTAGTAATCCAGTGTGCCTTATTGTGTTTTCTCTTGTTGAATTTAACGGTTTTGTTCGACAAAAAAGTAGCTTTGGCATATGCAAACACATCGTCCATTACCTCATAATTGATATTAGGTTCGACGCTAAGGTCACTGTTGAGTCTAACGAGGATATTTGCGTTTGCAATGTATTATTTGAATTGTAGCATAGACTGTGGATCACTGGTTTTTATAGCGAGCGCAAGCGAGCTCTTAAGGTAACATGCATGCATAATCAAAGTCTATTTCAAGCATTTCAAGCATCAAGCATTCAAGCATTAGGACTTTCATTTCGCGTAACATCCCCCATGAGACGTTTCAATCTAAGGAGCAGATTTCCGCGGCACCAACAAATTATCCTCTTAACACTGGTCGAAATGTCAAGTCTTTAATAATTAAATTATCTACCTTAAAAAAGTAGCTGATAAATTATTGAAACGCTGATACTTCATTTACGCTTTAACTTACAATACATTTATGAGTTCAACGATCCGCGCCGCACTAAATATTCGTTGTCAACCTCCCGGCAGAGGGCGCTCGGGCTGTGTTCTACTAGTTTCACTGACTGGTTCGCGTTCACATGCACAGAACGCCACCGACCGGCATCGTAAACTATGAGCGTCTACGCTTAACAAAATGACTGGTCGTCTGCTAGCTTTGCTCACCTGCTCACTTAAACCGCTTGAAATCGTCATTTCGCAAAGAACATTAACAGACCAGAAACTGATAATGTGATGAAACAACGATCACAGATAAATGTTACTTAATTCATCGTGCGAAACTGCCTGTAATTCTACGCCATTCGCCAGTTTGTTGACCTGCTGTCTGTCCGTCTGACAGCTGAGCCTGTGCTGTTCAACTGGCTGCACTGCCACCCGTCGCCGTCGGTGTGGTCAATGTGACTCATTTTTAATGTCTCGGACTAGCTGTGACTGTGTCAAACGCACACCGTCACTGTGTCAGACACACACAGTCACTGTGTCAGACACACACAGTCACTGTGTCAGACACACACAGTCACTGTGTCAGTGTCAGTGACAGTTGCCCCTGGCAATTTTACTGTCACCTAATGTAAGGTTAGCCTAGCCGCTAGCCTGAATGTTCAGACGCTAGCCTGAATGTCCAGACGTTACAGTTTGACAGTCTGATGCTTACTGTAACGCCTGCCATGGTCTCACATGACATGCGCCAGCCATGGTCCCAACTATCATGAGCCAGCAATGACCTCATATGACATTCGCCTGCCCTGGTCTCACAGGACATACATTCGTCATTTTATAGGTGGTAGGTGGTTGGCGATATACAACATCTTGATTCATATATTTTCTTTTATTGCTGAAATATCCTATACACCTTACAAATCGTACTATACAGTCACAAACATAGTGAACTACCGTAACATACGCACTGCAGACCGTATTGCTTTAGATTTGTTTAATAAATTAGTAAAATTGTGGCCTCCAGTTGCTTCTTAAAACCAAGGTGTTTCAGCAGCTCTTCTCTAAAATGCAATTTCTTGTGAAGTCTTGTTGCTTTTTAGGAAGCGTTCTGTTTGGTTTTCTTTGTTCAGTTGATTTGTAACTTACATAACGCGACCGGACGCTGCGGGCGACTTTTGGCAAGAATGCCGCCACACTTCGGGATAGATCCACACAGTTACCCCTCTACTGTATTAATTACTAGACAAAATAGCATTACAAATACAACAACAAATTTCAGAAAGATATAATGAGTTTATCGTAATTATCGTCGAAACGAAACTTTGGGTCTTCTAGCGTTCCTCCACTTCCACCCCTTCATTTCTTCCCTTCCGTCGCTCCCCTCCCTCTCCATCCATTCTCTCTCCTCTCCCCCTTTATCCTGTCACTCCCCGCCCCTCCCTCCATCCCTTACTTACTGTCCCTCCATCATTCCCTCTCCTCCCACCCCTCCCTCCCTTCCCTACTGCCTCTCCATCATTTCCTCTCCTCCCACCCCTCCACCCCTTCCCTACTGCCTCTCCACCATTCCCTCTCCTCCCACCCCTCCACCCCTTCCCTACTGCCCCTCCACCATTCCCTCTCCTCCCACCCGTCCATCCCTTCCCTACTACCCCTCCACCATTCCCTCTCCTCCTACCCCTCCACCCCTTCCCTACTGCCTCTCCACCATTCCCTCTC
Source organism: Arenicola marina (assembly GCA_964019135.1). Lineage (NCBI taxonomy): Eukaryota > Metazoa > Annelida > Polychaeta > Arenicolidae > Arenicola > Arenicola marina. The sequence goes on from OZ025255.1 coordinate 36,302,962, forward strand.
CTCCCACCCCTCCATCCCTTCCCTACTGCCCCTTCATCATTCTCTCTCCTCCCACCGCTCCACACCTTCCCTACTACCTCTCCATCATTCCCTCTCCTCCCACCCCTCCACCCCTTCCCTACTGCCCCTCCATCATTCCCTCTCCTCCCACCCCTCCACCCCTTCCCTACTGCCCCTCCATCATTCCCTCTCCTCCCACCCCTCCACCCCTTCCCTACTGCCCCTTCATCATTCTCTCTCCTCCCACCCCTCCACACCTTCCCTACTGCCTCTCCATCATTCCCTCTCCTCCCACCCCTCCATCCCTTCCCTACTGCCTCTCCATCATTTCCTCTCCTCCCACCCCTCCATCCCTTCCCTACTGCCTCTCCATCATTCCCTCTCCTCCTACCCCTCCACCCCTTCCCTACTGCCCCTCCATCATTCCCTCTCCTCCCACCCCTCCACCCCTTCCCTACTGCCCCTTCATCATTCTCTCTCCTCCCACCCCTCCACACCTTCCCTACTGCCTCTCCATCATTCCCTCTCCTCCCACCCCTCCATCCCTTCCCTACTGCCTCTCCATCATTTCCTCTCCTCCCACCCCTCCACACCTTCCCTACTACCTCTCCATCATTCCCTCTCCTCCCACCCCTCCACCCCTTCCCTACTGCCCCTCCATCATTCCCTCTCCTCCCACCCCTCCACCCCTTCCCTACTGCCCCTCCATCATTCCCTCTCCTCCCACCCCTCCACCCCTTCCCTACTGCCCCTTCATCATTCTCTCTCCTCCCACCCCTCCACACCTTCCCTACTGCCTCTCCATCATTCCCTCTCCTCCCACCCCTCCATCCCTTCCCTACTGCCTCTCCATCATTTCCTCTCCTCCCACCCCTCCATCCCTTCCCTACTGCCTCTCCATCATTCCCTCTCCTCCTACCCCTCCACCCCTTCCCTACTGCCCCTCCATCATTTCCTCTCCTCCCACCCCTCCATCCCTTCCCTACTGCCTCTCCATCATTTCCTCTCCTCCCACCCCTCCATCCCTTCCCTACTGCCTCTCCATCATTCCCTCCCCTCCTACCCCTCCACCCCTTCCCTACTGCCCCTCCACCATTCCCTCTCCTCCCACCCCTCCATCCCTTCCCTACTGCCTCTCCATCATTCCCTCTCCTCCTATCCCTCCACCCCTTCCCTACTGCCTCTCCACCATTCCCTCTCCTCCCACCCCTCCACCCCTTCCCTACTGCCTCTCCACCATTCCCTCTCCTCCCACCCCTCCACCCCTTCCCTACTGCCCCTCCATCATTCCCTCTCCTCCCACCCCTCCACCTCTTCCCTACTGCCTCTCCATCATTCCCTCTCCTCCCACCCCTCCATCCCTTCCCTACTGCCTCTCCATCATTCCCTCTCCTCCCACCCCTCCATCCCTTCCCTAATGCCTCTTCATCATTCCCTCTCCTCCTACCCCTCCACCCCTTCCCTACTGCCCCTCCATCATTCCCTCTCCTCCTACCCCTCCACCCCTTCCCTACTGCCCCTCCATCATTCCCTCTCCTCCTACCCCTCCACCCCTTCCCTACTGCCTCTCCATCATTCCCTCAAATGTCTAGATGGTTTTTTGACGAAAAAACTAGCAGAAACGATGGCACTAAACTTTTTCAGAATGATGCAAGAATTTAGCGTATATTGAATGTTCATAGCAACCGTAATCAATACGAGGTCTTCTTACTAAATTGTTCTCGATAACACGGTTAAATCTAAACATTAAAGTTATTATTTGAACGTCTTCGGCGGGGGAGGGTTCCGTCGGATCGGGGAAGGTTTCTTCACTGTTGGAAATGCGGTAAACAATATATAAACGGCAACATGCGATTATGGGTGTGCTTTTCATGATTTTTCATGTTCCATGATCTTTCCCCTAACTTTTTATTCCGCCCCCCTAAGCCATATTCCATGACTTTAATTCCATGGAAAAATTGAATTTTCTATTACCTTTTCAAAAAAAAAAAAAAAACGTAGGAACTCTGTAAACACAATTATCGCAGCCCTGCCTTAGCTCTCCTTATGCGTGCCTTGGCGTTAGTGCATGCTTTTCAGTGTCCCACTAATCTTGAAGCACAGAAACCAGTACAGTCAGTCCGATCCATGTATGATATACCGTCCGTATCTTCAAACATGGTCAATATTTTTTTATAATGAAAGACCTTTATGGGCTCTGGTCACAATGCTGGCGACACCCAAAAGGAGCCAGGACTGAGCGATGCTTCCCATAGTGGGACGTCAGCGTACTCAACAAATCTATTTTACTGCCTTTTTTCCTTCATTGATATCACCGAGGAACTGACATGCCTTCACGACGGAGGAAACCGTGCTTTTGTCGGGGCAACGGCGTCAGCCACATGATTGCGTGGCTCGTTTCTGAATGTCAAATCACTCACATGGGACACGTGCGTCCTGTTCTGGGCGGTGGAAGGAACAGGGGTGGGGTGGTATATTTTTTTGGCAGTTGTGTGAGCTTGAACTATTTCACATGAATCCTTATGGAAAACATTGTCACTTTAAAAAGGTGGCTATGTCTGTGTGGTCGCAAGATAAAAATCCCATGTTCTTCTTCACAAAGAGTAGGTGGTTACCCCCGGGGACATGGCTCCACTCTCCCTTTTTTCTTCCAATGACGCGATATGACCAAGAGTGGTTAAACCGTCCTGAATGTACAACCAACCAACCATCACACAAGCCTGCGCCAGCTACGACCTATCCCAGAGTGAACGGGCTTGCAGAGTGGGATGATGTATCTGTGCCACATTTGCCAATTTGCAATGGTGTAAAAATTACAAAGAAGAAAAATGGAGCTCTCTGGGACTAATATACCCATAGCGGAGAACTGTGTACTCGCATGGATTTGATTTGTGATAGATCGCAGCATACCAACTAGCTCTAAGCCTATAGTACACAAATGTACATGGTAACGTAACGGGTAAGGGTAAAGTCGCTGATAACAAACCAGCGAATTATGTTTTATTGATTAGTCCCATAGTGGCATTTCCATGTTCTCTTCACGTGCACTGACACGTTCTAACCACCCCTTGCCCCGGCTGATAACAACTGGCGATCCATCATGTAACAGGTCGTCAGCAGACTGTAGCTTTTAGACTGTAGTCAGCGTTGTAATGGCCGGAAGTGTTTAAGACATGAAGAGAAACAGGAAAACAGGAAGCCGGGAAGCTGAAGAAAAACACGGAGCCAAGTAATTTGAGGAGTTTGCAATACACGCCAGCTGTACATACGGGATACGCCGCGGGACCCCTACAAGACTTCCGGAACCATCAGCAAGTAAGATTAGGGTAGCATGTGGGATCTTGCGTTTCATTTCATTGAAAGGCTAACATTTCTGGCCGCTAGGGCCTCGGGGAGGCTTTTACTAGCTCTCAGCCTTGGTGTTGGTCTCTTGTAACGTCAATCAAAGCCCAGACGGCATCACTGCAACATTACATTAACTAAAAACACCATCACCAAGCCTGTCAGCAGACAAGCTTACCTTCTGCCCAGACATTAAACAAATGGGAGCAAATAAGCAGCGTGGGACCCTCGTTTAATCTTCGGAAGATCTTCCAATTGTTACCCGCCACCCACTGGAAGTTTACAATGGACACTTACTTAATGGTTCTCCTTGCAATGGTCAGAAACCAACAGTTGCATGTATTTAGATACCTTTTAATGTTACCGGCAGGTGTGCAAAGATATTGAGAGTACCCGTAATGTGTTGGAATATCCTTTGTGGAATACTTACTTTATGACTAATGAAAATAGTAGAAATGTAGAAAGACTGAATTTATCAAGAAAGATATAATTTGAAAGATGTTATTAACGAACAAGGGGAGTTCCTGGCCTGGAATGAATTTTGCATAAAATTTGATATCAGCATAAATTTTGCCGATTTCTACAAGCTGATCCATTCTATTCTCAGAGAATGGAAATATGTAATGTCAAGAGGAGGTATAAAGCTAAAATCAGTTGTTCGTAAATTTACGAATCATATAAAGCAGATGAAGCGTCTGTGCAGCGAAACTTATAAAACATTAGTTAAGTCACGGACATACGGGCGAAATAATGAGCGTAAGTGGTCAGATATTTCAGGCGGACAGATAGAAAGGGATACATGGGAGACATTATATAAATTACCGGTGAACGCCACTACGGATGAGAGAATGAGAAGTTTTCAGTTTATGATTTTACACAGAACAACCGTATACGACTTGGCTCTTACATATGAGTAAAATAGTTAACACTGATATGTGTGTTGTTTTTTCCTCAATTGGAGCTGAACATGGGATTCACTTATTCATATTTATTTACGACAATTTGAACGCTCACCCTTTGACCGAAGCGTGATATGGACACAAATAGGCACAAATTATGCAAAGGAAAGTAACTAAAAAGATGTCCGGGAGCATACCGACACGACAGCTCATCTCAACTCTCTCTCTCTGCCTCTCTCTCATGACTTCACTGGTTGCAGGGAAGGGGGGGGGGGCCTCAACCAGTGAAGTCATTATAGTCAGAATTTATCGCTTTCTTTAGATATGTCACTGAACAAGACATTGGCGCATTCATTTTAGCTCAGACAGTGATGTTAGGGGTGACAATCTCGCCTTTTTCTCGCCTGCTTAACCATATAATTTTCATTGGAAACAAAAATATCTATCAGTGTAAACGGGCTCATGTTACCCTTGTGCTCTGTGGCTTGATCACTTGTATTAAATATTATTACGATATATAAAAATTTGGAACAACAGAACAATATCGTAGCAAGACAATACTTCTGAGAAAATCAAAACCGGTCATCCCTCTTTTAGCATGATCCCTCTCCTGCACTTTTGCAGATTTTTAACAATATAACATGTATTCTGTCTGTCTGATGTCACCATTTGTTGTACGATTATGGAATTTTAAAAAAAGCAAAAATTATACCTTTTATCTCTGCCAGAAATTGTCAGAATTTTTTTGCCATCTTAAAAGTACGACTAAGTTCCGAACTCATACACATATGAGTAAAACGATTGCATCGAAAGCAAATATATATATATCTTTATTCGTACTCAGAGTACACATATAAACATGGAATGAGCAAGTTAGGCTAAACAATGCCGCCCGCCTGAACAATTAACGATAACTGTAAATTGACATGCGTTAACATCAGGCTGTGGAGGCCTCGCCTTCTTTCAGGTACGCAGATTTCCCGTTGATGTGCCTTTAATTAATTAGAAATTGCATGATGCGTTTAATGTGTTCTATTTGTAACACCATTTTTGGTGCAGGAGTATAAATAGTAGACACGCGTGGCGTCTAAATGTCCAGACAGTGACCTTACGCGTTGTATGTTTGGCCCTGTTATTTTGTTAAGTGAAAAGGTCCCGAAGAAATTATATACTTTCGCATAAGGTTCTTGCTTGCTATTACTATTGCTATTAATTTCTGCCTGGTCCTGGATTTTTTTTATGAAATTAAAGTCATGGAAAGTGGCTTAGGGGTGGGGGGAGGGGGGTAATCATGGAGCCATCGCACAAACCGATTACAGGCAACAAATTCGCCCTTTCAAAATAGATAGTACTTTTATTCATACCTCTCACACTTTGCAGAGATGGATATAAGCACTGTTTTGACATTATTCTGGGTGTTACCACACGCCTGTCACCACAAATCATGGCTTTTTACACTTGGAAAGAGTTTTAATATATTTTTCATTTCACCGGCAGGGTGACAGGCAACCCGGCACATGAGGTGATGATGTCACTGGAACTGTATGTCTGGTGAAGGTACCCCTCACATAAGGGGGTTGGTTCGCCGGCACGTTTTATCTGGAACAGACACCCTGTCACATCAGGCGGTGAGGTAACCGATACTCCCTATCTGGTACAACATGCACATGGTCACATCAGGAGGTTGGCCTTCCGGCACTTCCTATCTGGTACAGGCACTCCGTCATATCAGGGAGTGAGGTCACCGGCCCTCCCTATCTGGTACATACACCCCTATACATCAGGAGGCTGGCCTTCCTATCTGGTACATGCAAGCCGTCACATCATGGGGTTGGCTTCCGTCTGGTACAGCCATCCCGTCCTGTCGATCTCCATGCAGCCAAACTAAGCCTAATATGGGGGTCGTATCACTTATATGTTATTATTTTGTTCATAAATTGCTGATTTTCTATTACCATCTAATAGTGCAAATAAGAAATAATATGTATTTGAATGGCAAATATCCGGAATGATTTTTTGTTAAAGCCAACCTATCGTATTTGTGCCGCGTACATTCATATTTTTTACTGACATTTTTATCACAATCTCACTGCATAGATAAAATCGCCCGACATTGGTCAATTGTTCTATCAAAATTTAAAAAGCAATATATCTGCAATCTATATATTGACGAATGCATAATTTCCTGAACATTTCCTTTCCGGAGAAAGTAAGACTTCAAGCAAGACTGGCGGCAGGAAAGTTTCGGTCGGGGTTGAGAGGGACGGAGGGGGCGTAGGGAGGAATGGAAGAAGGTGAGCTTTACAGGTGTTCGGGAAATATATTGTTTGCCCTTAATCACCTGGAAGATCAGAAGCCCATGTGTCGGATAAAACGGCACGAAGGGAAAGTGTCAAATGTCAGAAGTGAAATATCAGATGTCAGGTATCATATGCCAGGTGTCGGCTGTTAGATGCCTGATGCCATTTTGGCTGGGTGGTCATTGTAACTACCGTCAATGTCGACTACCGGAGATCTCTATATTTACAATGGCGGTTGATTAGTACCACTCGCCACCTTCTAGCGACCGAGAGAGTTCCTTGACAGGAGAGGGAACCGCCCGAAGGTATAAATTTCTGGGCATGAAAAGTTCCCAGTAACCACATTATTGCCTTGCGTAACGACTGCAATATACTCTTTGATGAAAACAGTCACGCATACATGGGTTATGCACTGTAAAAAGTGCCCGGTGAGAAGGTCAGTTTAGGCGCGAAGAGGGACATATATTTGAAGGCCCAGAGATAGCGTCGGTTAACAGGAGGGTAGTTCCACTACAACCAAACAGACATCGCAGTCCCGCTGGCCAGAACGTGATTTCTTATTTACACACACTCCGCGTTGACCGGCTGGTTGCCGGCCCACGCTGTGAGTGGTAGCGTCTCTCGTAAAAGGATAATCCATTGGAGACCCGTGTGTGAGGCCCTGGTTTCCTTTTTATATAAATATGCCCGACCGGAGACTGGAAGCGTAATGTCCCTGAAAGGTCATGCCGGATGCCGGACAAACGAGTCAGTGGCGCGACTGGCGACAACAGCTGGACGGCCCACCGGGATGGCAGCAAAGGAACACTGCCATTTAGACCCGAGAGAGGTCTCGCGAGGAGGAAAATCCCACCTAATCACTGATACTGTCTCTGACAGTGACCTTGTAAAAGATTTACCCCGTGTTTTTTATCAAGAGTGGCAAGAGAGGTTAACAATAGCCGGACCGGGGGACACCATCAGGGGTGGCAGTGACAGCTGTAGGGAATTGCACAGAAACGGGCACGGGAGGGCTACAGGGCGACTGGGGATGGGAGGCAGTGCATAAGAGTTGTGGAGGCTGGGATTACCAGCTGTTGCCAGGAAAGGGAAGAGAAGAAAGCGGATATTGGACGCGTGAGCAATAGAGGAGTGGGGCGACAGGCTGGTGAACGGGACGTGGAGTTGTCTGGGGGGCGAGAGGCTGGTGAACGGGGAGTGGAGCTGTCTGGGGGGCGAGAGGCTGGTGAACGGGGAGTGGAGCTGTCTGGGGGGCGAGAGGCTGGTGAACGGGGAGTGGAGCTGTCTGGGGGGCGAGAGGCTGGTGAACGGGGAGTGGAGCTGTCTCGGGGGCGAGAGGCTGGTGAACGGGGAGTGGAGCTGTCTGGGGGGCGAGAGGCTGGTGAACGGGGAGTGGAGCTGTCTGGGGGGCGAGAGGCTGGTGAACGGGGAGTGGAGCTGTCTGGGGGGCGAGAGGCTGGTGAACGGGGAGTGGAGCTGTCTCGGGGGCGAGAGGCTGGTGAACGGGGAGTGGAGCTGTCTGGGGGGCGAGAGGCTGGTGAACGGGGAGTGGAGCTGTCTCGGGGGCGAGTGGTGAAGAGAGAGTGCCATGTAGTTCAGGTGGATGTGTGCGTGGTGTTCCCTGCAGAAGTTGGTTGGGGAGCGGCGAGTAGACGGTTTCTGAGTGGGGATACACCCAGCGGTTAGTGGTAAATGTGCCCAAGGTACCGAAGTTACCCACAGACAGACGGGCGCCAATATCTGCCGCTCAGATCGCATTTCACTCACCGGGTCCGGTGGGTCATTTGCTGCTGCACATTGCCGTGGCTGGCTGCATGATACACGTCCACGTGGGACCGCGCTAACGGTGGATCTACAGTTAGTCCAGGGTACCTAAGCTTAACCAAGGTCATTAGCTGACCGTCAATTCCATTTCGATGTAACAGTAATAGCAGTATTCCTGGAAGATCCATCGGTGGCATCAGCATGCAAAATGATGGGCCCACCAGGCTCCATGTGCAGCAATGTCTGATCCAGGGGGGAGGTATAGGTAGGTATAGGTATAGAGGTATAGGAAGGTATAGGTATAGAGGTATAGGTAGGTATAGGTATAGAGGTATAGGAAGGTATAGGTATACAGGTATAGGAATATATAGGTATAGAGGTATAGGAAGATATAGGTCTAGAGGTATAGGAAGGTATAGGTATACAGGTATAGGAATATATAGGTATAGAGGTATAGGAAGATATAGGTATAGAGGTATAGGAAGGTATAGGTATACAGGTATAGGAATATATAGGTATAGAGGTATAGGAAGATATAGGTATAGAGGTATAGGTAGGTATAGGTAGGTCTAGGGAGATATAGGCAAGTAGAGGTATAGGTAGGTATAGGTATAGAGGTATAGGACGGTATAGGTATAGAGGTATAAAAAGGTATAGGCATAGAGGTATAAAATAGCATAGGTATAGAGGTATAGGTAGGTATAGGTATAGAAAGGTATAGGTATACAGGTATAGGAAGGTATAGGTATAGAGGTATAGGAAGGCATAGGTATATAGGTATAGGTAGGTATAGGTAGGCATAGGTATAGAGTTATAGGTAGGTATAGGTATACAGGTATAGGAAGGTATAGGTATAGAGGTATAAAAAGGTATAGGTATAGAGTTATAGGTAGGTATAGTTATAGAGGTATAGGAAGGCATAGGTATACAGGTATCGGAAGGTATAGGTATAGATGTATAGGTAGGTATAGGTATAGAGGTATAGGAAGGTATAGGTATACATGTATAGGAAGGTATAGGTATAGAGTTATAGGAAGGTATAGGTATAGAGGTATAGGTAGGTATAGGTATAGAGGTATAGGAAGGTATAGGTATAGAGGTATAGGTAGGTATAGGTATAGAGGTATAGGAAGGTATAGGTATAGAGGTATAGGTATAGAGGTATAGGAAGGTAGAGGTATAGGAAGGTATAGATATATAGGTATAGGTAGGTATAGGTAGGTATAGGTATAGAGGTATAGGAAGGTATAGGTATAGGGGTATATGAAGGTATAGGTATAGAGGTATAGGAAGGCATAGGTATAGAGGTATAGGAAGGTATAGGTATAGAGGTATAGGAAGGTATAGGTATATAGAGGTATATGAAGATATAGGTATAGAGGTATAGGTAGGTATAGGTATAGAGGTATAGGAAGGTATAGGTATACATGTATAGGAAAGAATAGGTATATAGGTATAGGTAGGTATAGGTAGGTATAGGTAGGTATAGGTATAGAGGTATAGGTATAGAGGTATAGGTAGGTATAGGTAGAGAGGTATAGGAAGGTATGGAGGGCGGAAAATAATTACTTCTCCCAAAAGCCAGAATCTGGGATCGGCTCTTGAGGTCTATTTATAGGTGCTCTTGTTTTGCAATGAAGAGTGTTCGAGAGTCAAGCTTAATGAATGCAAGCCATTGTGTTGTGTTTAACACTGGGCGGCGTCTGTGAAATCTTCAATAATAGAGGTGTGTTCTTGTTTGGCGAGGGTCAGGTGGGACATGGTGTGGCATTGCGCGGGGTGGAGTATGGTGTGGTTTGGCGCGATTGGGGGTGGGGCATGGAGTGGCCTGGCGGAGATGGAGGTCGGCGAATGGGCGGGCGGGTAGTACGTGTGGCGATAGCATCGGTCTACGTGAGTAGATAGAGCCCGACGCCAGTCCAGAACCCCTCAAGGTCACCCACTTCGCGGTGATCACCTTCCGGGGATGATGCCCAGGGCAGGACAGCCACGGTCTCATGTTGCTGAAGCAGGTACCATCCAGGACAGTACTGGTCGTGTCTCGTGACACGTATATATGGGTCTTATATTGTGAATTTCTCTAATAAAGTTTTTTTTTGTCATTTACTGGCGTATATCAAATTAAACTCGGTCCAGTACGCTTTTAACCCGCTTGTGAGGTAACCATAGACACCACGTGATTATAAAAATCTTTGTGGTCGCTTATCGATTAAATTCAAACCCCCCCTCACCCCCCCCCCCCCCCCCCCAAAGAAAAAGCCAAGGTCATATTTTGTGCAAATGTGGTGGGTTTGGAAACATGTCAGCGGGATGTCTACCAACATTGAGAGGCAATGTGCCGCATGCCGGGCTGCCGCTACCATGCGAAAGACAATACTGATTACATAAATGATAGGTGTCACGTGACCGTGAGTAAACAAACAGGGATTAACATCCCGGCGATCAGTTGAATTGTATAGTTAATCAACTTTAACAGTTATCCGTGTCAACAAGGAGGTAGAACGGGCTTGCCATTAGCCAAGTCTCACCCCTCACTCCATTCCCCCTGCCCCCACATCTCATCATTACTGTAAATCCAGCTTTTAGTTTCTTAATTAAATATCTCAGATCACTGGGCGTTCTCACTGCCTTCACAGAGAGACCATCCTGGCAACACACGTGACCGTGGAGTCATTGCCGTCAGCCAATCTGAGCAATCTGATTTGAGCACGCGCGCCGCCATCACCCCGGCAACCACGACGTCCGGACCACACACCATCAGATGGCCAGCGCACAAGTGGGGGTCTCATGTCTGATTGGGTGTGATATGAGATCAAGTGGGAATAAATAGGCATAACGATTTAATAATTCTATCATACATAATGCATTTGGTGAAGTGATGTCATTGTATCGTTAAATTGCAAACAAACCTACAAAATGGACGTTCGATTTTGAACCTGTCTTACCAGAGTCTACAGAGGACCACATTAACACTATGTTATCATATGTGCCTCACTGCCGACATAAATTGATCGATGCAGCCATCATCACTGTCATAATTCGACGTAATGCTAGTTGCAATGTGGGTTTTAATGGTAACCAATTAATGATTAAGTTGCCTCGATATCCCGGAGATAGTATGGTGTAACCTGGTCCGACTAAAGCCGTTCTGTGGACAATAGACAAATCCTCGTCAACAACTTCCCGGTCACACATTCGTCCGAAAAGTGGTCCAAAACAGACCTCTAATCCAACCAAGTAATTGATAAAACACCTGCCAATTCTGGCAGGAGAGCGAGAGTTGAACATCGGCAATAGCAAGGCATGTGATTCGCCTACACTCCGTGCACCCTAGTGGGAACTGCTGGAATTACATATTTATAGCAATAATAAACAAACAAACTTTGGATGTCATGAAGAGTCGACGTGGGGCTGCAATAGCGGGCTGCACTCGGAACCGAATATGCCGGGCAGGAGTTATGGGCGATAATCCATAAAAGCGCCTTTTGTGTGTTGTATTTTGCTAGTTGATACTTGGCGATGGTACGTCCGGTTTATATCACGGACAACGTGCTGCGCCATGCCCTTCAAACTTTATAAATTATTATCTTATTTTCTCACCTCTTGGTCCCTTGTCGTGCTTCTCCGTCACATTTACTCCATATATTCTCTGCAGTCCATACGTTCTGCTCCCCCCGCCACTAACGGTTTTTATTTTACCTCTGCCTTGCTGTTTGTGTCAAACAAATTCAGCTGTAGCATACGACTATGTCGCACCACATAGATATAATCTGTCTGGTGTCAAATAACCTCCATGGGCGACACCATCATTCGGCGGCTTGGGCCAGACTTTTGGCTAAGCAGTGACAGCGAAGAACGCCACATCGTGAGTGCACCAGGATGCGGTGCACTGAAGAGGGACAATCAACATGTCGCTATAAAAGTACGTGAATTTGTGTTCCTCAATGACGTCATTTTGCTCCATCTTAGTGCTAATGCCCACCTGACATGCAATGCGCGCGGCGATGGAACTGGTGAAACATGGTACGTTGAGTTTCACTTGACTAACGCCCATTGCATGTGGTGCCGAAGTGGTGCCAGCGCGGTGCCGTCGCGGCTCCGCGTTGAGATAGGGCATGTTCTATGTCTCGGTTGTCTGTCGGCTTGCCGTCGACCTTTCAGCCAAACAGAAAAAAATCAGTTCCTCGGTTCCGTCGCCGTTTGGTACAACGTATAACTCCGACTATTTTTCTCCCTACTTAGTTTATTTGGATATTGAAAATGGAAATACTGGGTAAATGGGTAAAACGGATGCTTAGAATCTCAACTTGCAAAGAGGACAGATTTGCAACTGTTTACATTCCATTCCTGACCACGTAGATATTATGTTATAATTCATAACTAAATGTCAGCTGTGTGACAGAAGCTGTGATTATTAAGGTGATCCATTGTGTCCCCATAGCAATCTCATATTGTCTCGGGCAGATGACGATATGGCAGGTAGTAAAGAATGGGCGTAACAGTTTTCCACTTAGTGCCCTGGCATATCACAAGATCAATAATGAATAGGCCCCAAGCTCTCGATGTTACCGGTTAAATGTTTCCGGGGTTACCAGGCTTCGATGACACACGCATGTGCATTCTTAAAACTCCAATCAGTCGTCACAACTGTTAGATGGCGCTATTGCGATAGGTATGTACAATGTACCAAACAGGGATGTTGCAAATGGTGTCACAGTTGTCACCTGCCTTCCAAAGATAACCCGCCGGCAGGATATGATGTCATAACGTACCTGCAAAGCAAAACAGGCCCGCAAGAGTGTAAAAGGTAAACCTGGCAATAGTTGGGCCTGCGATTCACCTGCCCATCAAGGCACTAAATGTGGGAGGACAAGTGTTGAAATGATATAATTTTATGAATAAGGAACGGACCCTTGCTCTTTCATACACATACCCGGGCGTAATTGGCGCTGGAGGCCTTCCTCTCGCGTGCCTGTCCGTGGACTTCAACTGTCAACTGTCCCTCTGAGCAAAGCAGATCTAGACATTGGGTTAAAAGCATGAGATATATAGAGAAAAACATAAAAGTTAGAGAGACATTCTCTCTATCTCTGATACATTGCAACTGCATGCCATTTTGGTGTGTAAGATAATGTTATATATTATGCAATGTTATGTGAGGGTTTACCAGCCAATAATGTTTTACTGTGGAATCCCATAGTGATTTGTCCACGTTCTCTTTATGTTCGGCATCTGACACGTTCTATCCAACCCCTTGGGCCGGGCGGATAACGGCTGGCGATCCATCCTGTAACAGGTCGTCAGCCGACTGTAGTATTTACCGACCGGAAGTATTTAAGACAGAAAGGCAGAAAAAACACGGAGCCAAGTAATTTTATGAGTTTGCAATAAACGACAGCTCTAGATACGGGATACGCTATCGGCGTCCCCTACAAGATTTCCGAGATAATCAGCAAGTAAGAACGAGAGTGATCTCCATGACTATACCGTTCTAATGTTGCCGGTAGAACGTGGGATGTTGCGTCTCGGTCCATTAAAAGGCCAACATTGCTCGAACTGCGACGGAACCGAGGAACTGATTTTTTTCTGTTTGACTAAAAGGTCGACGGCACGCCGACAGACAACCGAGACACAGAACATTTCAAAGCGTAGCCGCGACCCATCACATTTGCGCAAAAGTCTTATAATCACGTGGTGTCCATGGTTACCCCATAAGCGAGAGAACTGCATACTGGACCGAGTTTAATTTGATGATCGCCAGTAAATGACAAAAAAAGATTTTCAGAGAAATTCGCAGTATAAAACCCTTCTATGCCTGTCACGAGACACGACCAGTGCCATCCTGGAAGGTACCAATTGCAGCAACGTTGGACCGTGGATGTTATTTCCGTTCTTATATTGCCCTGGGCATCAACTCCGCGGGGGGATCACCGGAAAGTGGATAGGGTATTCCTGTAATTACGCTTTCCTCCGGGTGACCTTGAGGAGGTCTGGATTGGCGTCGGGCTCCATCTACTCACGTAGACTGATGCTATTGCGCCAAACCACACCATACTTCACCCCCTGCAATGCCACACCATACACCAACTCACCTTTGCCAAACAACAACACACCCCACCCTCACCACCACCTCCGTCAAACCACAGTATACCCCACGACACCCCACCCCCACTCTCTCCAAACCACCATACCCACCATACCTCACCCCCACCCCCACCAAACCACCACACCCCACCCCACTCCCACCAAACCACCATACCCGACCATATCCCACCCCCACTCTCACCAAACCACCAAACCCACTATACCCAACCCCCACTTTCACCAAACCACGATACCCACCATACCCCACCCCCACTCCCACCAAACCGCCATACCCACCATACCCCACCTCGACTCCCACCAAACCACCACACCCCACAATACCCCACCCACACTCCCACCAAACCACCATGCCCCACCAAGCCCCACCCCCACTCCCACCGTACCCAACCCCCACTCTCACCAAACCACCATGCCCACCATACCCCACCCCAACTTCCACCAAGCCACCACACCCCACAATGCCCCACCCCCACTACCCCCAACCACCATACAAACCATACCCCACCACACCCACCCAACTCCCACCAAACCACCATACCCACCATACCCCACCCCCACTCCCACCAAACCACCATACCAACCATACCCACCATACCCACCATACCCCACCCCCACTCCCACCAAACCGCCATACCCACCATACCCCACCCACACTCCCACCAAACCACCATGCCCCACCATAACCCACCCACACTCCCACCAAACCACCATACCCACAATACCCCACCCTCACCCCCACTAAACCACCATGCCCACCATACCCCACCATGCCCACCCCCACTTCCACCAAACCACCACACCCCACCATACCCCACCCCGACTCCCACCAAACCACCATACCCACCATACTCTACCCACATGTCCACCAAACTACCTTACCCCACCATATCTCACACTCACTCCCACCAAACCACCATAACCACCATGCCCCACCCGCATACCCACCAAACCACCATACCCACCATACCTAACCCACACTCCCACCAAACCACCATTCCCACCATACCCCACCATACCTTAACATACCCCACCCCCACTCCCACCATACCCCACCCCCACTCCCACCAAACCACCATACCACACCATACTCCACCCCACTCCCACCAAACCACCACACCCCACCATACGCCACCCCCACTCCCACCACACCCCACCATACCCAACTCCCACTTCCACCAAACCACCATACCCCACCATACCATACCCCCACTCCCACCATACCCCACCATACCCCTCCTCCACTCTCACCAAACCACCATGCCCACCATATCCCACCCCCACTTCCACCAAACCACCACACCCCACCATACCCCAACCCCACTCCCACCATACCCACCACACCCCAACCCCACTCCCACCAAACCACATACCCCACCATACCCACCCCCACTCCCACCAAACCACCATACCAACCATACCCCACCCCCACTCCCACCAAACCACCATACCCGCCGTACCCCACTCTCACTGCCACCTTCGCTAAACCACACCATACCCCACCATACCTCACCCCCCCCTTTCGCCGAACCCCACCATACCCTACCCCACCCTCAAATACCCTGCCAGTTATTCCCGTGGTGGGAGCTAGGAGGCTCCTGCTTCTGATCCCTTCAGGCAGTAAGACCTGGGATGTTGCCTTATTTAAAGAGCCAATTTTCGTGTCCTCGCTGGAGGTCAAAGATGGAGCCCGTAATCACATGTATGGCTCTCATAACCCCCTCTACCTTCACCCACCTACGCCCCCCGTCGTCTTTACCGGCGCAAGGACTTCGTAGTTAATGCCCCGGCTCTGTGCCTGAACCCTAATGTAAAAGCGAAAGCTGTTGCGAATGGTTGACGACACGCATGGGGAAGTCCCTTGCCGGAGAGAGGCCAGTGTTATGGTTTGCCGCATTGTTTAGCCGCGGCCCAGCTGGGCCAGGCGTAACGAAACGAACCCTTTAATAACATGTTACAAGCGGAAACTCATTAAAAATGAAAACAATTACAAATCGACAGCTCTGCAATACAGCAAGTCGATAACTAGACCTACCTTATTATTGAAGATTTCAAGGACGCCGTCCAGTGGTAAATACAACACAATGGTTTTCCTTTATTAAGCATAACTCTTGAAAACTCATCTTGAAAATAGCTTCGGGGTGAAGGCGGGGAGGGGGCGGGGGGGGGGGGGGGTTGGAAAGGACATCGGTCCTTCATTTCATGGTCACAGGCGATTCGGCAACTCGCCCTGGATCATTGGTGCATATCGAGCCTGATGGGCCCATCCTCTTGCTGCTGATATCTCCGATAAATCAGCCATGCGCATTGCTATTACTGTTACATCGAAATGGAATTGACGGTCAGCTAATGACCTTGGTTAAGCTTAAATATAATGCGTATATTGCGCAGGGACTATGAATAAGGCCCCGCAAGTTCATTGTAATAGAATTTGTCGGTTTCTAAATGTGCTATGTTACCGTTAAAAAGGTGTGCGTAGCTCATGGCGATCGTTTGTGTGCTGGAGCAGAGGGTCTAAGGTCATAATTCCTCGCATCAAACGGATTTTCAGAAGTGTGGCAACATTTAAAAGAACGTCGTGACTGTGAATACAATATTGCCACCACAAACTTGATAGGCTACGACACCCATCCATTTGCTTTTCCCGCGAAGGGTGTGACAGATTTTGACTGTGATACAGACCCTGGACTAACTATAGAGCGACGGTTAGCGCAGTCCCATGTGGACGTGTATCATGCAGCCAGCCGCCGCCATGTGCATCGGCAAATGACCCACCGGACCCGGTGAGTGAAAGGCGATCTGAGAGGCGGATATTGGCGCCCTTTGGTCTGTGTGTACCTTGGGGACCGGCTAATGGCCTCCGTGTTAGTCCGCACTCCACGGCGTGGTCAGATTTATCTTACATACATCAGATCATTATTATTATTTTGCGTTTTCGTTTTATGTTATCAACAAACTTCTTCGTTTCAATATTTTTAATTGTGACATCCGCCTAGAGGATTTGAAGGCATAAGTTATACAGAATTGTCATTACCGCTCCCGGTAAAACACTTGCCTTCTGAAGGAATGTTGGCCTCAAAGGTGGGGAGCAAACCCTGACTTTGAGCCACGGCTTATGTCATAAGCTTGCCAAATCTGGGCCCATGCGCCTCCCACCCCACCCCCAATCGCCCCTGGATCGACCGCTGCAGGGACACCATGAGTAGGCTAACGACAATATGGCTGCTGTAGTAACCTTCTCACGTCGACCCCTCGTTGGTTGCGTCATTCTCTTTCACTTCTCACTGTGGTCACGTTTTCTTTTGCTGCTGATTAGGGCATTATAGATGCATCCAATTCAAGGACACGAGATGTCGGTGTCGATAGTCATGCAGTACAACATACAGGCGCCATACTGACAACATCTACAGCGCACTGGGCAATCATCATCGCCTGGTCAGCGGCAGCTCCATCCAGCATTGCGGGGGAATATCACTGCTGAACCCGTCAGTCACTTGTTCCTTTATCCATGTTCACTTTTGTCGTTATGCCAAATGTGTACTTCATTCATTTCACAAACATGGATATGTTATACATGGCATTGATGATGCAACTACAACTGTAATCATTTTTCATTTCGTAGTTTTTCTATATTTTAAAGACAAGGGTAATTATTGAAAAGCGTTCCTTTCATATCAAACGTACATTGATGAATAACGACTGTTGGTTAAAAGGGAAGGTCCACCGGGATAACGACAGCCACAGATGCAGTGAAATTGCCTATTTACCACTAACCGCTGAGTGTCGCCCCCACTCAGACCCCCTTGGGTCACTAATCAACGTCTGCAGATAACACCAAGCAGATAATACCAAGCGCCTAGACAGTCGACTCCCCGTTGCCCACCCTCCCGCCCACATCCCCTGTTGCTCACGCGTCCAACATCCGCTTTCCTCTCTTCCCTTTCCTGGCAACAGCTGGTAATCCCGGCCGCCCCAACACCCTCTTATGCACCCCCCCCCCCATCCCCCAGTCGCCCTGTCCCCCTCCCGTCCCCGTTCCTGTGCAATTTCCTACAGCTGTCACTTCCACCCCTTCTGGTGTCCTCCGTCCGGCTATTGTTAACCTCTCTTGCCACTCTTGATAAGAGGCATGGGGTAAATCTTTTACAAGGTCACTGTAAAAGACAGAATCAGTGATTAGGTGGGTTGTTCCTCCTTGCGAGGCCGTTCCCGGGTCTAAATGGCGGTGTTCCTTTGTTGCCATCCCGGTGGGCCATCCAGCTGTTGTCACCATTCGCACCGACTCGTTTGTCCGACATCCCGACCTGACCTTTCAAACACATTACCGTGCCTGTCACCGGTCGTACACATTGATATAAAAGGATAATCAGGGCCTCAGACACAGTCTCCAGTGGATTATCCTGTCGCTTTCAGTCACGGTAGACACTACCACTCAGAGCGTAGGCCAGCAGCCATTGCAACGTCAACGGTCTATGTCACTAAGAAATCACTTCCTGGCCTGATTGCGATAAGTATGTTTGGTTGTAGTCGAAATACCCTCCTGTCAACCCACGCTATCTCTTGGTCCTCAAATCTGTGATCCGAACTACAGGAGACGTGCAGTTTAGGCCATCTGACCGTGCATCTTGCGTACGTTCTTTACCACCCGCAACCTCTCACTTTCCATTCTTGTCCTATCCCCATACACACTGTCCTTTTTCTCGCCCACCCTGACCTTCTCCCCGTGCACGGTAACCCTCGCCCCGTCCGCACTGACCCTGCCCCGTTTCACTCCAATTCCACCTGGCTTGTCCACTGTTACTGGGACCTTCTCGACTTCCTGACCCAGTTGTCTTCCTCCCCAGCTCCCGCCTATACACTAGCCCAGTCCGCTTCCCTGTATCCCTCCACCCGTTCCCCCAGACCCAACCCTCTTCCACCTCGGGCTTCGTCCCTCCTCTTCCGTCCCTGACCCTTTCACACTGACCGTGACCACCACACCAGCTCCTCCACTTGCGCACTTACCTTGTCTCCTTATACCCTGACCTTGCTCCGTCCACCCTTACCTTGTCTCTTTTAACCCCCGCTCTTGTCTCTTTCCCCCCTGACCATGTCTCCTTCCACCCTGACCTCGTCTCTTTCTACCCTGACCTCGTTTCTTTCCATCCTGACCTTTTCTCCGTCCACTCTGATCTGGACCCCTTGCGCCATGACCTTGTCCCCATTTACCTTGACGTTGTTCCCTGGCACAGTTACATTGTCCCCTTACACCATGACCTTTTGCCATTCCACACCGACCTTGTCCCCTTTCTCACACACCTTGTCCCGGTCTACATTGACCTTGTACCCTTCCCCCTGCCATTGTCCACGTCCACCCTGACATCGTCCGCTTTAAGTTTGAAGTGGTCAACTTCCAATTTGACCTTGTCTCCTTCCACGCTGACCTTGACCTATTCCATCTGGACCCTATTCCCTTACGTCGTGACATTGTCCCCTTCCACCTTGCCATTGTTTCCTCGCACAATAACCTTGACCCCTTACATTCTGACTTTGTCCCCTTCTACCCTGACATTGCCCCCTTCCACAATGACCTTGTCTCATTTCATTCTGAACTTGTCAACTTCCACCTTGACATTGCTCCCTCGCACAATAACCTTGTCCCCTTACACTCTGACTGTGTCCTCTTCTATAGCCTGACCTTGCCCCGTTCCAAAATGACCTTGTCTCAAACCACTCTGAACTTGACCTCTTCCACCTTGACCTTGTTCCCTTGCACCATGACCTTTTCTCCTTTCACCCTGAACTTAACGCCTTTCACTCTGACCTTATATCCTTCCACCCTGACCTTTTCTCCGTCCAACATGATGGTTTCCCCTTCCACCCTCGACGCTCTTCGCCTCTCGCCTCTTTGCTTGAGAAACAGGAAGTGATTACTCCTATTCTTTAGGCGTTTGTCTCGGGGATCTCCATTCATGCTTAAGGAGCGTAGCTAGCCTGGTCCTGAGATGGTAGTAAATCACCGCCGGGACTCGTAACGCAATCTTCCTCCTGGGAAATATCTGGCCTGTGTGAAGCACGACTGTCGTTACCCCGCCGCTATAAGCCGGTTCCCCACGGAAGCTGTGCCGACATCCGCCTACTCTTTATTTCATCACGCTGGCTATTGTTCATTCCCAAATGCGTGACGAGGGAAATGACCTCGGGTTCCTATCACATAATATCTCGGGATGAAACGAAATACCACGTGACTATGATGAGATGGAAGGGCCGGTAGAACACGGAGAAGGCACGCAAAGTCATCTGAGACTATCGAGGTCCGGTGAGAAGGGAGCGTTATAGCGGCGGGCGGCGAAGCCATGAAGCGGTAGCCGGTAGCCAGACATCTCGTAGAACCAGGAATGTACATGAATTTCCATTGTCAAATATTTGTTTTCCACTTGGAACAAACATCATGTAGGCAATATATTATACTCTATCGCCCCAACCAATTGTGAAGTGATGTAGGCAACATTCGTCGTTCCCCTCAAAGGTCTTATGAAGCAAATAACGATGGACTTGGGGAAAATAATCACTTTAAGGTTTATTTTCCAATGAGATCATGCGTCATTTAATGGACGAAAGGTATTTAATACATAAACACATTTATTTGATATATTACCCAACATACAGACCAACTAGTGGGGCGATTAATTGCAAATGAAGTAAATTTTACATTTGCTAAATTTGTAATGATTCTACAGAAAAATACAATGGGTTTTTTGAAGAATTCGACGGTTCCAGAGTGTCGTCATCCACTGGCATGATACGCACCGCAAAACACAGGGAAATGGTGTCAGGTTTGAATTATGATTCTTCCTTAGTCACGGGAGCAATCTATTTCCTACAGTATGATTTCCCGCTTTACTTGCTGCGTATTCATCGTCGTTGGCAGATGGACCCGGCAACACGGTCTGGTGTCGTGCCAAGCCGCAGGTGGCACCTCAGGACTCACTCAGGTCTCACGCAGCCGCTGCACGTTGTAGCGGGAATACTTTTGCATGGGTGCCTCTGCCTTTCAGCCTGTAACTCGATTTCTCGCTTAGCCACATCCATTAGAGATGACTTTGAAGTGGTGACGCTTTAAATCCCGGGCGAATGTTCCTCTGTGAGCCACATGCTATCTGTTGACATATGAGTGAACCACATGGGATTAAGTTCGGATACAGGAATGTGGCGGATCAGATGTCTCGGCCATTTTTCGCAGTAACTTATATCATGGACCTTTGAATTTATTTGCTATCAATGTAAATCGCAAAATTATTCCAAAATATTTAATATACTATTCTGCACATGGAACTAGTGGCTTGGAAAATTGCTCGAAGAAAACTCGGCGTTGGGTATTGTTTGTGTTTCGTACCATTCACACGGTTTTCAGTGTCACCAACGTACATTCTATCCAAATCCACCATACAATGCGCAATTGTAACTTTATTTCCCATCTGGTGTAGGCATTTGTGGTACATAGAGTGAAAAGCAAATCAGAATGGTCACAATAAACTTCACGTTTTATTCCACGGAATGATAAACGAACAGAAAGACTCGCATTTATTAAACATTAATGTCACACATGGGAGGTGTGGGGACGGGGGGTGTAATGAGACAACACACAGGGCAACACTGCTATCAATACGAGACTCAAGTAACCGAAGCTAATAGAATGGCGGCAATGGGCCATCGCTATACGTAAGGCATCCGTGTCATGTGTCATTGACCTTGGCATCAGCATTTGGTTCGTTTGGTCTATCAGTAAGTTCCTGCACCTCAAGCTCCTTTTCATCGATATCCAGATGGTCGGTGGTCTGAGTCCGAAATCCTGTTATGGCGTCCAGAGACATAGACATGACCGACATTTTGTAGCGTCTCTGGCTAAAGGCGGATGCTTGCGACCCCTTCCGGTTGCGCGACTCTCCTGCGCAACACGCGCATTTGAAGCCCAGCTTGAAGCGATTACACAACGTCACGTGGAACCCCCGCAGCGCCGCCTGTTGATGGATGCTGTCGGATCTCTGACTTCTCCGACTGCGAATTGAGCTGGTCGTTGTACACCTGGCGCCATCTATCGGCTGACGGCAGTGTCCGCAAATCACGGAGCCGTAGAGCTTCCCTGCAACAGAAGGTAATCGATTTATAATGAGTCGAGAGGGTACGTTAACACCGTTTCCAGCGGGTACAGTAAATATTGGAAAAAAAACATGAAAGCTCGATACGGTACTTATAGTCGTTGCCGCTGCGGTAACGCTACAGCAAATATATTATCCCGGCGAAGAAAATTATGACAATTGAGTAACAATGACGTAAATATCATCGACAGTTACTCTGACACGTAAGGCAACACATCAACCTATGTTTGTGCAAATTACAGCGTTATATATAATGCAAGCTAGCATTAGGGTACGTCAACACATACTTTTGGGCGAGAGGACAATCGAATACCACTAGCGCTAGTACCTATACCACATAGTTGACGGCCACTGAACGAGCAGTAGTAAGAATATCAAACGACAAATCATGCCAATAATATGAATAAAAATTATCTGACAAATGTTTGATGGAGAACAAACATGACGAAAGGTATATGGAGGCATTCTGGCCGGTTCTAAAGCGATACCAGTTGTCTGGCTATATAACACGGATCCTGTTGCATCGAGCGGGATATCGCAATTATTGCCTTGACATTTTGCCGAGACAATAGCTGTAAACTGGATCCAAAACCAAAGAGAGGCGAGCCACCAAGCGTACCATTCATTATGGGGAACCGACAAAGGTCGATTGACTCACAGAGTATCCATATCGCATTAAAATTATCCCTGCACGTGTCAAGGCCACACGTGAGAATCCCTTGCAAATGGCGCGATAAAGACCAAGGGTACCCCGATGTCATATGCCACAATGGTTGCTTTTTCATCAGAGAATACACATGTAATGTGCAATCGTAATTACTAATCATAACCGAATACTCGTGTATATATGTTGGCAAGATATACAAATGCGGTGACATTTCCGCAAATGTGAAAGTAATGGGAACGCTATCGACACAAAGCAACTTGACTTTACTTTGTGGCATTCTACATTGTATGAATAATAATTAATAATGTAACGAAAATGAGGATATTCCCCTAATGGCCAATCCTAAGAGAGCGGCTGATCAAAGACCACCAATATGTTTTCCCGGTGTCGGCTGCTGCTCCGAGATCAGGGTATGGTCGTGGCCTGGTTGGTGCCTAGCTACTATCAGGGCCTGGTATGGCTGGTGCCTTGCTACTCAAAGGGCCTGGCCTGGCTGGTGCCTTGCCACTATCAGAGCGTGGCCAGGCTGGTGCCTTGCTGCTATCAGGGCGT
Organism: Arenicola marina; assembly: GCA_964019135.1. Lineage (NCBI taxonomy): Eukaryota > Metazoa > Annelida > Polychaeta > Arenicolidae > Arenicola > Arenicola marina. The sequence goes on from OZ025255.1 coordinate 36,326,726, forward strand.
GGCCTGGCTGGTGCCTAGCCACTATCAAGACGTGGCCTGGCTGGTGCCTTGCTGCTATCATGGCGTGGCATGGCTGGTGCCTTGCCGCTATCAGGGCGTGGCATGGCTGGTGCCTTGCCGCTATCAGGGCGTGGCCTGGCTGGTGCCTTGCCGCTACCAGGGCGTGGCATGGCTGGTGGCTTGCCGCTATCAGGGCGTGGCCTGGCTGGTGCCTTGCCACTATCAGGGCGTGGCATGGCTGGTGCCTTGCCGCTATCAGGGCGTGGCCTGGCTGGTACCTTGCCGCTATCAGGGCGTGGCATGGCTGGCGCCTTTTCGCTATCAAGGCGTGGCATGGCTGGTGCCTTGCCGCTATCAGGGCGTGGCCTGGCTGGTGCCTTGCTACTATCAGGGCGTGGCCTGGGTGGTACCTTGCCGCTATCAGGGCGTGGCATGGCTGGTGGCTTGCCGCTATCAGGGCGTGGCCTGGCTGGTGCCTTGCCGCTATCAGGGCGTGGCCTGGCTGGTGCCTTGCCGCTATCAGGGTGTGGCCTGGCTGGTGCCTTGCCGCTATCAGGGCCTGGTACGGCTGGTGCCTAGCCACTATCAGGGCGTGGCCTGGCTGGTGCCTTGCCGCTATCAGGGCGTGGCATGGCTGGCGCCTTTTCGCTATCAGGGCGTGGCATGGCTGGTGCCTTGCCGCTATCAGGGCGTGGCCTGGCTGGTGCCTTGCCGCTATCAGGGTGTGGCCTGGCTGGTGCCTTGCTGCTATCAGGGCGTGGTACGGCTGGTGCCTAGCCACTATCAGAACGTGGCTTGGCTGGTGCCTTGCCGCTATCAGGGCGTGGCATGGCTGGTGCCTTGCCGCAATCATGGCGTGGCATGGCTGGTGCCTTTTCGCTATCAGGGCGTGGCATGGCTGGTGCCTTGCCGCTATCAGGGCGTGGCCTGGCTGGTGCCTTGCCGCTATCAGGGCGTGGCCTGGCTGGTGCCTTGCCGCTATCAGAGCGTGGCATGGCTGGTGCCTTGCCGCTATCAGGGCGTAGCATGGCTGGTGCCTTGCCGCTATCAGGGCGTGGCCTGGCTGGTGCCTTGGCGCTATCAGGGCGTGGCCTGGCTGGTGCCTTGCCGCTATCACGGCGTGGCCAGGCTGGTGCCTTGCTGCTATCAGGGCGTGGCCTGGCTGGTGCCTAGCCACTATCAAGACGTGGCCTGGCTGGTGCCTTGCTGCTATCATGGCGTGGCCTGGCTGGTGCCTTGCCGCTATCAGGGCGTGGCCCGGCTGGTGCCTTGCCGCTATCAGGGCGTGGCCTGGCTGGTGCCTTGCCGCTACCAGGGCGTGGCATGGCTGGTGGCTTGCCGCTATCAGGGCGTGGCCTGGCTGGTGCCTTGCCACTATCAGGGCGTGGCCTGGCTGGTGCCTTGCCGCTATCAGGGCGTGGCCTGGCTGGTACCTTGCCGCTATCAGGGCGTGGCATGGCTGGCGCCTTTTCGCTATCAAGGCGTGGCATGGCTGGTGCCTTGCCGCTATCAGGGCGTGGCCTGGCTGGTGCCTTGCCACTATCAGGGCGTGGCCTGGGTGGTACCTTGCCGCTATCAGGGCGTGGCATGGCTGGTGGCTTGCCGCTATCAGGGCGTGGCCTGGCTGGTGCCTTGCCGCTATCAGGGCGTGGCATGGCTGGTGCCTTGCCGCTATCAGGGTGTGGCCTGGCTGGTGCCTTGCCGCTATCAGGGTGTGGCCTGGCTGGTGCCTTGCCGCTATCAGGGCGTGGTACGGCTGGTGCCTTGCCGCTATCAGGGTGTGGCCTGGCTGGTGCCTTGCCGCTATCAGGGCGTGGTACGGCTGGTGCCTAGCCACTATCAGGGCGTGGCCTGGCTGGTGCCTTGCCGCTACCAGGGCGTGGCCTGGCTGGTGCCTTGCCGCTATCAGGGCGTGGCATGGCTGGTGGCTTGCCGCTATCAGGGCGTGGCCTGGCTGGTGCCTTGCCGCTATCAGGGCGTGGCATGGCTGGTGCCTTGCCGCTATCAGGGTGTGGCCTGGCTGGTGCCTTGCCGCTATCAGGGTGTGGCCTGGCTGGTGCCTTGCCGCTATCAGGGTGTGGCCTGGCTGGTGCCTTGCCGCTATCAGGGCGTGGTACGGCTGGTGCCTAGCCACTATCAGGGCGTGGCCTGGCTGGTGCCTTGCCGCTACCAGGGCGTGACATGGCTGGTGCCTTGCCGCTATCAGGGCGTGGCATGGCTGGTGGCTTGCCGCTATCAGGGCGTGGCCTGGCTGGTGCCTTGCCGCTATCAGGGCGTGGCATGGCTGGTGCCTTGCCGCTATCAGGGTGTGGCCTGGCTGGTGCCTTGCCGCTATCAGGGCGTGGTACGGCTGGTGCCTAGCCACTATCAGGGCGTTGCCTGGCTGGTGCCTTGCCGCTATCAGGGCGTGGCATGGCTGGTGCCTTTTCGCTATCAGGGCGTGGCATGGCTGGTGCCTTGCCGCTATCAGGGCGTGGCCTGGCTGGTGCCTTGCCGCTATCAGGGTGTGGCCTGGCTGGTGCCTTGCCGCTATCAGAGCGTGGCATGGCTGGTGCCTTGCCGCTATCAGGGCGTAGCATGGCTGGTGCCTTGCCGCTATCAGGGCGTGGCCTGGCTGGTGCCTTGGCGCTATCAGGGCGTGGCTTGGCTGGTGCCTTGCCGCAATCATGGCGTGGCATGGCTGGTGCCTTGCCGCTATCATGGCGTGGCATGGCTGGTGCCTTGCTGCTATCAGGGCGTGGCCTGGCTGGTGCCTTGCCGCTATCAGGGCGTGGCCTGGTTGGTGCCTTGCTGCTGTCAGAGCGTGGCCTGGCTGGCGCCTGGCCGCTATCAGGGCGTGGCCTGGCTGGTGCCTTGCCGCTATCAGGGCGTGGCATGGCTGGTGCCTTGCCGCTATCAGGGCGTGGCCTGGCTGGTGCCTTGGCGCTATCAGGGCGTGGCCTGGCTGGTGCCTTGCCGCTATCAGGGCGTGGCTTGGCTGGTGCCTTGCTGCTATCAGGGCGTGGCCTGGCTGGTGCCTTGCCGCTATCAGGGCGTGGCCTGGCTGGTGCCTTGCCGCTATCAGGGCGTGGCCTGGCTGGTGCCTTGCCGCTATCAGGGCGTGGCATGGCTGGTGCCTTGCCGCTATCAGGGCGTGGCCTGGCTGGTGCCTTGCCGCTATCAGGGCGTGGCCTGGCTGGTGCCTTGCCGCTATCAGGGCATGGCATGGCTGGTGCCTTGCCGCTATCAGGGCGTGGCCTGGCTGGTGCCTTGCCGCTATCAGGGCGTGGCCTGGCTGGTGCCTTGCCGCTATCAGGGCGTGGCCTGGCTGGCGCCTGGCCGCTATCAGGGCGTGGCCTGGCTGGTGCCTTGCCGCTATCAGGGCGTGGCATGGCTGGTGCCTTGCCGCTATCAGGGCGTGGCCTGGCTGGCGCCTGGCCGCTATCAGGGCGTGGCCTGGCTGGTGCCTTGCCGCTATCAGGGCGTGGCCTGGCTGGTGCCTTGCCACTATCAGGGCGTGGCCAGGTTGGTGCCTTGCCGGTATCAGGGCGTGGCATGGCTGGTGCCTTGCCGCTATCAGGGCGTGGCCTGGCTGGTGCCTTGCCGCTATCAGGGCGTGGCCTGGCTGGCGCCTGGCCGCTATCAGGACGTGGCCTGGCTGGTGCCTTGCCGCTATCAGGGCGTGGCATGGCTGGTGCCTTGCCGCTATCAGGGCGTGGCCTGGCTGGTGCCTTGCCGCTATCAGGGCGTGGCATGGCTGGTGCCTTGCCGCTATCAAGGTGTGGCCAGGTTGGTGCCTTGCCGCTATCAAGGTGTGGCCAGGTTGGTGCCTTGCCGGTATCAGGGCGTGGCATGGCTGGCGCCTTTTCGCTATCACGACGTGGTCCGGATTTCACGTTTAAGAAATGGTAATAAATATTTATGCCTGGTCCCCTGTTGCGGGGAAGGACGACTGCTGTCCATGGTGGAACCGGTAACAAAACAACTTCCCACCCCCGACCTGGTAAAGGAAGGACATGAAATGAGAATGGAACGCCCTCTAAGGTGGTCTAATAGTCACGTATTTTTGCTTCCATAGGTTCGATCAGTTCATCGCCTAACAGGACAGCGCCCTCTAGTGTGGTCACTGAGGGAATGAGGGAGCGCCAGTTGATATGCCCCTAACCACAGGGAACGAGCACCCGATGGCACCCGATGGGCACTGGCTGACGAACGCAGTCCCCCCTATCGCCGAACAGTAATGAGGAACGTGCCTCTGCCATGGAGAATGAAAAAGGAATGTCGTTGATCGTTGCGCGGTTGGGGAGGAAGGTCGGGAGGAGATCCATCTAGCGTTGTACAGTGGGGGGGGGGGGGAGGAGGAGGGAGAAAATACCTCTGGCATCGGCGAAGGAGAAGGAGAAGGAGCGCCCTCTAGCGTGGGCATTGAATAAGAAGGAGCGCCCTCTAGCGGGGGCATTGCATGAGAAGGAGCGCCCTCAAGCGTCGTCCATTGAGTGAAGAGCGCCTTCTGGTGTGGGAGAATGAATAAGAAGGAGCGCCCTCTAACGTGGAACAATGAGTCTGACGGAGCGCCCTCTAGCGTGAGGCATTTGCGGAGAAAAAAAGCTTTTGAACAAACATGGACAAACGCACGACTGCTACTGGAATACGCAGAATTGTCACGCTGACACTTGTCGATAAACTCGTTACGCCATGCTCAAAATTGTGAGTGTCACCCGAGGGCTATGTGAGAAACTATAATACAACCGTTCCCAGGCTGTGAACTGGAACAATAATATGAAAAAAGTTAGTTTATGCTGGTCGAATGAAAGATTTCCCCCCGTGGGTCGTTTTGCAATGAGCCACGCCACAGTGACGGCATAAGGCCACATCGGACAACTCATACTCACCAGTAGTCCGCGGGCCGACGAGGTTTGAGTTTTAAAAAAAAGAGATATTTAAATCGTAATTTCGGTATCACTGCTGGAACGGATAGATTTATATCCTCCCATTTATATCCTGCGGCGATCTCGTTACGGTAACGAAGCCCTCCCCGACCATCTCGTTATGGTAACGCAGCCCTCTCCGGCCATCTCGTTACGGTAAAGCAGGCCTCTCCGACCATCTCGTTACGGTAACGCAGCCCTCTCCGACAATCTCGTTACGGTAACGCAGCCCTCTCCGGCCATCTCGGTACGGTAACGCAGGCCTCTCCGACCATCTCGTTACGGTAACGCAGCCCTCTCCGACCATCTCGTTACGGTAAGGCAGCCCTCTCCGACCATCTCGTTACGGTAACGCAGCCCTTCCAGCCCATCTCGCTACGGTAACGCAGCCCTTCCAGCCGATCTCGCTACGGTAACGCAGTCTTTTCGTTTCATCCCATTACGGTAACGCAGCCCTTTCGTTTCATCCCGTTACGGTAACGCACCTCATTTTGCTAATATCGTTACGGTAACGCACCTCTTTTCGCTAATCTAGTCACGGTAACGCACCTCTTTTCGCCAATCTAGTCACGGTAACGCACCTCCTTTAGCCATCTCGTTACGGTAACGCACCCCTTTCCGCCATCTCATGACGGTAACGCACCCATTTTCCGCCATCTCGTTACGGTAACGCACCCCTTTCCGCCATCTCGTTACGGTAACGCACCCATTTCCCCCATATCGTTACGGTAACGCACCTCATTCAGCCCATCTCGTTACGGTAACGCACCTCTTTCAGCCCATCTCGTTACGGTAACGCACCCCTTTCCGCCATCTCGTTACGATAACGCACCCATTTTCCGCCATCTCGTTACGGTAACGCACCTCATTCAGCCCATCTCGTTACGGTAACGCACCTCTTTCAGCCCATCTCGTTACGGTAACGCACCCCTTTTCCGCCATCTCGTTACAGTAACGCACCCCATTCAGCCCATCTCGTTATGGTAACGCACCCCTTTTCCGCCATCTCGTTACGGTACCGCAACCCTTTCAGCCCCTCCCGTTACAGTAACGCATCCCCTTTCCCCCAACTTGTCATGGCAGGCAATATATATGGTGTACGCATGCATAATACAAATTAAATTGTTAAATTATTGAAAAGTATCTTTTCCGAGAATCCATAATTGTTTATAGGTTATTTTGGTGGGTTGCACGTTGCAATGGGGTATGGAGAGCCCTCTGGTATGTACAGTACATGGTACACATAACGCGTAAGCACCTGCTTATTATGTTCCCTGGGAGGGTCATTATTGTGACGGAACCATATAATGACCCGCTCTGATATAATAATGACCCGCTCTGATACAATAATGACCCGCTCTGAGACAATAATGACCCGCTCTCGGAAACGAATGACCTTCTACTCATGGTCCACAGATCCTTATCGGCAAGACTCCGAGGAAACAACAGAAGTATGCTTTAAATGCCAGTAAACGCTAGATCTATGTAAGAATCGTTTGCACATAAGAACGACCGTCGTACCTGTTGTGTGAGAAATGTATGGTGCGTTTCACAGTAGAGTATAGAGTCAAGTGCTAGATGTGAGCAATACGTTAGCTATTAATAATGCATAAGTAATATAACACAGAAGAAAGACAGTTTTACCTGCTGTGAATGCGTCTTATGCTACCTGTACCTGGAGTTACACATGATGAAATGGCTATGGCGTGGTATGGGGGTTCATTTCATGGTCATGCGCCATGAAGAATGATTCGTTTAATAACGCCACCGAAAGGCCGCATTGAAATCACTGCAGCCATTCTACAACACTCCATGACAAGTGATTCTGCCTCGGGACTCATCTATTCAATCTACGCTGCAGCACCAACACTATTATATAACGTAATTGCTTTTTACCAAGTCGTGATAAGGGAGTGGCTCTTGTAGAAGTAGAATGACCAGAACAAAACTCGATACTCGAGCTCAGTGACAGACTACATGGAGCTGGTTTCATGACTGGGGCAGCGAATGTGCAATGCGATCAGCCCCAGGCTGACCGTGACATTTACCTGGCGTTGGCAGGTGTTTGGTTCGACTGCATTGAGCTAAACGACAGTAAATAATAAGCTTGACAATCATTAAAAATCGGACCGCGGTTCTTCGTTTTGACAATGCATACAATTGTTATCTCTTTCCAAAATGCAATACGGCCGGAATGTAACGTTTCTACAGATGCACAAACCGTTATTTATATATCGACAATTCACAGGGAGACGTTTTCAAGCCATGATAATCAATATGTTCATCATTTTCATCATTTTGAAAATTGTCATATTTTTCACAAAACAAATACTTTGCGCATACGGCTTTAGTCATATGCGTATGCAGATGTCAAAAGGAAAATCAATCGATGTAGAAATATCGTCCGTGTCTCCTTTTATTTCAGGCACAAAAAACGCTCTAATTTTTGTCCGTTACTTTGGAGTGTGTAGTCCAACTGGGAATACGGGGCCGCCTCGAAAGCTCAGTGGGTTAGAGCGCTCGCCTTGAGCGCTCTGGCCACCTGAGAGCATAACTGCACGTAGATCAGTGGCCATGCCTGTGTGGTCGCAGGATAAAGACCCCATGTCCTTCCTCGCAAAGAGTAGGGAGTTACCCTGGGGACACGGCTCCACTCTCCCTTCCTTCCTTCTCACATTGACGCGATATGACCAAAACTGGCTAAAAACCAACTGGAAATATGCGAGCCGAGGAGTCGAGTGTCATTGGGTCTTGGTGAGTCTGTGTGGGCTGATCTGTGTGGGTCTCAGGTGCGTTGCAAAAGTGTCCACCATTTAAGCCTTCATGAAGACGAACGAAAAGCAGATACATTGTTACTAGTACAAAGACCACAACATGGGCATTAGCGTCTGGTCACGACCTTGAGGGAGGTGAAGGCCACCTTGGAGACAATCAGTCTGCGGTGGCTTTCACGTAATTGCATCCAATCAAGTTTAGTGGATAGTGAGCGCGTAAAGAAGACTTAAAAAGCGTTCAGGGTTGTCTGTAATTGCAGAATCCCTTCAACAATCCGTATTCCTGGATACTGACAGAAAAACAGCTTGTAGCCTGCATCCGAGGACCGAGCGTTGCCTGGCATGTCCTGTTTTACTTAATAGTAATAAATGGTAACATCTGTAATTGCATGGTTTGTATGGGGCGGGCGATAGTGGGTAGGGGTACGGGGGCGGTAGGGAGGATCAGAGGTAGTCTCTGAGGGTCTCCGAGATTCAGGACGCCACGAGACTGGGGGATTGGCCAATATGTACCGGGGGAAGGTAGGCGGGTGTCTCCGAGATTGGAGACGCCAAGAGATGAAACGGTTGATGATATAACGCGTTTTCCTTTTTAGAGTGGGCGAGAATAATCCAGTTGCACTCAACCCAAACGTGTTCTATATATTTTCAAATAGTTTTACACTTTGGCATTCCAAATTACTAGTCATCTGCAAACCAATTACAGTCACAACGTTTTCCGAAAACATTTGTATTGTTCTCAATTGCACAATTCTCCTGGCAGACTGGGGTCAACAGGAGCAATGCCAGGCCCATCAAAGACAAGGGCAACTGATTATATACTAATCCACCTTCAACTTCGTAAGTGAATTGTTATTTTAGACCCGTTGGGCGCAGTCGGGGGCTAAATTAATCCAAGGTACTTCCGGGGACAACAAAGGGACTTCCCGATACCACTCCTTGATAACATTCATGAGATATTCCGATTGTATAGTACAGCATATTATATGTCATATAGGTAAAACCTAAAAGGGCGAGCGCAACTATTTTTGGATCGAAAAAGTTCTACAATTTCTAGACTAAAGAAGACCTATACTGCTTGTCTGAATTACCTAGATATATCAAGAAAGAATATGGGAAGTGTTGCAGATTTCTAGTGCATCTCATCTAGCCTATAATGATCGCTAATATAAGTAGATTCGCAAAGCATAACTAATGCATAGCTACTGGGAAGGTAATGAAAGCTATGGGCGTTTAAATCTGTAATCAGGTGTATAGACATAAACTGCATGTCAAAGCAAACGAAAAAGTAGGACAGTATGCTTAATTTAAATTAAAACATAGATTGAAGCGATTGTTAAGTGATGAAATACTGCGTATGCTCCTATGATCATTAATAAAACAAAACTGAGATGCAAAAACTACAAATGGTTAATAGCAAATTGTGTGATATACTTCATATGTTAACAATATGGAATTCATAACTTTCGCTAAATGGTTACATTATATCATAATGCCCCATAATTGAACCATCAAGATAATATTCAACTAGAACCAAATTAGACTAAATTAGACTAAATCGATGAAACCTTGAAAGTAAGAGAAAAGTTAAATGTCTGTATTTTCATGGAGAATAGATATCTCACATCTTTCTAGGTTATGGTATATCCTTCACATGGTAGAGGTATAACCCTATGAGTTGGGGGCATAACTTTGTAAACAAAAATATTGAGTCACATAGAAACAGTGTGACAAGACCTGAATGCTCCATAAAGCACCACTTAACTACAGGCATATGGCCCTGATTACCAGATATGTGACAAATTTGAGTCCAGCTAAAACAGTGTTTTTGTGTCAAACAATTGGTAATTAAACAATTTGAATATCTTATATAAACAAATATTGTCAATCTTAATACAAAGTCAGATCAAATATATATATAAAACATGGAAATTACAAAAGGATGATCCCATGATGCAATGTAAGGTTTTGAAGAAACAAGTTTATATGGTAAATTAAGCTGGTAAGACAATTTCATGCTAGTGTGTTAGTTCATAAAGCAATTGACAACATAGCCATATTTCCACATTACTGGATGAATCAAAATCACTATTAGGATATGTGGTTAGCAGTAGTTTGACCAAATCTTAGACCAAAATAATTTCAAACGCTAAATGTAATTAGCACCTCTGCAAATTACATGAAATGCCGGAAGCCAATTAGATTGAGTAATTAAAAAGAAATAAAACCATGGTAATTGTCTGAGCTGGATGTGACAACTACTCTAACCATGCTAACTGTCAGTTAAAATCATTCTACTATAGGTGATCAGCATCCATTAACTGCCATTATATATATTTATATCAATGCAATGTTCATTGGTATTTCCACATGGGAACGGAAATAAAAAAACAGTCACAAAATAAACAACTTTAGGCTAACAGTAACACGAACAATTTTACTCAGTCGGTCTTTTTTTGACGAACACTTTTAACTTCTCTTATAGAATTAGGCCAAATTAACAGACAACAAGTGGATAAATGACATGCAGTTATTAAGTGCTTAACATATAACAGGCTTAATATATAACACATATTATTGATTAATGCATAGGCATGGCTTATAATAAGCCTAAGTGTCATGAAGTCCATGCTTTTGATGTGCTCAAATTGTGGCATTAGTTCTCAGATATACCGGGGGGTCAATTTCATGGCTGGCAGAGTTGGGCGCTGGGACCTTCCTTAGATTGTCAACGTTTGTGTGATCGGCTCAGCCCTGTCACTCGTGACAGGTCGAGAGAGGACACCCGGCATCACAGGAACTACCCACATCGCGGCGTCCAGCGGCGCTGCTACCGCTCGGCCGGACCGTCCGGTGTTGTCCCCTGGTGTCCCTGTTTTCACCTGTGGACTGTTGCCGGGATGTCACTGGGGCTGCCGTCCATGCCTCGTTATTGCTGAGGCTGCCGGTCATCGCCGGGACATCGCTGGATCCGCCGGTCATCGCCCGGGACGTCGCTGGATTCGCCGGTCATCGCCGGGACATCGCTGGATCCGCCGGTCATCGCCCGGGACGTCGCTGGATCCGCCGGTCATCGCCGGGACATCGCTGGATCCGCCGGTCATCGCCCGGGACGTCTCTGGATCCGCCGGTCATCGCCGGGACATGGCTGGGGCTGCTGTTCGTGGTTTTTGGTTTTTGGCATATCAATTGCCAATAGCATTTTTTTTTGTCACTCTTAGACTATGCATAATATTTATCCCAATGTTCACTTATCTTGATCAGCGTTGAAGACAGTACGAAAAAAACCCATAAATTTAAGCCTTAGATTTTGCGAACAAAATTATTGTTAATAGTTTCCCTCTGATTGTGAGTAGTGGCTGATCCAGATCGAGAGATCGAAGAGGCCTTGGGTCAGGGGGCAGGTTAGCCTCGGGAGACCTACTCGGTTCCGCCGTTGGGTCTCGGTTCCAGCTTGGGTTTCGCACGGGGACTTTTAAACAGAATAGGCGCATTTGGAAATTCTGAATTATCTGGAGGCACACTGGGGCTAAATATTACATTTTTGTATAGATTCATCTTTTAGCTATCAAATCTTCCAAGCAATCAAAAAGATTGATCACTTGTGTTTGCAAGACGATTTACGAAGCCCCAACGTCTGAACCGGGCGCCATATTTGTTTATGGTGCGTGCAAAGTGCCCGTCTGACAGCGCCAGCTAGCGAAGAGTCGTATGCTGGGAACCAAGTTGCATTCACCAGGTACCAGCATGCGCCAAAATAAATATGGCTTCCTGTTCGGACGTTGGTGCTCCATAAAACGTCTTGCAAACACAGATACAGGTGATCAATCTTTTTGAATTTGAAAAAATTTGATAGCTAAAAGATTAATCAACACAAAAATGTGCTATTTATCCCCGGTGTGCCTTCAGATTAATAATTCAAACTTTCTAAATGCGCCTATTCTGGTTAAAAGTCCCCGTGCGAAACCCAGGCTGGAACCGAGACCCAACGGCGGAACAGAGTGGGTCTCCCGAGGCAAGCGGCACGTCTGCCTGCAGCCCCCCCCCCCCCCGCCCACCCGACATATTTTTGTCTTTTTTCATTTGCAAATTAAGACTTAGGCCTAGTCTTTAGACGCCATCTTAGATATAAACATGATAAACCTGGCAATTTTTATGTGCACCTTTTTACGGTTAAATTGTTGCCACGGCATAGCATTTCAAGGGAAGTGGATGATCCCCCCCCCATCCCTGGATCCAAGCCTGGTCAGCCTGTAAATGAAAATTCTAGTCATGCGGCTTGGCTAGCGTAAATTTAGGTGAAAGTAAAATTGAAAGGGTCAACTGTCACTGACACTGACGCAGTGACTGTGTGTGTGTCTGACACAGTGACTGTGTGTCTGTCTGACACAGTGACTGTGTGTGTGTCGGACACATTGACAGTGTGTGTCTGACGCAGTGACAGTGTGTGTGTCGGACACAGTGACTTTGTGTGTGTCTGACACAGTGACAGTGTGTGTGTCTGACACAGTGACTGTGTGTGTGTCTGACACAGTGACTGTGTGTGTGTCTGACACAGTGACTTTGTGTGTGTCTGACACAGTGACAGTGTGTGTGTCTGACACAGTGACTGTGTGTGTGTCTGACACAGTGACTGTGTGTGTGTCTGACACAGTGACAGTGTGTGTGTCGGACACAGTGACTGTGTGTGTCTGACACAGTGACAGTGTGTGTGTCTGACACAGTGACTATGTGTGTGTCTGACACAGTGACTGTGTGTGTGTCTGACACAGTGACAGTGTGGGTTTGACACAGTGACAGTGTGTGTTTGACACAGTGACAGTGTGGGTTTGACACAGTGACAGCCCGAGACAGTAAAAATTAGTTACACTGACCACACCGACGGCGACGGGTTGCAGTGCAGCCAGTTCAAAAGCTTAGGCTCAGCTGTCAGACGGACAGACAGACAGTTGCCATGGTGCGAAAGCAGGTCAACAAACTGGCGAATGGCGTAGAATAACACGCAGTTTTGCACAATGAATTAAGTAACACTTAGATCTATCTGTGATCATCGTTGTTTCATCACATTATCAGTTTCTGGTCTGTTAATTTTCTTTGCGAAGTGGCGATTTCAAGCAGTTTAAGTGAGCAGGTGAGCAAAGCTAGCAGACGACCAGCTATTTTGTTAACTGTAGACGCTCAAAGTTTACGATGCCGGTAGGTGGCGTTCCGTTTACGGGGGCGACTGTTCATGTGAACGCGAACCAGTCAGTGAAAGCAGAAACAGTCAGTTGCAGGTCGGGCACCAGTCTGACTAGTAGAACATAGCCCGAGCGCCCTCTGCCGGGAGTGTGGCAAGACATATTTAGCGCGGCGCGGATCGTTGAACTCGTTAAGTGTATTGTAATTTATAGCGTAAATGAAGTGTCAGCGTTTCAATAATTTATCAGTTACCTTTTTAAGGTAGATAATTTAATTATTAAAGACTTGACATAACGCATTTCGACCAGTGTTTAGGGGATAATTTTGTGGTACCGCGGAAATTTGCTCCTTACTCAGAAACGTCTCATGGGGACGACTTTGATTATGCATGCATGTTACTTTAAGAGCTCGCTTGCGCTCGCTATTAATTTGCATATATTATGTGCGGAAGGAATTCTCATAGGCATTGGATTGTTTGTGTAGGTTACATCGCGACGCTACGAAGGGTCAAGGTAGAGCGGATCCAGGTGTCAGCGGAGTAATTAATTGTAACGTGGAACGCTTATCTTGCACAGCCATTAGCATATCTAACATGACCACGCACCGGCCGCTTATGCAGGGCAAGCAGAGCACACCGACAAAAACCAGACACGTACGCGATCTACCAAGCCATGGGGTGACACCCCCAACCCCCCATCCCCCTCAGGCGACACACCGTAGCTTGCTCATTGTTTAATGTTTTTGGCAGTGTCTGTTTAAATCATAACTGTGTTTTTTGTGTTAGATTAGAATAGGCAAATAAAAAACAAAATGCAAATAAAAGTCTTGCTTAATGTGCGGCTTAGCTACCATTTTTGTCACTTTCTGTTTAAATCATGACTGTTTTTTTGTGTTAGATTAGAGTAGGCAAATAAAAAAAAATCTTGCTTAATGTGCTGCTTGGCTATTGGGTAAACGGTCGGAAGTGGTGTTTGTGAAACGGGTGTTTCTTGGGCAGCGTTATATATAAGACCTACATTATTCGTCACCAATATCATTATTGTCATTGTCGGTGAGTGGCATTTGTGCTAATGTTTTATTGCCTTTTAATACCATGGTATAATACCGTGTGGCTTTTAACACTGACACTGAATACAGCGTTATATTGTATTATGTGAACCTGTAATGGTGAATCTTATTCCAGGCACTCCAGGTCCATCGGGCATGCAGTAAGAACGGGATATACTGTCGAGTTCCGGTCAGCGCCTCCCTTTGATGTTATATTCCTGTCATACGTGCGGCCTCTGCCGGCGGATTCAAGGACGACTTGATAATGGATGCTCGGGACACGTCATCGGCTGGGATGGATGAATAGGAGGGTGGGAAGGGCGTAGGGGCTAGGGGTAGGGGGGTTTAGGGGTCTCAATGGTGTTTCCGAGATTGAAGACTTAACGAGACTGAGGGATTGGCCAAAGTGTACGGGGGGGTAGGGAGGGGGGGTCTCCGAGACTGGGGACGCCACAAGATTGGGGGTTTGGTCAATTTGTATGGGGAGGGGGGAGGGGGGGGGGCAGGGATCATCGCTGTTGTCTCGGAGATTGAGAACGCCGCGAGCCTGGGGGATTGGCCAATTTGTACGGAGGGGGTAGGCGGGTAGGGGCGGGGGTCAGGGATCATCACTGGTGTCTCCGAGATCGAGGGCGCCTCTAACCCCTAGTCTGAGGGACGGCCAGACCTGTACTCATAAAATCAATCATGGAACGAGAGACTGAGAGGATAGGGGTATAAAAGGAGCAGGGGGGGGGGGGGGGGGGGTGTATCCCGCCGTCCCTCAGAGGGAGGAGATGTTATCAGCTGACAATCACACAATGACAGTCCCAGCCAGCCTCCGCGTTCGAGCAGTAAGTATTCCCTCCCAGGAAGTCAATAGTTACCCTGTTTGATTCTCCTCCCGATATAGAACGAAGACGTCAAGAAGGACTGCCAATTCTCTGAAAACACTGCGGAATATTTACCCGTGTCAGGATTTGCACATATAATGTTGGCAGGGCTATTGGGTATCTGTTTTAATTTGTTCGTGTTAGATGCAAAATGTTCAGCGTATCGTTATGTGTTTCTAATTAGACGTGCAAGACACGACACCAATATCTGCATCTTGATGACTCGTGGTCGCCAGCGCTCTCGACCTGCCCAGGTCCCACTCTTTCTAACTCACTAACGGGACATGAATGATTAGTGTACAGCAATGCTGTATGAATGCCCACCAACATCTCTCTCGCCCTGTCCAAACCCAATTCCAAGTGGCAAATGGGACATCAAAATTAGATAAAAGATTATAATCGTTGTCTGAATCCCGACCTGAATATCTCTAGGCCTGTCTCGTGTCTATTCCAGTTTGTATAGTTTAGCATAATATAGTCGTTCCCTGAAACTCCACCAGAATGTATCTAGTCCACTGTCTATTCCAGTGCTAACGGTACATCAGGAATACAATAAATATGTATTGTCGTTGCCTGAGTCTTCACCAGAATATGTCTCTATGCCTATCCAGTGTCTATTCCAGTTTGCTAGCGGTACAGGAATAGCACACATCTCCAAACAATCGACCCTGCGCGGCCTTTCCTGGGTTCACGTGTACCTGGCTAATTGAACGACTAAACACTCCGCAGCACTCGTTGTCAATAAACTCGCACAGGGAGCAGCAGGCCTTTGTCTCACACTCTGGAACTGGGCTTAACGCAGACGGCTTCATAATAACCAGTGTTACGACTGTGCATCCTATTATCGTCCCTTTTTTCCGGTAATGGGCATGGATCTAATCATCATTTTTCAACAACACTCAAAGCGCAGGCTGTCATTCCTCGCATTCAGGGCACATCTATTGTCCCGAACAGGGCACGTCTGACGAATGATGACAGATTGTCTCCGAGGACAAGGGTCATTACTAGTGGAGGTTTGAATGGCCTGGTGCTCAGTAATACTTTGGTGATCGTCAATCTTTACGAGCACGATGTATGGGAAATGCGTATGCGTAATTGATGCGGTGGCATGTCTGATGTTCCAGATGTTAAGGTTAAGTGGCATTCTAACAGCAGAAGCAAATTAATGGTCATGGTGGGATGACACTGTCCCCCGCTATGGTTGTAGGTCATGGTGTGATAACAACGTGGCCGCAATGGTTGGTTGTTGGTTAGGGTGTGATGACAATATGACCGTAATGGTTGTTGGTCATGGTGTGATGACAATATGACCGCAATAGTTGTGGGTCATGGTGTGATGACAATGTGGCCGCAATGGTTGTTGGTCATGGTGTGGTGACCATGTGGCCGCAATGGTTGTTGGTCATGGTGGGATGACAATATGACGGTAATGGTTGTTGGTCATGGTGTGATGACAATATGACCGCAATAGTTGTGGGTCATGGTGTGATGACAATGTGGCCGCAATAGCTGTGGGTCATGGTATGATGACAATGTGGCTGCAACGTTGTTGGTTATGATGTGATGACAATATGGCCGCTAAGGTTGTAATGCCAGTGTTTACACAGAAGGGAAAAGCTATGGTTACTTGTTTTCTTTTTCCCTTTTTTTATCCTAATTTATGTGTGTGCCAGTGGAGATTGCTGACTGGCCGTTTGGCTCCATTATATAATTGGTTAGCTGATACTATAGGAGTGGTATAAGACGATATAACGTCTATCATTTTGTTGTAATGCAACACAGTGTTGGACCGTGGCACAGTGTCCGACATTGCGGCACAATATAAGACAGTATCATACTGTGAAACAGTTTGTCCGACATTGTAGCATAATGTCGCACAGTATCAGACTGTGAGAAAGTTTGTCCGACATTGTAGCACAATGTAGCACAGTATCAGACCGTGGAACCAGTTTGTCCGACATTGTAGCACAATATAACACAGTATCAGACCGTGGAGCAGAATGCCTGATATTACAGCACATTGTAACAGAGACCATGCAACATACATGTAACACAATGTAACATGATATCACACTGCGCTTTATGCCGTCACGTAATTGCATTGTCGATACAAAAATACGATACGATACGATACATCGATTAATGTAGTGCATCTGGCATTGTATCATATGTACTTCGGTGGCGCTGGCATCCTCCGTCGCATGTAAAGGATGTCACTGCCAAAGGCTCGGGTTCTCATTGTAACCACAACACACGGTGCATATATCGGCTAGATGTAACGATCGGTTGATGGCATGGTTAGCCGTACACATCATTAATATTGTATCCCTTCATGTATCAGAGGATGACAGACTATCGTCGAGGGAGGGGGTGCAACACATGCCAGTCACATACATTCATTTATGGCCAAAGCATATATGTCTGCATGAAGAACTGAGGAACGTACCTAAGCTAGGAATCATGACCACCACTCATGGAATATGGCATGATGTTGTACACATAGCAGTGGAGGAATAGCCTTAAGATGGCACACCGTAACCGACGGTATTACATTAAAGTAGCACACCTGTAAAAGTAAGTATGATATTATACTAGCGCAAAACATCTTTTGCTAACTAAAGATACGCAGATAAGAAGTTTCAATAACAGGTTTCTGCTCTTATTCCATGACATGTAAACAGCTACACGAAGGATTACCTAAATAACAACTAGTAGTTTTAGCTTGGCACGACAACATATATTGATAAATAAAGTTTGATTTTAGTGTTTAGGTCAAATGTTGTAGATTTCATATTTGTTTGAATGGATGGACATTTTATATGTTAGATTTAGAGCAAGGAGTTTACACGGCATCGGCTTCAGTGTACGTTTTGCTTTACATTTCTCGATCTGGTACTGCAACAGTGAATACACAAACCTATCCCACAATTCTGTCGATGCGAAGATCATTGTCCTACCTTGGTATACATGATCAACCAAGTTATTGAAGAGGAATGAAAGGACAGAAATGTTTTTTATGGCCATGTTTGGGAACATGTGGGCTAAAATGGACGGATAAGCCTATTGTTGAATGATATATAAAGATACGTTTCCGGCACATGGGGTTTGACCCCGCTACCGGCTAGTCTGCAGTCAAGTAAGCTACTACGGCGACACTAACTTACTAAGCAAACTTATTACACTTATCACCATTAAGTAAAACGCTTTCAAGAATATATAAGGAACCAGGCCATGCATGCCACTAAGTGAAAACCATTCAACAAAGACAAGAAGATACGCTCTTGGTCATGGAAAGCATAACCAATCGAGGAAATGTTGCAGTTCTTCGGGCGTCCTCACACTCTAGTAAGGCATATAAAAAGATATCACCACGAAGAAAACTACGCAGTGCGGAGGTAGAAAGTAAGCATTTGAAGTGTACTCGAAAAGAGAAAAGAGAGCACTAAGTGCATGATGCTTTGCATAAACGTCGTGTTGAGAGGATGGGGACCGGGCCTGTGTGCCCGTGTGCCTGAGCATTAACAACGCGCCACCGTCACCCAGCTACCGTATATTCTCGCATCTTCACGTTTCGGTTACGAGATCTGGCCGCGAACTGCGTTACCTTCCTCATCTGCCCAGTTGGCAACCTTTATAAATTAGCTCAATGAAGCGATTGTTATGGAGGATGTAGATGATCAAGAGGCATTAAATATGAGAATTAATATCTAAGGCGAGGGAAACCTTGGATTATTGACGATATTTTATCAGACGCTTTACGTGGAAGAACTGCACGTTACCTCTAAGAGGCGGGCCATGAATGATTGATAGAGCGTGGCGGGGTTTTTGCTTTACAAGCACGGGGGGTCTAATGAAAGATATAACATACTTTCTAATGTTGGCAAAATGATGCAAGTGCGAGTGGTTATGTAACAGAAAGCGCAGTCACCTGTGGGACAAAGGAAGGCAGGTAGAAGACTTACGGCATGCTCACGTGGTAGCGGCAGTGGAGTAGCTGCGATACGTACGGTAGTTTTCATTGAGAAGGCCGTAGATGACTGGGTTGCAGCAACTGGAGATGAAAACAAGTATTTGTGCCACGGTGTTGAAGATGACAAAGGCCTTGGTTTGCTGGGCCGATGGCATGTGGCCATCGTGCATATAGCCTTCAAATACTTTGAGGGAGATCATGCCGACGACGTAGTCTGGGGTCTGGCAGAGCAAAAAGACCAAGACAACGACAAAAATGGTCCGCGTAATGCGCCTGTTGGGTTGGGGCTGGCCACTCGGGCGGGCCGAACTGTTCCGGAAAATCAAATGCAGATTCCGGGCCAGGAGTATGTAGGACAAGCTGATGGCGATAAAGGGAATGATCAGACCGAAGGTCAATTTAAAGTACATCCAGAATGGAATGAGCTGTCGTCTTGTTTCAGCTGGCCAATCGAGCCGGCACTCGTGTCCCCCAGTGCTGTTGATTACAGCGGCGGTGGAATACATCCATGCCGGTATAGATATCAGGCCACACATGAGCCATATCCCGCAACACACC
The DNA here is from genome assembly GCA_964019135.1 of Arenicola marina. Taxonomy (NCBI): domain Eukaryota; kingdom Metazoa; phylum Annelida; class Polychaeta; family Arenicolidae; genus Arenicola; species Arenicola marina. The sequence goes on from OZ025255.1 coordinate 36,346,035, forward strand.
AGCACCCCTACACGCGTAGTTCGCCAGCGGGAGCAGTTGTAAAAACTAGCGAGGTACCTATCCACAGACAGCGCCACCAGGGTGAAGACGCTAGCGAAACGATTGGTTTCTTTGAACACTTGCGCCACTTTGCAAATCAATTCTCCGAATTGCCAATCTTTGGTGTACGTCGCGTAGCAGTAGAAAGGCGACGTAAACGTATAGAATAAGTCGGCGAAGGACAGGTTCCAGATGTAGTAGTTGTAGACGGAACTGGCCCTGATCTGCGAGTAATATCCGATGATGAAGATAACCATTCCATTTCCTACGACGCCGACGACGAACGTTATAAGGTACGAGACGATGACGGCGGTGGGAAGGATGTCTTTGAAGGATTCATCGTCAACCGGGAGCAAATCTTCTCCCAAATTATCAGCCGTCGTCAGAGCGTCCAGGGTCACGTCCAGGTGACCATCATCAGGCGACGGTCGGGTCACGTGCTCTATCCCCATAGCAACAGCTTCGGCGTCGTACGACATGTGTGACTGTTACAAGTATATCCTTCGACTTTTATCGGTATGTATCCATGAAAAATGAAATCGCGGTGCAAATTAATTTAATAATCTAGCCTGCTACGTCAAAAATAAGCCAGTTTTATCGGAAGTTGTCCGAAGTGTTCATAAGTTATGCATACATTTGTCGACTGAGCAGACTGATGTGCAAACCCGGGGGGCAGTGACTCCACCTGGTAATAAGTCTGACCCCTTCGGGAGACTCGAGAGGATGTGATTTCCGGTCTTGGTCGTGACTCTCCCACGCGTGGCGGCCAGCGACAGGTGGCGCTGCGAAAGGTTGTTCAGCTCCCTGATCTCCGGCCGCTGGCTGAGACTGCGGTTGGGCTGCGGACTGCGGCGGACTGCGTACTTCGGGAGGCAACTGGCCCCGACTGCCGGTGCGTCAGTCCGACTGCTCGCAGTGCCCGGCTCCACGGCGCGGGGGCTGCTGACTGGCTGGTGATTAGTGGCTGAGGCATGGACTGAGCAATGGGAAATTTCTTAGAGGCGTTAGTGGTGGCGGTGGCGGTGGTAGTGGTTGCAGTGGTGACGGTGGCGGATAGAGGCGTTAGTGGTGGCGGTGGCGGTGGCGGTGGCGGTGGCAGTGGTTGCAGTGGTGACGGTGGCGGATAGAGGCGTTAGTGTTGTCGGATGGGGTTGTGGCGGTAGCAGTGGTGACGGTGTCGGATGGGGTTGTGGCGGTAGCAGTGGCGGTTGTGGGATTGTGGGCAGTATGGTGATAGTCTGGGCGATGGCAACGGGATAACGATGGAGGCGGTGGCGTTGTCGGCGGCGTTGGCTGTGGAGGAGGCGGTGCTGTTGGGCTTGGTGGTGCTAGGAGTGCTTGCCAATGGGGGCGGGGCACGTGGGGGGTGGAGGGGGGGGGGGGGGGGGCGTAAAGTGACCGCCGCCACCACGTGCTGTGTGCTGAGTGCCCCGTGCTCCGGTCTGGGGCGTGAGGCCTGACACGTCTCGCGACAAACATGGAACAAAGAGGTTGTCACAGTCCTGATGGATAACCTTCTTAGAAACAAAACTATGTTGAAAGGAGAGCGCATAAGAAGCTGCACAAAGTCACAATGGCATTGTCAACGCATATACGAATACACACAAAGACCCATTTAAAGACCCATTAAAAACAATGTCGATGTCCGAAGACCTAAAGAAAACCAGTTTTTATTTATATGTAGGTACAATAGTTACATGTTATGCGTTACGTCATTGGCATTCCAAACAGTCTTCTCTGCTGTGTTATTTTATACATACGCGTAGACATGTATCGTTTCACGGTAATGCTGATATGATTGAATAGTCTGACACGTGGCGTGTTAATGTCACCTAATATAGTCCAACAAACTCAGACAAACGCTTATATTTCAATGTGCGATTCAAATAAAATCCTTCCAACTATTGACTTCAGTAACGTTGTAACTCTAGAGTTTCACACGCAGTTCTGCAAAACTTACGTCGTTATAATGTTGGCACCACCTGCTTCATATTTCTTAATATAATAATGTAATATATGTCAATGACACAGTATAACCTTTGTACATATTTCTTTGCATAACGATATGGAGCTCTTCAAGAACAGAAGGAATTGAAATGACAGTATATTTGTGTACTGGCTATGCTTCAATAACCAACACAGACGCGAATTTTCCGAAGGAAAAAAAACTCAAATGATTGTTATGAATAAGACAAGTGACACATCAATTACGTAGACCACGGGACCAGAAAACCTCAAACATATTCACCACATTATCTAATAAGTCTAGCACCGACCATACCTGGCCCGACAGCCCCGACATCAAATATTTGTCCAGATGGAAGCTGCTTCAGGGCAGGCTGCCGTTGAAAGTTACATCTGCGTCAACAAGCCTATACAAAACATCGCCTGAACGATAGATATGATCGATACAACAATTACAATCCACTGTAGACACCATTCAAGGGTTTATCTGCTGAGCAATGAGCATTGCGTGCTTCCGACGTTTGCCCTACGGTATTTTATTTTTCTACAGATTAAGCCAGAGATGCATCTGTTGAGGTTTTGGCTCAGGCCGGGTCGTCACGACCGCGTCAATACGCCAATAGACATGCCTCTGTTCACCTGCAGTCAGTCAGGGCTCCCTGGTATAGACCGTAGATCGATAGGCCGTGGATTCGAATCCGGGCCTGGGCACCTCAGCTAGGGCATGAGCATCTGCCATGTGCATCCCTTCCCAAGGGAGATTCCTTAGCTCAGTTGTTAGCCCTTTGCGTGCACAAAAGCCGCCTAAACACCATTCCATTTGATTTCGTTTTACCTACATAAGCCAGTATCATGGCGTCTAAGGTGATATTATCGGGGAGTATCGATAGTCGGTAGCCAAGAAAAGAAGTATGTGGTTAGTGTTTTGACGATGACGTCACTAGACGATATTGCGTTGGCGGCAATGGGCGTTTCAGCGGTACCCCTGCTATGTAGTTCTATGTGGTATGTGCAGCTCACGCCATGGCCCTGACTGTTCCGAGTGAAGAATTGGTGTGGATCGCTGACATCAAAATGCACCAGGGTGAACGCACGATTTTGTTGATATTTGCGTTGATATTTCAGTTATTTTTTTTACAAGATTCTCAGTTTATGAACCTATTCGGAGGATCACACGGCTTTTAGCATACACGGGTATCGAACGAGGCTATCGAGAAAACGTATCGAAATATTAGTTTACATTTCTACATGTCTAACTTCTCTCAATGCTCAGGTCACCCTTGGATGTGTGTTAGCACATGGACTCGCACCGCCACAATATTACCAAGAAAAATCGATATAGATAGCAGCTCTTTCGACATCCCGCTGCTGTAAATGGTGTATTCCGGCCATGGGCTAAGCCGTTCCGCCTGGCATTATGACTGCAGAACAAGATGGACGTCTCTTTTAGGCTGCCCACGCAGTACAGCCGTCAACGCCGCAGGCAAAACCCGCAAGTTCTTAACCTGTCACCGCCATCTGCCCCGTGAACCGCTGTTTCGCGTGAAGCCGCATTTATATCAATGCAGGACGGGGAAAATACACAGAAACACTCCATACATAAACCAGGCTTTATCCGGGTCAGCTTCCGACTAGAGGAACAAAAACCATTGAATTTACGTTAACTATCTAATTAACCTTTCTTGTTGAGTTGATATTAATGTCAACTACGTTAAAGAACGCGTGACATGGTGAAGTGATCCTCCTATAATTGGCCAGTCGTTATCCATGTCGGTGTGGCATTAGAAGCCATGTGTTCTTAATTGAGACCGAACACGTACACCTGCCCCATCTTGACAGGTCATCCATGAGCCACTTATTTCGCACTTACGTCAGCACACGCGCTGCTCTTGCCGAAAGCACAGACTTGAAAATAAGGATCGGTTGTCACTATAATACATAACGACCGTTTCGTAGAGGTTTATGACATGTAGCGTTTAGTTTTCTTTTCAGGCTACTTAAAATCAATTTGGGACGGCGAACATGCATGAGTGGAATGGAAAACTGGTAGGAAGACCTGGACATCTGCGTCTTGCACTGATTGCTCCAAGATGTCTTAAGACATCTGTTTTCGAAGAAGAAATTGCCTTCGTTACCAACGCTTGGAATGTCAGATGAACGAATGGTTAATAATCGCAAGCAAACGCCACACTATGAACAGCAGCTGAAATCGTGTAATCTGAGTCAAACCGCCCTGTGGCTCCTACAATAGTCAATCGTTGCAAAAGTCACATTTCGTGGAACAACGAAACATGACCTCACTCACGCGCAAAAGAACGGGATAATATATTTAAACGTGCCCTTCTGGCGGGGGGGGGGGGGGGGGGAGGGGTAAACGCGAGGCGTACAAGGAGGAGAGGGAGGTAGGTTTGCTGAACGTTATTTCTATGCTTACCGTAGTCATAACAATAATTCTTAATTCGATTAAGACTGTACAATAAAAGATAATTCTACTTCATGACTGCGTCCAGACAGACAATTCATTTCAATTTGTTACAAAGGAAGAACAATTTCGACATTGTATCCAGACCTGTTGTCTTGATGACATTTGATGTGCCATAGCCGGCTATTTGTATGTGACTTGGAAGCCGGAATCATTCTGCATTCTGCAGTCCCTTTATCAACATGAAGAAGTGTCTTGGTTGCTTGCGTGCCGGAGCTGGCACTTGTGTTAGCCTTCACTTTGAAGTTCTGCCACCGCTCATCATCATCAACTCCTCAGATCCATGATGAAATAATATAATTATATTAATGAAAATAGCTTGTACATCGTCCCAGTGGTTTTATGTGACACTGTTATATTTTATATCCTTTGGTTGGCGCCGCCGCAAAAAAAGAGTGGGGCGTATTGTGTTAACAGGAAAGAACGGTGGTCGCCAGAGGGAGTAATAGGTAACCATTAGAAGGCGACATTGTGTCTGGGCCGCCTGGACTCCATTGTTAACCCGACAACTCTCTTTCTGGAGCCCGCTGTTCCGGTGATCCAGTTGGCAGTCCCAGTGATGGTGTTGGCAGTCCCAGTGGTGGTGTTGGCAGTCCCAGTGGTGGTGTTGGCAGTCCCATTGGTGGTGTGGACAGTCCCAGTGGTGGTGTTGGCAGTCCCAGTGGTGGTGTTGGCAGTCCCAGTGGTGGTTTTGGCAGTCCCAGTGGTGGTGCAAGCAGTCCTATTGGTGCTGTGGTGGTGGTGTGGACAGTCCCAGTGGTGGTGTGAGCAGTCCCAGTGGTGGTGTGGACAGTCCCAGTGGTGTTGTTAGCAGTCCCAGCGGTGGTGTGGACAGTCCTAGTGGTGATGTGGACAGTCCCAGTGGTGGTGTGGACAGTCCCAGTGGTGGTGTGGACAGTCCCAGTGGTGGCGTGGGCAGTCCCAGTGGTGGTGTGGACAGTCCCAGTGGTGGTGTGGGCAGTCCTAGTGGTGATGTGGACACTCCCATTGTGGTGGGGACAGCCCCAGTGGTGACATAGGCAGTCCCAGTGGTGGTGCGGGCAGTCCCAGTGGTGGTGTGGGCAGTCCCAGTGGTGGTATGGACAGTCCCAGTGGTGGTGTGGACAGTCCCAGTGGTGGTGTGAGCAGTCCCAGTGGTGGCGTGGACAGTCCTAGTGGTGGTGTGGACAGTCCCAGTGGTGGTGTTGGCAGTCCCAGTGGTGGTGTTGGCAGTCCCAGTGGTGGTGTTGGCAGTCCCAGTGGTGGTGTGGGCAGTCCCAGTGGTGGTGTTGGCAGTCCCAGTGGTGGTGTGGACAGTCCCAGTGGTGGTGTGGACAGTCCCAGTGGTGGTGTAGAGAGTCCCAGTGGTGGTGTGGACAGTCCCAGTGGTGGTGTTGGCAGTCCCACTGGTGGCGCGGGCAGTCCCAGTGGTGGCGTGGGCAGTCCCAGTGGTGGCGTGGACAGTCCTAGTGGTGGTGTGGACAGTCCCAGTGGTGGTGTTGACAGTCCCAGTGGTGGTGTTGGCAGTCCCAGCGGTGGTGTTGGCAGTCCCAGTGGTGGTGTTGGCAGTCCCAGTGGTGGTGTGGGCAGTCCCAGTGGTGGTGTGGACACTCCCATTGTGGTGGGGACGGTCCAAGTGGTGGCGTGGGCAGTCCCAGTGGTGGTGTGGACAGTCCCATTGTGGTGGGGACGGTCCAAGTGGTGGCGTGGGCAGTCCCAGTGGTGGTGTGGGCAGTCCCAGAGTCGGTGACGATAGTCCCAAAGGTTGTGTGGCCAGTACCACTGGTGGGAAGTCCCAGTGGTGATTTGGGCAGTGATAGCGGTGGCGTAGGCGGTCCCAGTGGTGGTGTGGACAGTCCCAGTTTTGGTGTGGGCAGAACCAGTGGTGGTGCGGGCAGTCCCAGTGGTGGTGTGGACAGTCCCAGTGGTGGTGTGGACAGTCCCAGTGGTGGTGTCGGCAGTCCCAGTGGTTGTGTGGACAGTCCCACTGGTGGTGTGGACAGAACCAGTGGTGGTGCTAGCAGTCCCAGTGGTGGTGCGGGCAGTCCCAGTGGTGGTGTGGACAGTCCTAGTGGTGGTGTAGGCAGTCCCAGTGGTGGTGCGGGCAGTCCCAGTGGTGGTGCGGGCAGTCCCAGTGGTGGTGTGGACAGTCCTAGTGGTGGTGTAGGCAGTCCCAGTGGTCGCGTAGACGGTCACAGTGGTGGTGTGGACAGTCCTAGTGGTTGTGCGGGAAATCTCAGCGGTGGTGTATGCGGTCCCAGTGGTGGTGCGGGCCGTCCAATTGGTGGTGTAGTCGGTCCTAGAGCTGGTGCGGGCAGTCCCAGTGGTTGTGTGGACAGTCCCAGTGGTGGTGTGGACAGTCCCAGTGGTTGTGTGGACAGTCCTAGTGGGGATGAGGACAGTCCCATTGTGATGAGGACAGTCCCAATGGTGGTGTCGGCAGTCCCATTGTGTGTGGGGACAGTCCTAATGGCGGTGTGGGCTGACCTATTGTGGTGTGGACAGTCCCAGTGGTGGTGTGCACAGTCCCAGTGATGATGAAGACAGTCCCAGTGGTGGTGTGGGCAGTCCCAATGGTGGTGTGGACAGTCCCAGTGATGATGAAGACAGTCCCAGTGGTGGTGTGGACAGTCCCAGTGGTGGTGTGTGCAGTCCCAGTGGTGGCGCGGGCAGCCCCAGTGGTGGCGCGGGCAGTCCCAGTGGTGGTGTGGACAGTCCCAGCGGTGGTGTGGACAGTCCTAGTGGTGATGTGGACAGTCCCAGTGGTGGTGTGGACAGTCCCAGTGGTGGTGTGGACAGTCCCAGTGGTGGCGTGGGCAGTCCCAGTGGTGGTGTGGACAGTCCCAGTGATGGTGTGGGCAGTCCTAGTGGTGATGTGGACACTCCCATTGTGGTGGGGACAGCCCCAGTGGTGACATAGGCAGTCCCAGTGGTGGTGCGGGCAGTCCCAGTGGTGGTGTGGGCAGTCCCAGTGGTGGTATGGACAGTCCCAGTGGTGGTGTGGACAGTCCCAGTGGTGGTGTGAGCAGTCCCAGTGGTGGCGTGGACAGTCCCAGTGGTGGCGTGGACAGTCCTAGTGGTGGTGTGGACAGTCCCAGTGGTGGTGTTGGCAGTCCCAGTGGTGGTGTTGGCAGTCCCAGTGGTGGTGTGGGCAGTCCCAGTGGTGGTGTTGGCAGTCCCAGTGGTGGTGTGGACAGTCCCAGTGGTGGTGTGGACAGTCCCAGTGGTGGTGTAGAGAGTCCCAGTGGTGGTGTGGACAGTCCCAGTGGTGGTGTTGGCCGTCCCACTGGTGGCGCGGGCAGTCCCAGTGGTGGCGTGGGCAGTCCCAGTGGTGGCGTGGACAGTCCTAGTGGTGGTGTGGACAGTCCCAGTGGTGGTGTTGACAGTCCCAGTGGTGGTGTTGGCAGTCCCAGCGGTGGTGTTGGCAGTCCCAGTGGTGGTGTTGGCAGTCCCAGTGGTGGTGTGGGCAGTCCCAGTGGTGGTGTGGACAGTCCCATTGTGGTGGGGACGGTCCAAGTGGTGGCGTGGGCAGTCCCAGTGGTGGTGTGGACAGTCCCATTGTGGTGGTGACGGTCCAAGTGGTGGCGTGGACAGTCCCAGTTTTGGTGTGGACAGAACCAGTGGTGGTGCGGGCAGTCCCAGTGGTGGTGTGGACAGTCCCAGTGGTGGTGTCGGCAGTCCCAGTGGTGGTGTGGGCAGTCCCAGAATCGGTGACGATAGTCCCAAAGGTTGTGTGGCCAGTACCACTGGTGGGAAGTCCCAGTGGTGATTTGGGCAGTGATAGCGGTGGTGTTGGCAGTCCCAGTGGTGGTGTTGGCAGTCCCAGTGGTGGTGTGGGCAGTCCCAGTGGTGGTGTGGACAGTCCCATTGTGGTGGGGACGGTCCAAGTGGTGGTGTGGACAGTCCCAGTTTTGGTGTGGACAGAACCAGTGGTGGTGCGGGCAGTCCCAGTGGTGGTGTGGACAGTCCCAGTGGTGGTGTCGGCAGTCCCAGTGGTTGTGTGGACAGTCCCACTGGTGGTGTGGACAGAACCAGTGGTGGTGCTAGCAGTCCCAGTGGTGGTGCGGGCAGTCCCAGTGGTGGTGTGGACAGTCCTAGTGGTGGTGTAGGCAGTCCCAGTGGTCGCGTAGACGGTCACAGTGGTGGTGTGGACAGTCCTAGTGGTTGTGCGGGAAATCTCAGCGGTGGTGTATGCGGTCCCAGTGGTGGTGCGGGCCGTCCAATTGGTGGTGTAGTCGGTCCTAGAGCTGGTGCGGGCAGTCCCAGTGGTTGTGTGGACAGTCCCAGTGGTGGTACGGACAGTCCCAGTGGTTGTGTGGACAGTCCTAGTGGGGATGAGGACAGTCCCATTGTGATGAGGACAGTCCCAATGGTGGTGTCGGCAGTCCCATTGTGTGTGGGGACAGTCCTAATGGCGGTGTGGGCTGACCTATTGTGGTGTGGACAGTCCCAGTGGTGGTGTGCACAGTCCCAGTGATGATGAAGACAGTCCCAGTGGTGGTGTGGGCAGTCCCAATGGTGGTGTGGACAGTCCCAGTGATGATGAAGACAGTCCCAGTGGTGGTGTGGGCAGTCCCAGTGGTGGTGTGGACAGTCCCAGTGATGATGAAAACAGTCCCAGTGGTGGTGTGGGCTGTCTCAGTGGTGGTGTGGACAGTCCCAGTGATGATGAAGACAGCCCCAGTGGTGGTGTGGACAGTTCCACTGGTGTTGTGGGAAGTCCCAGGGGTGGTGTGGACAGTCCCAGTGGTGGCGCGGGTAATCCCAGCGGTGGTGTCGGCAGTCCCAGTGGTGGTGTTGACAGTCCCAGTGGTGTTGAGGGTAGTCCCAGGGGTGGTGTGGACAGTCCCAGTGGTGGCGCGGGTAGTCCCAGTGGTGGTATGGACAGTCTCAGTGATTGTGTAGACAGTCCCAGTGGTGATGTTGGCAGTCCCAGTGGTGGTGGTGGCAGTCCCAGTGGTGGTGTGGGCAGTCCCAGTGGTGGTGTGGGCAGTCCCAGTGGTGGTGTGGACAGTCCCAGTGGTGGTGTGAGCAGTCCCAGTGATGATGAAGACAGCCCCAGTGGTGGTGTGGACAGTTCCACTGGTGTTGTGGGAAGTCCCAGGGGTGGTGTGGACAGTCCCAGTGGTGGCGCGGGTAGTCCCAGCGGTGGTGTCGGCAGTCCCAGTGGTGGTGTTGACAGTCCCAGTGGTGTTGAGGGTAGTCCCAGGGGTGGTGTGGACAGTCCCAGTGGTGGCGCGGGTAGTCCCAGTGGTGGTATGGACAGTCTCAGTGATGGTGTAGACAGTCCCAGTGGTGATGTTGGCAGTCCCAGTGGTGGTGGTGGCAGTCCCAGTGGTGGTGTGGGCAGTCCCAGTGGTGGTGTGGGCAGTCCCAGTGGTGGTGTGGACAGTCCCAGTGGTGGTATGAGCAGTCCCAGTGGTGGTGTTGGCAGTCCCAGTGGTGGTGTGAGCAGTCCCATTGTAGTGAGAACAGTCCCGGTGGTGGCGTAGGCAGTCCCAGTGGTGGTGTGAGCAGTCCTAGTGGCGTTGTTAGCAGTCCCAGCGGTGGTGTGGACAGTCCCACTGGTGGTGTGGACAGTCCGAGTGGTGGTGTGGACAGGCCGAGTGGTGGTGTGGACAGTCCGAGTGGTGGTGTGGACAGGCCGAGTGGTGGTGTGGACAGTCCCAGTGGTGGTGTGGACAGGCCGAGTGGTGGTGTGGACAGTCAGAGTGGTGGTGTGGATAGTCCCAGTGTTGGTGTTGGACAGTCCAAGTGGTGGTGTTGGCAGTCCCAGTGGTGGTGTGGGCAGTCCCAGTGGTGCTGTGGGCAGTCCCAGTGGTGGTGTGGATAGTCCCAGTGGTGGTGTGGACAGTCCCAGTGGTGGTGTTGGCAGTCCAATTGGTGGTGTGGGCAGTCCCAGTGGTGGTGTGGACAGTCCCAGTGGTGGTGTGGACAGTCCCAGTGGTGGTGTGAGCAGTCCCAGTGGTGGTGTTGGCAGTCCCAGTGGTGGTGTGAGCAGTCCCATTGTGGTGGGGACAGTCCCAGTGGTGGCGTGGGCAGTCCCAGTGGTGGTGTTGGCAATCCCAGTGGTGGTGTGAGCAATCCCAGTGGTGGTGTGGACAGTCCCAGTGGTGGTGTGGGCAGTCCTAGTGGTGGTGTGGACAGTCCCAGTGGTGGCGCGGGCAGTCCCAGTGGTGGCGTGGGCAGTCCCAGTGGTGGCGTGGACAGTCCCAGTGGTGGTGTGGGCAGTCCCAGTGGTGGTGTGGACAGTCGCACAGTATTGGGGACAGTGCCAGTGGTGGCGTGGGCAGTCCCAGCGGTGGTGTGGACAGTCCCATTGTGGTGGGGACGGTGCAAGTGGTGGCGTGGGCAGTCCCAGTGGTGGTGTGGACAGTCCCAGTGGGGGTGTGGACAGTCCAAGTGGTGGTGTGAGCAGTCCCATTGTGGTGGTGTTGGCAGTCCCAGTGGTGGTGTGAGCAGTCCCATTGTCGTGGGGACAGTCCCAGTGGTGGCGTGGGCAGTCCCAGTGGTGGTGTGGACAGGCCGAGTGGTGGTGTGGACAGTCAGAGTGGTGGTGTGGATAGTCCCAGTGTTGGTGTTGGACAGTCCAAGTGGTGGTGTTGGCAGTCCCAGTGGTGGTGTGGGCAGTCCCATTGTCGTGGGGACAGTCCCAGTGGTGGTGTGGACAGTCCCAGTGGTGGTGTGGACAGGCCGAGTGGTGGTGTGGACAGTCAGAGTGGTGGTGTGGATAGTCCCAGTGTTGGTGTTGGACAGTCCAAGTGGTGGTGTTGGCAGTCCCAGTGGTGGTGTGGGCAGTCCCAGTGGTGCTGTGGGCAGTCCCAGTGGTGGTGTGGATAGTCCCAGTGGTGGTGTGGACAGTCCCAGTGGTGGTGTTGGCAGTCCAATTGGTGGTGTGGGCAGTCCCAGTGGTGGTGTGGACAGTCCCAGTGGTGGTGTGGACAGTCCCAGTGGTGGTGTGAGCAGTCCCAGTGGTGGTGTTGGCAGTCCCAGTGGTGGTGTGAGCAGTCCCATTGTGGTGGGGACAGTCCCAGTGGTGGCGTGGGCAGTCCCAGTGGTGGTGTTGGCAATCCCAGTGGTGGTGTGAGCAATCCCAGTGGTGGTGTGGACAGTCCCAGTGGTGGTGTGGGCAGTCCTAGTGGTGGTGTGGACAGTCCCAGTGGTGGCGCGGGCAGTCCCAGTGGTGGCGTGGGCAGTCCCAGTGGTGGCGTGGACAGTCCCAGTGGTGGTGTGGGCAGTCCCAGTGGTGGTGTGGACAGTCGCACAGTATTGGGGACAGTGCCAGTGGTGGCGTGGGCAGTCCCAGCGGTGGTGTGGACAGTCCCATTGTGGTGGGGACGGTGCAAGTGGTGGCGTGGGCAGTCCCAGTGGTGGTGTGGACAGTCCCAGTGGGGGTGTGGACAGTCCAAGTGGTGGTGTGAGCAGTCCCATTGTGGTGGTGTTGGCAGTCCCAGTGGTGGTGTGAGCAGTCCCATTGTCGTGGGGACAGTCCCGGTGGTGGCGTGGGCAGTCCCAGTGGTGGTGTGGATAGTCCCAGTGATGGTGTGGGCAGTCCTAGTGGTGATGCGGACACTCCCATTGTGGTGCTGACAGCCCAAGTGGTGGTATGGACAGTACCAGTGGTGGTGTGGACAGTCCCATTGTGGTGGGAGCAGTCCCAGTGGCGGCGTGGGCAGTCCCAGTGGTGGCGCGGGCAGTCCCAGTGGTGGCGTGGGCAGTCCCAGTGGCGGCGTGGACAGTCCTAGTGGTGGTGTGGACAGTCCCAGTGATGGTGTGGGCAGTCCCAGTGGCGGCGTGGACAGTCCTAATGGTGGTGTGGACAGTCCCAGTGATGGTGTGGGCAGTCCCAGTGGTGGTGTGGATAGTCCCAGTGGTGGTGTGGACAGTCCCAGTGGTGGTGTTGGCAGTCCAATTGGTGGTGTGGGCAGTCCCAGTGGTGGTGTGGACAGTCCCAGTGGTGGTGTGGACAGTGCCAGTGGTGGTGTGAGCAGTCCCAGTGGTGGTGTTGGCAGTCCCAGTGGTGGTGTGAGCAGTCCCATTGTCGTGGGGACAGTCCCAGTGGTGGCGTGGGCAGTCCCAGTGGTGGTGTTGGCAGTCCCAGTGGTGGTGTGGGCAGTCTTAGTGGTGGTGTGGACAGTCCCAGTGGTGATGTGAGCAATCCCAGTGGTGGTGTGGACAGTCCCAGTGGTGGTGTGGGCAGTCCTAGTGGTGGTGTGGACAGTCCCAGTGGTGGCGCGGGCAGTCCCAGTGGTGGCGTGGGCAGTCCCAGTGGTGGCGTGGACAGTCCCAGTGGTGGTGTGGGCAGTCCCAGTGGTGGTGTGGACAGTCGCATAGTATTGGGAACAGTGCCAGTGGTGGCGTGGGCAGTCCCAGTGGTGGTGTGGACCGTCCCATTGTGGTGGAGACGGTCCAAGTGGTGGCGTGGGCAGTCCCAGTGGTGGTGTGGGCAGTCCCAGTGGTGGCGTGGACAGTACCAGTGGTGGTGTAGACAGTTTCTGTGGTGGTGTGGGCAGTCCCACTGGTGGTGTGGACAGTCCCATTGTGGTGGGGACAGTCCCAGTGGTGGCGCGGGCGGTCACATTGGTGATGTGGGCAGTCCCAGTGGTGGTGCGGGCAGTCCCAGTGTTGGTGTGGGCAGTCCCAGTGGTGGTGTGAGCAGTCCCAGTGGTGGTGTGGACAGTCCCAGTGGTGGTGTGAGCAGTCCCAGTGGTGGTGTGGACAGTCCCAGTGGTGGTGTGAGCAGTCCCAGTGGTGGTGTTGGCAGTCCCAGTGGTGGTGTGAGCAGTCCCAGTGGTGGTGTTGGCAGTCCCATTGTGGTGGGGACAGTCCCAGTGGTGGCCTGGGCAGTCCCAGTGGTGGCGTGGACAGTCCCAGTGGTGGTGTGGGCAGTCCCAGTGGTGGTGTGGGCAGTCCTAGTGGTGGTGTGGACAGTCTCAGTGGTGGCGCGGGCAGTCCCAGTGGTGGTGTGGACAGTCCCAGTGGTGGTGTGGGCAGTCCTAGTGGTGATGTGGACAGTTCCAGTGGTGGCGTGGACAGTCCCAGTGGTGGTGTGGGCAGTCCCAGTGGTGGTGCGGACAGTCGCATAGTGTTGGGAACAGTGCCAGTGGTGGCGTGGGCAGTCCTAGTGGTGGTGTGGACACTCCCATTTTGGTGGAGACGGTCCAAGTGGTGGCGTGGGCAGTCCCAGTGGTGGAGTGGACAGTACCAGTGGTGGTGTGGACAGTTTCTGTGGTGGTGTGGGCAGTCCCACTGGTGGTGTGGACAGTCCCATTGTAGTGGGGACAGTCCCAGTGGTGGCGCGGGCGGTCACATTGGTGATGTGGGCAGTCCCAGTGGTGGTGCGGGCAATCCCAGTGGTGGTGTGGGCAGTCCCAGTGGTGGTGTGGACAGTCCCAGTGGTGGTGTGGGCAGTCCCAGTGTTGGTGTGGACAGTTCCGTTGTGGTGTCGGCAGTCCCAGAGGTAGTGTGTGCAGTCCCAGTGGTGGCGCAGGCAGTCTCAGTGGTGGTGTGGACAATCCCAGTGGTGTTGTGTACAGTCCCAGTGGTGGCGCGGGCAGCCCCAGTGGTGGCGCGGGCAGTCCCAGTGGTGGCGTGGGCAGTCCCAGTGGCGGCGTGGACAGTCCTAGTGGTGGTGTGGACAGTCCCAGTGATGGTGTGGGCAATCCCAGTGGTGGTGTGGACAGTCCCAGTGGTGGTGCACACAGTCCCAGTGGTGGTGTTGGCAGTCCAAGTGGTGGTGTGGGCAGTCCCAGTGGTGGTGTGGATAGTCCCAGTGATGCTGTGGACAGTCCCAGTGGTGGTGTGAGCAGTCCCAGTGGTGATGTTGGCAGTCCCAGTGGTGGCGTGAGCAGTCCCATTGTGGTGGGGACAGTCCCAGTGGTGGCGTGGACAGTCCCAGTGGTGGTGTGAGCAATCCCAGTGGTAGTGTGGACAGTCCCAGTGGTGGTGTGGGCAGTCCTAGTGGTGGTGTGGACAGTCCCAGTGGTGGCGCGGGCAGTCCCAGTGGTGGCGTGGGAGGTCCCAGTGGTGGTGTGAGCAATCCCAGTGGTGGTGTGGACAGTCCCAGTGGTGGTGTGGGCAGTCTTAGTGGTGGTGTGGACAGTCCCAGTGGTGGCGCGGGCAGTCCCAGTGGTGGCGTGGGCAGTCCCAGTGGTGGCGTGGACAGTCCCAGTGGTGGTGTGGACAGTCCCAGTGGTGGTGTGGGCAGTCCCAGTGGTGGTGTGGACAGTCGCATAGTATTGGGAACAGTGCCAGTGGTGGCGTGGGCAGTGCCAGTGGTGGTGTGGACAGTCCCATTGTGGTGGGGACGGTCCAAGTGGTGGCGTGGGCAGTCCCAGTGGTGGTGTGGGCAGTCCCAGTTGTGGCGTGGACAGTACCAGTGGTGGTGTAGACAGTTTCTGTGGTGGTGTGGGCAGTCCCACTGGTGGTGTGGACAGTCCCATTTTAGTGGGGACTGTCCCAGTGGTGGCTCGGGCGGTCACATTGGTGATGTGGGCAGTCCCAGTGGCGGTGCGGGCAGTCCCAGTGTTGGTGTGGGCAGTCCCAGTGGTGGTGTGGGCAGTCCCAGTGGTGGTGTGGACAGTCGCATAGTATTGGGAACAGTGCCAGTGGTGGCGTGGGCAGTGCCAGTGGTGGTGTGGACAGTCCCATTGTGGTGGGGACGGTCCAAGTGGTGGCGTGGGCAGTCCCAGTGGTGGTGCGGGCAGTCCCAGTTGTGGCGTGGACAGTACCAGTGGTGGTGTAGACAGTTTCTGTGGTGGTGTGGGCAGTCCCACTGGTGGTGTGGACAGTCCCATTTTAGTGGGGACTGTCCCAGTGGTGGCTCGGGCGGTCACATTGGTGATGTGGGCAGTCCCAGTGGCGGTGCGGGCAGTCCCAGTGTTGGTGTGGGCAGTCCCAGTGGTGGTGTGGGCAGTCCCAGTGGTAGTGTGGACAGTCCCAGTGGTGGTGTGGGCAGTCCCAGTGTTGCTGTGGACAGTTCCGTTGTGGTGTCGGCAGTCCCAGAGGTAGTGTGGACAGTCCCAGTGGTGGCGCGGGCAGTCTCAGTGGTGGTGTGAGCAGTCCCAGTGGTGGCGCGGGCAGTCCCAGTGGTGGTGTGGACAGTCCCATTGGTGTTGTCTACAGTCCCAGTGGTGGCGTGGGCAGTCCCAGTGGTGGCGCGGGCAGTCCCAGTGGTGGCGTGGGCAGTCCCAGTGGTGGTGTAGACAGTTCCAGTGGTGGTGTGGGCAGTCCCAGGGGTGGTGTGGTCAGTTACATTGTGGTGGGGACAGTCCCAGTGGTGGCGCGGGCGGTCACATTGGTGATGTGGGCAGTCCCAGTTGTGGTGTGGGCAGTCCGAGTGGTGGTGTGGACAGTCCCAGTGGTGGTGTGGACAGTCCCAGTGGTGGTGTGAGCAGTCCCATTGTGGTGGTGTTGGCAGTCCCAGTGGTGGTGTGAGCAGTCCCATGGTCGTGGGGACAGTCCCAGTGGTGGCGTGGGCAGTCCCAGTGGTGGTGTGGATAGTCTCAGTGATGGTGTGGGCAGTCCTAGTGGTGATGCGGACACTCCCATTGTGGTGTGGACAGCCCAAGTGGTGGTATGGACAGTACCAGTGGTGGTGTGGACAGTCCCATTGTGGTGGGAGCAGTCCCAGTGGTGGCGTGGGCAGTCCCAGTGGTGGCGCGGGCAGTCCCAGTGGTGGCGTGGGCAGTCCCAGTGGCGGCGTGGACAGTCCTAGTGGTGGTGTGGACAGTCCCAGTGATGGTGTGGGCAGTCCCAGTGGCGGCGTGGACAGTCCTAGTGGTGGTGTGGACAGTCCCAGTGATGGTGTGGGCAGTCCCAGTGGTGGTGTGGATAGTCCCAGTGGTGGTGTGGACAGTCCCAGTGGTGGTGTTGGCAGTCCAATTGGTGGTGTGGGCAGTCCCAGTGGTGGTGTGGACAGTCCCAGTGGTGGTGTGGACAGTGCCAGTGGTGGTGTGAGCAGTCCCAGTGGTGGTGTTGGCAGTCCCAGTGGTGGTGTGAGCAGTCCCATTGTCGTGGGGACAGTCCCAGTGGTGGCGTGGGCAGTCCCAGTGGTGGTGTTGGCTGTCCCAGTGGTGGTGTGGGCAGTCTTAGTGGTGGTGTGGACAGTACCAGTGGTGATGTGAGCAATCCCAGTGGTGGTGTGGACAGTCCCAGTGGTGGTGTCGGCAGTCCCAGTGGTGGTGTGGACAGTCGCATAGTATTGGGAACAGTGCCAGTGGTGGCGTGGGCAGTCCCAGTGGTGGTGTGGGCAGTCCCAGTGGTGGCGTGGACAGTACCAGTGGTGGTGTAGACAGTTTCTGTGGTGGTGTGGGCAGTCCCACTGGTGGTGTGGACAGTCCCATTGTAGTGGGGACAGTCCCAGTGGTGATGTGGACAGTCCCAGTGGTGGTGTGGACAGTCCCAGTGGTGGTGTGAGCAGTCCCAGTGGTGGTGTTGGCAGTCCCAGTGGTGGTGTGAGCAGTCCCATTGTGGTGGGGACAGTCCCAGTGGTGGCGTGGGCAGTCCCAGTGGTGGCGTGGACAGTCCCAGTGGTGGTGTGGGCAGTCCCAGTGGTGGTGTGGGCAGTCCTAGTGGTGGTGTGGACAGTCTCAGTGGTGGCGCGGGCAGTCCCAGTGGTGGCGTGGGCAGTCCCAGTGGTGGCGTGGACAGTCCCAGTGGTGGTGTGGGCAGTCCCAGTGGTGGTGTGGACAGTCGCATAGTGTTGGGAACAGTGCCAGTGGTGGCGTGGGCAGTCCCAGTGGTGGTGTGGACAGTCCCATTTTGGTGGAGACGGTCCAAGTGGTGGCGTGGGCAGTCCCAGTGGTGGAGTGGACAGTACCAGTGGTGGTGTAGACAGTTTCTGTGGTGGTGTGGGCAGTCCCACTGGTGGTGTGGACAGTCCCATTGTAGTGGGGACAGTCCCAGTGGTGGCGCGGGCGGTCACATTGGTGATGTGGGCAGTCCCAGTGGTGGTGCGGGCAATCCCAGTGGTGGTGTGGGCAGTCCCAGTGGTGGTGTGGACAGTCCCAGTGGTGGTGTGGGCAGTCCCAGTGTTGGTGTGGACAGTTCCGTTGTGGTGTCGGCAGTCCCAGAGGTAGTGTGTGCAGTCCCAGTGGTGGCGCGGGCAGTCTCAGTGGTGGTGTGGACAATCCTAGTGGTGTTGTGTACAGTCCCAGTGGTGGCGCCGGCAGCCCCAGTGGTGGCGCGGGCAGTCCCAGTGGTGGCGTGGGCAGTCCCAGTGGCGGCGTGGACAGTCCTAGTGGTGGTGTGGACAGTCCCAGTGATGGTGTGGGCAATCCCAGTGGTGGTGTGGACAGTCCCAGTGGTGGTGTGGACAGTCCCAGTGGTGGTGTTGGCAGTCCAAGTGGTGGTGTGGGCAGTCCCAGTGGTGGTGTGGACAGTCCCAGTGGTGGTGTGGACAGTCCCAGTGGTGGTGTGAGCAGTCCCAGTGGTGATGTTGGCAGTCCCAGTGGTGGTGTGAGCAGTCCCAGTGGTGGTGTGGACAGTCCCAGTGGTGGTGTGGGCAGTCCTAGTGATGGTGTGGACAGTCGCATAGTATTGGGAACAGTGCCAGTGGTGGCGTGGGCAGTGCCAGTGGTGGTGTGGACAGTACCATTGTGGTGGGGACGGTCCAAGTGGTGGCGTGGGCAGTCCCAGTGGTGGTGTGGGCAGTCCCAGTGGTGGCGTGGACACTACCAGTGGTGGTGTAGACAGATTATGTGGTGGTGTGGGCAGTCCCAGTGGTGATGTGGACAGTCCCAGTGGTGGTGTGAGCAGTCCCAGAGGTGGTGTGGACAGTCCCAGTGGTGGTGTGAGCAGTCCCAGTGGTGGTGTGAGCAGTCCCAGTGGTGATGTGAGCAGTCCCAGAGGTGGTGTGGACAGTCCCAGTGGTGGTGTGAGCAGTCCCAGAGGTGATGTGAGCAGTCCCAGTGGTGGTGTGAGCAGTCCCAGTGGTGGTGTGAGCAGTCCCAGTGGTGATGTGAGCAGTCCCAGAGGTGGTGTGGACAGTCCCAGTGGTGGTGTGAGCAGTCCCAGTGGTGATGTGAGCAGTCCCAGAGGTGGTGTGGACAGTCCCAGTGGTGGTGTGAGCAGTCCCAGAGGTGGTGTGGACAGTCCCAGTGGTGATGTGGACAGTCCCAGTGGTGGTGTGAGCAGTCCCAGTGGTGGTGTTGGCAGTCCCGGTGGTGGTGTGAGCAGTCCCATTGTGGTGGGGACAGTCCCAGTGGTGGCGTGGGCAGTCCCAGTGGTGGTGTGAGCAATCCCAGTGGTGGTGTGGACAGTCCCAGTGGTGGTGTGGGCAGTCTTAGTGGTGGTGTGGACAGTCCCAGTGGTGGCGCGGGCAGTCCCAGTGGTGGCGTGGGCAGTCCCAGTGGTGGCGTGGACAGTCCCAGTGGTGGTGTGGACAGTCCCAGTGGTGGTGTGGGCAGTCCCAGTGGTGGTGTGGACAGTCGCATAGTATAGGGAACAGTGCCAGTGGTGGCGTGGGCAGTGCCAGTGGTGGTGTGGACAGTCCCATTGTGGTGGGGACGGTCCAAGTGGTGGCGTGGGCAGTCCCAGTGGTGGTGTGGGCAGTCCCAGTTGTGGCGTGGACAGTACCAGTGGTGGTGTAGACAGTTTCTGTGGTGGTGTGGGCAGTCCCACTGGTGGTGTGGACAGTCCCATTTTAGTGGGGACTGTCCCAGTGGTGGCTCGGGCGGTCACATTGGTGATGTGGGCAGTCCCAGTGGCGGTGCGGGCAGTCCCAGTGTTGGTGTGGGCAGTCCGAGTGGTGGTGTGGGCAGTCCCAGTGGTGGTGTGGACAGTCCCGGTGGTGGTGTGGGCAGTCCCAGTGTTGGTGTGGACAGTTCCGTTGTGGTGTCGGCAGTCCCAGAGGTAGTGTGGACAGTCCCAGTGGTGGCGCGGGCAGTCTCAGTGGTGGTGTGGACAATCCCAGTGGTGTTGTGTACAGTCCCAATGGTGGCGTGGGCAGTCCCAGTGGTGGCGCGGGCAGTCCCAGTGGGGGCGTGGGCAGTCCCAGTGGTGGCGTGGACAGTCCCAGTGGTGGTGCGGACAGTCCCAGTGGTGGTGTGGACAGTCCCATTGGTGTTGTCTACAGTCCCAGTGGTGGCGTGGGCAGTCCCAGTGGTGGCGCGGGCAGTCCCAGTGGTGGCGTGGGCAGTCCCAGTGGTGGTGTGGGCAGTCCCAGTGGTGGCGTGGACAGTACCAGTAGTGGTGTAGACAGTTCCAGTGGTGGTGTGGGCAGTCCCAGGGGTGGTGTGTACAGTTACATTGTGGTGGGGACAGTCCCAGTGGTGGCGCGGGCGGTCACATTGGTGATGTGGGCAGTCCCAGTGGTGGTGTGGGCAGTCCCAGTGGTGGTGTGGACAGTCTCAGTGGTGGTGCGGGCTGTCCCAGTGGTGGTGCGGGCTGTCCCAGTGGTGGTGTGGACAGTCCCAGTGGTGGTGCGGGCTGTCCCAGTGGTGGTGTGGGCAGTCCCAGTGGTGATGTGGGCAGTCCCAGTGGTGGTGTGGGCCGTCCCAGTGGTGGTGTGGACAGTCCCAGTGGTGGTGTGGACAGTCCCAGTGGTGGTGCGGGCTGTCCCAGTGGTGGTGTGGGCAGTCCCAGTGGTGGTGTGGACAGTCTCAGTGATGGTATGGAATGTCCCAGTGGTGGCGTGTGTAGTCCCAGTGGTGGTGTGGACTGTCCCAGTGATGATGAAGACAGTCACAGTGGTGGTGTGTGTTGACCTATTGTGTTGTGGACAGTCACATTGGTGGTGTAGGCAGTCCTAGTGGTGGTGTGTGCAGTCCCAGTGGTGGTGTGGGCAGTCCCAGTGGTGGTGTGGGCAGTCCTAGTGGTGGTGTGGGCAGTCCTAGTGGTGGTGTGGGCAGTCCTAGTGGTGGTGTGGGCAGTCCCAGTGGTGGTGTGGACAGTCCCTGTAGTGATGTGAGGCCGTCGCAGTGGTGGTGTGAGCAGTCCCACTGGTGGTGATCTGAACGGTCATATGTTAAACGCAAAATTAGGCATTAAACTATTACCAGCGCACGCAAACTATGACCAAAATATGACCAAAACACTAATAGACATGATATGTTCCTGACATTTACTGACTGTTGAAAGCTAGCGAAGGTCTAGGTGAGATATAATGTAACCTTTTGAAAGACATTTTTGTTGCACTGTTATATATGAGAAAAAAGGATTTCATACTTTCTTCGTCATCATTTTCCATAAGAGTCTCTGTGGCCATAGGTTTGCAATTCATAACAGCTGCTGATCCTTTCTTTGCGGAACCATACGCCGGCTATATTAGGGCGCGATGTAGACTCCTCCTGCTCGCTAGTGACACTGACGTCACTCACAGCATTATGGCTTGGTCAAGTGCTTTGCCCTTCATTACACTCCGCTATGTAGGAGGTTTGAACAACCATTACCCGTCTGTGAAGCATCACTTTGTGCCCGCGATGTGGCGTGGCATTGCTAAATGTCAACCGGTTGCAACGGTAATCACTCGCGCTTGGCAACTTCTTTATATTAATAACACATTGCAGTAAATCCGAGCGTTGAAAAAGAAGTATGTCAGCCAATTAAATATAACAAATATAAATAAAGCGGTGTCTTGTAATTGGTCATGTTCCCTTTTGTCTGGTGTCATTTAGTTCAGTTTGATTAGCCAAACATTCGCAACCTTGATCAAAAATAATTAATCTTGGGGATAAGGGTAAACATGCACCCAGTGCTGACCCTTAATGGCATGAGCAACTTGATTACAGCCTCCTCCACTTATCAATAATGACGTCAGCAAAGTGACTGCAGCCCCCAGACATGTCATTAATGAGGTAAGCAATGTGAGTGCAGCCTCCTCGACATATCATTAATGACGTCAGAAAAGTGACTGCAGTCTCATCAACATAGCATTACTAATATTTAATAAGTGACTGCAGCCCTGACATGTCATTAATGCCGTACATAAATTATGTAGCCCTCTGAGAAGGCCTGCAAGACGGCAGGTTGTAGCATACTTCATTCAGCGTTTGTACTGATCTTCACACGGTATTTCCGCATGTTTCGATTGATCTTCATCACCATTACTTCAACGCGAAGCAACGGGATGCCTAGAAAAAACGCCAAGGGAGACATATGCAGTTGTCAAACAAGGAACTAGGCAAAAACGTGTTTTCAGTGATACCGCTCACTGAAGGAAAACTTGGAATGTGCAGCAACTTACCGCCTGGAGGTTCTTTGGATAACTATACTATCCAGATAAGCTCACATCCAACAATTATCGCAAACGCCACCCGCATTAGGTACGATTTGATTACATCCCCCTTTAGACAATTATCACTTAATAAGCGTAGTCCTGTGCATTTTTAAATGGATGTATTTACGAATGAAACACACGACTTGTGAAATATGAGTTGATGAAAAATATCTCAATGAAATGTTTACACCTCTTATGTTTTGTGGATTTAGGGGGAAATGACCCAGCTTGCACTTCGGAAGTCTGCGCATTGACATCCCCAACACCATGTGATTTAACGGGCGCAATGTGAGGTAATAAGCAAAAATATGTGAGGTAAATCGTATTCATGGCCGTCGTTGATCAAGTGGCCGCTACTTTGTAGCCTACATGGCTAAAAAATACAAGGAAAAAACTTCATTATCGGTCTGTCTTGGCTGCCTGTGTAAGTCTTCAAAGCCACCTATTATTAGGCGCAGAGAGAAGACACACACATAGCTTTTTCTAATGTAGGTAGAATAAGAGGCCATCCAGGCCAATTGAGAAAAATAAAAGAGGTCTTTCGGCTTGCGATGGTTCATTTCGTGCTATCGTCGTTTTGCATAAGACCCCAAGCATTGAATCGACAGCCGTCTCGTTGTGAGACTTTTTGCATGGGTTCCATAAGTGTACCACTCGGGTCACCAAACGCCGCTATAGGTCCGTCAATCTTCTTATCGGTGCTAGACTCATACGCAAGTACGCGTCAATTCCTCACCGTCGATAAATGTGTAGGTTTAATTATTGAACAATCGATGGACCAGTTGAATTAATGAACAATCCGTGGATCAGTTGATTATATTGCATATAACTATCCCCACCCTTGTTCCTTGATCATGTTGACCATTATTTCACAAATCATTTTAACGTATTATCTAAATGATATAGATTTTTAGACTTACTCCAACGGAATTAGTTTTGACCATACGACCCAGCTACGGAGCAGCGTGCAGTTGTATAATCAATGAATATTTAAAATGTAGCAAGTGCAGAAGTATATTTATCTTTGACGATTATCGTGGAATAACTTTCACGTTGGACTTGATGCCGAACTACAATGCGGATTATACAAGTTAATAGAGTTGCTACAATAATGCTTTTTAAATTAATATTTTTTGTTGTTTACATAAGGTTGACAGGTACAGACGTTATGCATATATGTACCCTATAAGACCAGCTCTGAGACATACATCCAGTGCGGTTTCCAGTAGATTTTAAAGTATTACTGATAGTTTTAAAGCATTGCATGATATGGCATTTGGATACATCAGTGAAGTGAAAACGAGGGGAAGGAATACCTTTTCCGATCTCCGCAATAATAATAATAATAATAACAAATAATATTAATATATGTATGTTATTGTATTATCTGGGCTATTTGCTGATTTGCTGATTTCCTCGCGGCGAATATTGTTTTTTGTTTTAATCAGGGATTCGCAATTTTATCAAACGGTTTTATCAACCTCAAACGGATACATTTTTGCCAAATTTGAATGCTTTGAAATGTGTGACCGATGTAGCTTTGTGTTTCCATTTCTATTTTTGTTTCCTTGGAAGCCTTCAAACAGCAGCCGTGTTTGAAAGTATTCTTGTGACTGATGCATGGCAACAAATGTATCAGCCATGATTTCCTTTATGCATTGTTAAAGTGCTATTTAAGGTCAATATAAAACTGCGATAAATGTACGGAAGTGATGTTTTGAGTCTGGTTTACTGTTCACCAACAGCTCCAACCGCAATTCTATTGAAACCCATCTGCAAAGGTCACTGTGCTCCCTGTGGGATCCGTGGCAGTCTTCTGTATAAATTGTCAGTTCCTGGATGACTTTCAGCGTGATAATATGCCATAGAAGGGTTTCAGGGAGATGGTAGCTTCTTTTGTCCTTCTCAGACAAGAGCGGCGTCGCACGAGACAGTCTGGGAGGCGACATTAGACACCCGAAATCAGACATGGACTCTAGATGTCTCCCTGAGCACTGTACATGACATCCGCCTGGGCCATAACAGCCACAACGGGCTGTGTGAGCCATCACACTGAAGACATATAGCCAGAAAGAACGGAATGGCACCTATTGTGAGATCATTTATTCTTTTGTTGTCTCTTGTATATTATCACTCTCTGCCTTCGACTCACTCCGCTAGGGCTCCATTATATCTCCGTTGTCGCCTACGTCCTCAATGCATTTTCACATTTGCTCGCCTGGGCGGCGCTACGCAAAGTGATAGGAAAAATGGGTCGCGCATTTCCACAAATTAGTGCTGGGACCCAGCCTAATAACACATAAAATCAGGTGATGAAAAGAAAGAGTTCTGTCACAATTATAACTTTTTATAACTTATAAGTTGTTTGCTGTATTAAATACACAAAGCTCATTATTCGAAATTACAGCTGATTTGAGCGTTTTTCAAGAATCTTGAAGTTTGCTCCCCTACCGACAGCAACGGTAAAAGCTAGCTTGCGTAGCATCACCGTGTGGGAAACTTGGTTTATTATGTGTTATTACCATACCCTGAATGTTAGGCCAAACCTGCAAGATGTTTTACATCTAACTGACATAATAGCGGTATGCTCTGCAACGTGCTGCTCATGGCATTGCAGATACCTCATGCAATATACTGGTGGTTTATTTCAGTCGTATCCCTGCTTGAAGCCTTGACGCAGATGGTGCTGTTTGGTACTTTCGGCACAGACAGGTACGATATCTTTCATTCTCGGCGTAGAGAATCCACGCTAGAATGGTATACGCCCGGGAGCCAGACGCGACCGACTATTGCCAAAGATTGTTTAGTTATTATTAGCATGAATAGGTCATATTGTATGCATCAATTCATTCTATATGATGATAACCTACCGTGATGATGAAGATTTGCCGGTGTTATGTGGGCGACTAGGTCTAGATGATAAAGAATGAGCCAAAGATAATTAAATTTGGAGATTCGATCCTTCGGGCCTTAACAAATGAATTGCAATTAGAAACTACTCATATATGCGAGGACGATATTCCGTGCGCTGGTAACATTCCATTGTATAACTTGGAAAGAAGTCTCCATCGACAGAGTTTTGGCATTTCTTCATGGCGCTCGAACTGGTGCCGGCAACAGTATTTGCAGTTTGATTATTGTGACAGTGTGCGCATCACGGTGATCTGCATCATGAGGCGCAGTGTGCAGATATGACCGTAGAATACGCATTGAATGTCGGTGTTAATCATTATAGTAACGGAAAACCCCTGTTCATTATATATATCATGTCGCCCTTCCCCCCCCCCCTGCGGAAGCAAGACAAGAGGGGTTCTTTTTTCACTGCTGGACTCAATGGAAAGCCCTTGCGCTTGATTACTCGCACACACTTCTTCATTCGGTTCACAGCATTTAAATAATGAGTCTCTCAAACGAAAGACCAAAAGTAAAAATAAAATATCAAGCAGTTCATGTATGAGGACGATCTAATGCACAAGTTATATTATTTCTACCCGCTGCATGTTATTTAAGATAGGCACTCGCATGGCCATTGCATAACAGGTCTGCAATAAAGGGGGATTTTTACCATGTTACATTTCGTAAAAGCATGTGGCATGAATCAATACGTACAGTGTCACGGTCGTCCACCATGCCAAGCAACTGCCAGCAATAAAAACAGGTTCATGTTTACACAAGCTGGTATTGTCGGTTGACCAGTAAGCATTTGTTCATAACGATACATTATGGTTGTGATCCACTGGAATTTCGAGCAGGATGTTGCAACCATTTTCCCTGGTTAAGCATTGTCATTTATAACATGCAAGCCATTCCACACTAGCGACAATATTTAAATGGCGACGACTGCGGCATCATCAATCAGTGTCATGAGTATACATAGGGCAGACTGCAAACACCGAAGGTAGTGCGTGTCATATGTCAAGCAAGGCGACGCCCAGTCTCAGGCTGTTTTAATTTATTATACTATAAAGAATTCAACACATAAATGCGGCTGACTACAGGCCCGCCCAACCCTCTAATCCTGGACGGATTCCCGCCCTATTCTCTAATCCTAGACACAAACCCGCCCCATCCTTTAATCCTGGACAGTTGCCCGCCCTATCCTCTAGTCGTAAATACAGGCCCGTCTAATCCTCTAAGCCTGGACAGATGCCCGCTCCATTCTCTAATTCTGGACAGATGCTCGCCCCATCCTCTAATACTGGATGGATGCCATGTCCATCCTCTAAGCCTGGACAGATGCGCGCCCTATCCTCTAATCTTAAACACAGGCCCGTCTAATCCTCTAATTCTGGACAGATGCTCGCTGCATTGTCCAATTTTAGACATATGTCGCCCCATTTATTAGTACTGGACGATGACGGCCCCTCTTCTAATCCTAGAAAGATGCCCGCCCCATCCTCTGATACTGGATAGATGCTCGTCCCATCCTCTAATCCTGGACAGATGCCCGCCCCATCTTCTAATACTGGACAGTTGCCCGTCCTATCTTCTAATCTTAAACACAGGCTCGTCTAATCCTCTAAGCCTGGATAGATGCCCGCTCCACCCTCTAATTCTGGACAGATGCCCGCCCCATCCTTTAATCCTGGACAGATGTCCACCCACCCTCTAATCCTGGACAGATGTTCACCCACCCTTTAATCCTGGACATATACCCCCCATCCGCTAATACTGGACGATGCCGGCCCATTTTCTAATCCTAGACAGATGTCCGCCTAATCCTCTAATCCTAGACAGATGCCCGCCCCATCCTCTAATTCTGGACAGATGCTCGCCCCATCCTCTAGTCTTAGACATATACCGCCCCATTCTCTAACACTGGGTGATGCCGGCCCATTTTTTAATCCTAGACAGATGCCCGCCCCATCCTCTAATCCTGGATGGTTGCCCGATCCATCCTCTAATTCTGGACAGATGCTCACCCCATTCTCTAATCTTGGACAGATGCCCGCCATATCTTTCAATCCTGTCAATACAGGCCCGTCTAATCATCTAAGCCTGGACAGGTGCCCGCCTTATCCTCTAATTCTGGACAGTCTTAGACATATGCCGCCCCATTCTCTAATACTGGACTATGCCGGCCAATTTTCGAATCCTAGACACACTCCCTCAGCATAGACACAGACCGCCATATACTCTTATCCTATACACAGACCGCCCCATATTCCAATCCTATTCAGATACCCGCTCTGTGACCTGTTTCTGGACATTGATGACACGTCGTTCCGCACTGTATTACCCAGTTATCATGGCCTTTGATGTCGTCAGTAGGTTCTCACTAAGTTTTGTCCAGGGGTGGGTTAGTTGAAAAGTGCATAACTCATGTTTCCCATTCCAACTTGCCAGAGGGCCGACAAGCACCGTACCATAGCTGAGGCATTGCGTCTAGCCGCAGCCGACGTTGCATTACTCC
This sequence comes from Arenicola marina, assembly GCA_964019135.1. Lineage (NCBI taxonomy): Eukaryota > Metazoa > Annelida > Polychaeta > Arenicolidae > Arenicola > Arenicola marina. The sequence goes on from OZ025255.1 coordinate 36,373,131, forward strand.
CGTCAGGTGTAGACCTGTTTTGTTGTATCGAGTGGCATTTCATGATATAATACAATTTCCAGTTGATAATTAAGCGAGTTTTTTCTGCTCCCTGATAAAACCCGCTGACATATGTTGTGACTGGTGCCATAACGGGTAATATGAGTGGTCCAAACGGTTTCTTTGGATGGCTCATGAGGCGGCTCAATGACTGCCGCCCCTGATCACATTTCAGCAGCAATATCGGCTTCCGTGCGGCGTGGCATTCACTCATGCTCTGGCACACAATATAGTATCGATAATCCTTAGACCGGTTGTTTACAGCGCCACCGTTTGTCAATGTCTCGGCGTGGTCTCTGGACACGTGTATCCGTAGTAATCCGTATACCGGATGTATAGAGCGCCACCGTGTGTCTGTGTCTCCCCGTGATCTTGTGTATAGTGCAGAAAACAACAAGCCGCCGTCACTACAAGACGTGCATTACGAGCTCTCTGAGCCTCACCTGGTTGCCTTGGCCGCAATTGGCTTTTTCCACATATAGTATGGGCGTTACACGGGAGACTAGAGTGAGCGCGTTCAGAGCGTAGAGCACTACCTGACTAAGAAAACGTTCTTTGTAGACAATCTATCCTAATTACGGCCGACTCCCGCCGTGGATATCCAAGCAAATTGTTCAGGCTGAGCTGCACGGCAACTTCCCATTCGGATGGGGGGGCCTCCCTGGTGTAGTGGTTAGCGCACTAGACCGCAGATCAATAGGTCCTGGGTTCGAATCCGGGCTCGGGCACCTAATCTGGGGCATGTTTCATTCCTTCATCCTTCATCGTCTCGGGAGGTTCCTTGGCCCAATTTAGCCTGTATGTGCACAAAAGTGGCCTAAAACACCAACATTCCATTCCCATTCGGATGTCTGGCGCTGCGGCCAATGACTCCTTAGTTACAGCATGCCAGGGGCGACGTAGCCTCGTTTTATCCCAGACGGAATTAGGCCAATTAGTAAGGCAATCTCTGTGTGCCATTACATGTAAAAACGCTGTTGCTTTCTTTAGCGTTGACTTTACGTGTACTTAGCACAAACCAGGTGAAATCGATTTCATTGGCCACAACGCAGGCCCTATTTGCGGAGGATTCAGAATTCAAGACCTGCCCAGGTTAACCGTCATTGGTTTTGTCAAGAACAGAGTAGTGGTGAATGTTGGTTGGTCGGTTGGTTGGAGTTTCTTACCCTTGGTGAAGAATGTAAATAAAAGGTGGATAGAGGTTTAACAAAACGGAATAAAAGAAATACAACACCAAGAAAGTCCAAAGTCCTAAGCTTTACACTTAGACTATGCAGTGTGTTATCCATGCATGTTTGCATCACTCGCATTACTTATAATAAGGGTGGCAGTCTCACAGGTGGTGCTGACAGTCCCAGTGGTGGTGTGGGCAGTCGCAGTGGTGGCGTGGGCAGTCCCAGTGATGGTGCTGACAGTCCCAGTGGTGGTGTGGGCAGTCTCAGTGGTGGTTTGGTCAGTCCCAGTAGTGGTGTGGACAGTCCCAGTGGTGGTGTGGACAGTCCCAATGATGGTGTTGACAGGTCCCAGTGGTGTTATGGGCAGTCTCACTGGTGGTTTGGTCAGTCCCAGTGGTGGTGTGGACAGTCCCAGTGGTGGTGCGTGCAGCTCCAGTGGTGGTGTGGGCAGTCCCAGTCGTGGCAGAAGCAGTCTCAGCAGTGGCGAGGATAGCTGCTGTAGTGGTGTGGGCAGTGCCAGAGGTGATGTGGGCAGTGCCAGTCTTATTGTGGGCAGTGCCAGTGGTGGTATGGACAGTGCCATTGGTGGTGTGGGCAGTCCCAGTGGTGGTGTGGACAGTCCCAGTGCTGGTGTGAGCAGTCCCAGTGGTGGTGTGGGGAATCCCAGTAGTGGTGTTGGCAGTGCCAATGGTGGTGTTGGCAGTCTCAGTGGTGGTGTGGACAGTCCCAGTTGTTATATGGGCAATGGCAGTGGTGGTGTGGGCAGTCCCAGAGGTAGTGTCTGCAGCCTCTTCTGCGAACTATTGTCACAGGCCTATCGATGCATGCTGCGAGCAACCTCCGAACCTCACACCATACATTTATATCGTTATCAAAACGTTCATATGTTAGAAGTGGAAATACCTATTAAACCATTACCAGCCCACACAAACAATAACTAAAATATGACCAAAACACAAATTTCATGGACATGATATATTTGTTTGACATTTAATTACTGTTGCAAACTAGCGGAGGTCTAGGTGAGATATATTGGGACCTCTTAAGAGACATTTTTACCATATGTGAAAAAACATGGATTTCATGCTTTCTACATCATCAATATCCATAATACTCGTGTGGCTATAGCTTGGAAATTGATAACAGCGGCTGATCCTTTCTCTGCGGTTCAATACACCCTCTTGCTCGCTACTGGCACTACTGGCGCTGACGTCATTCACAGCATTATGACCTGGGCAAGTGGTTTGCCCTTAATTACACTCCCGTATGAAGGAGGTTTAAACAACCATTACGGTCTGTGAAGCCCCACTTTGTGCCCGCTATGTGGCGTGGCATTGCGTCATGTCAACCAGTTGCAACGGTAATCACTGGTGCTTGGCAACTTATTTATATTGCTAATGACGCAAGGCAGTAAAACGAAACTTTGGAAAAGAAGTATGTTAGTTAATTAAAAATATGACATAGTCTATATAAATAAAACGGTGTTCTCTTCTGTCTGATGTCATTTAGTTCAGTTTGATGGTAAAATTATTAGCCAAACGTTCGAAACGTTGATCAATAATAATCAATCTTCGAGATAACAGCATCCGTGCTCCAAGTTCTGATCTTTAATGGCCTTAGCAACTTGACTACAGCCTCCTCGACAAATAATTAATGACGTCAGAAAGATGACTGCAGCCTCCCCGACATATCATTAATGACGTCAACAAAGTGACTGCAGTCTCCTCGACATATCATTATTAATATGTAGTAAGTGACTGTAGCCCCGACATGTCATTAATGCCATACAGAAATCCTGTAACCCTCTAAGAAGGACAGCATGTCGGCAGGATTGATCTGCGTCACCATTACTTAAACGCGAAGCTCCGGGCTGTCTAAAAAATAAAAGCCAAGGGAGACATATGGAGTTGTCAAACAAGGAACAAGGTAAGAACGTGTTTAACAATGATACCGATAACTGAAGGAAAACTTGGAGCAACTTACCGCCTGGAGGTTCTTTGGATAACTAGACTATTCAGATAAGCTCACATCCAACAAATATTGCAAACGCCACCCCCATTTATACAATGATCACTTAATGGGCGTAGTCTGGTATATTTTCACATGAATGTAGTCACGAATGAAACACACGATTTGTGAAATAAAGGTTTATAAAACATATCTCAATGAAATGTTCACACCTCTCATGTTTGGTGAATTTAGGGGGAATGGACGAAGCTTGTACTTCAAAAGTCTGCGCATGGACATCCCCACTACCATGTGGTTTAACAGGCGCAAAATGAGGTAATAAGAAAAAAAAAGTGAGGTAAATCTTATGTACGGCCGTCTTTGATCAAATGGCCGCTACTTTGCAGCCTGCATGGCAAAATAAAACCGAGAAAAGACTTCATTATCAAAGCCATATTCTTCAAAGCCATATATCATTAGGCGCAGAGAGAAGACACGCACATAGCTTTTTCTAAGGCGGGTAGAACAAGAGGCCATCCAAGGGAGTGCCAATTGAGAAAAATGGGCTTTTCGGCTTACGATAGTTCATTGCGTGCTATCATCGTTTTGCATATTAATACCACATGAATCCACAACAGTTGCGTAGTGAGATGGGTGCTTTTTGCATGGGCTCCATAAGTATACCATTCGTGTCACCAAACGGTGCTCCGCTAGGTTCGTTAAGCTTCTAATCGGTGCTAGTACTCAAGTACGCGTCGATTCCTCACCATCGCTAAATGTGTAGGTTTAACTAATGAGCAATCCGTGGATCACTTGGTCAGATTACATATAACGATCCCCACGCTTGATCGTTGATCATGCTGACCATTATTTCACAAATCATTTTAACACATTATCTAAATGATATAGATTTTCTAACCGACTCACTCTAACCGAATTAGTTATGAGCATACGACCCAACTACAGAGCAGCGTGCATTTGTATAATCAATTAATATTTACAATGTAACAAATGCAGAAGGATATTTATCTTCGAACATGGCGTGGAAGAAGTTTCACGTTGGACTTGATGCCGAACGTTTTATAAGTTCCGACGGAACGGGTTCAACTTTTCAGCATCTGTAATTAGTGATTTAGGATCGATCAAATCAGTTTTTATAAATATGCTTTCATGTTTTCAGCAATCCTGCCTATATCAAATGACATGAACAACACAAGAGATTACCAACGCAAATGAACTTTTCAATAGCCAATTTGCTACAAGCAATCGAAGTAAATTACTATTTTTGTAGTTTTTATAAGGTTGAGGGGGACATTATGCATATATATATATATATATATATATATATATATATATATATATATGCCATATAAAACCATCTCCGAGCAATAGCTTCAATGTCATCCAGTGCGGTTTCGATGTTGAAGTATTACTGATAGTTTTCAAGCATTACATGATATGGCATTTGGATACATCAGTGAAGTGATAATGATTGGAGGGAATACCTTTTCCGATCTCCGCGATTGGCATCCAGAAATTCTTGGGTGCATTTTTTGAGGATCGTTATCCATGAAATCCCTGGTTCAAGGCCCAGACCCTTTGCCTATTTACTGCGATCCGTAATTATAATTATTCTCCCTCATTCGTGGAGATGCGCGATTCAAAGGGGGTACCCCCCCCCCGCCCGATAATTAGAAAGAAATGTATCCGTTACAACTTGAGGTCCAACGAAGAAATTAAATTGAAGATATATTGTCTTCACAGTGCATGTGTTCCTGTAAAAGGTATATACAAGTACACATGCAATTAATACAAACAATTCACTTCACTGCATACAGTCTATGATCACCGACTCGTTGTCTGGTATAAATAGATCCGTTTCCTCGCTGCGAATATTGTTTTTTGTTTTAATCGGGGAACAGCAGTTTTACGGATAAATTTTTTCCAAATTGGAATGCCTTAAAATGTGTGACCGTTGTGTAGCTTTTGTATTTCGATTTCTATTTTTGTTGCTTTAGAAGCCTTCAAACAACAGCCGGCCGGGTTTGAAAGTATTTTTGTGACTGACGCATGGCGACAAATATATCAGCCATAATTTCTTTTATGCATTGTTGAACTGCTATTTTTAGGTTAATATCAAACTGCGATGAATGTATGGAGGTGATGTGTTGAGTCCGGTTTACTGTTCACTAACAGCTCCAACCGCAAGTCTATTGAAACCCATCTGTAATGGTCCCTGTGCGCTTTGTGTGATCCATGGCAGTCTTCTGTATAAATTGTCAGTTCCTGGATGAATTTCAGCGTGATAATATGCCATAGTGGGGTGTCAGGGAGGTGGTAGTTTCAAACACCTCTGTCAATTTGATGCCATTGTCACATAATATGTCGGAGGTATTCGTATTTAAAAAGAAGATTTGGTGGTTATGATATTATTTTTCCAGAAATTATGACATTTCGGATATACATTATTGCAATGATGCATAATTCCAGTGCCCGATGAATCCTTTTCACCCCCAATGCACCTCCATCCCCAATTCCATACCAAATGCAGCCCCATGTACGGCTTTCCAATTTTAATTTTAATTTAAGAAGTTGAAGAGTCCATTCAAAAATCCATTAATGAAGATTTGCCAGTGTAAGGTTGGGCGACTAGATGAGAAAGAAAGAGCCGAAGATAATTAACTGTGGAGATTCGATCCATTTGACCTTAACAACTAAATTGCAATTAGAAACTACTCATACATGCGAGGACGTTATTCCGTGCGCCTGGTAACATTACATTGCGTAACTTGAAAAGAAGTCTCCATCGACAGTCTTGGCATTTCTTCACGACGCTCGAACTGGTGCCAGCAACAAAATATGCAGTTTGATTATTGTGACAGTGTGCGCATCACGGTAACCTGCATCATGAGACGCAGTGTGCAGATATGACCGTAGAATACGCATTGAATGTCGGTGCTAATCATTATAGTAACGGAAAACCCCTGTTATTATATATATCATGTCGCCCCTCCCCCCCAACCAAACCCTACCTGGCTGCGTTGTCCTCCGACCAATCTTTCCTCTTTCACTCATTGCTTCTACGACTTACTCCGAGCTTGTTTTATGGGTACGAGAGTTTTATTTGCCGCCGCGTTGTTAAGCCGGTGGCTATTCGCAACATGTTTTTGACCACATCATATCCCCAATTCTAGAGTTGACTCGGAAGCGAAGCCATTGATTAAACCCTCAAGGATAACGGCGACGCAGAAGCAAGACAAGAGGGGTTCTTTTTTCACTGCTGGACTCGATGGAAAGCACTTGCGCTTGATTACTCGCACACACTTCTTCATTCGGGCGCGTACAAGCACCGTATCATAGCTGAGGCATTGCGTCTAGCCGCAGCCGACGTTGCATCCCTCCCGTCACTTCTAGACCTGTTTTGTTGTATCGGGTGGCATTTCATGACATAATACAATTTCCAATTGATCATTAAGCGATTTTTTTCTGCTCCCAAAATGATAAAACCCGCTGACATGTGTCATGACTGGTGCCATAACGGGTAATATGAGTGGTCCGAGCGGTTTCTTTGGATGGCTCATCAGGCGGCTCAATGACTGCCGCCCCTGATCACATTTCAGCAGCAATATCGGCTTCCGTGCGGCGCGGCATTCACTAATGCTCTGGCACACGATATAGTATCGATACATCGCATTCCATACCCGCCATTAGAGAGAGGGGCATAACACACGCTTGGTCACCGTCTGGCTATGTCCTATCATCAGGTGTAGACAGATCTGACAGACTGCAGCCAAGTTTTTAAATGGAGTGTTTAGTTTCTTATATTTCCAGTGATCAGAAATCCGCGCAATAATTTAAAAAAAGATTTAAAAAAGGAAGTTGGGCCACCATGTAGATTTCGTTATTAAATCCGCTCTTTGAAATATGGAGATGCATTTGCCAGCCCCCCATACATCTTCCGCATCCCCCGCCGTATTGCATCAAGTGTAGTTTATTAATACCCAAGACACCGCATCGTCCAGGCATTGATCTCCTTACAGAGGTGGATGCCACTCCCCGGGGAGACGTGCAGCACGAGCTCTCGGAGCCTCACCTGGTTGCCCTTGACAGCTTTGGCTTTTCCATGTATATTATGGGCGTTACATGGGAGCCTGGCGTCCACCGGGCGACTATAGTGAGCGCGTTCAGTGTACAGCGCGACCTGACTGTTAACTAGAAGAACGTTCTTTGCAGAAAATCTTTCATAATTACGGCCGATTCCCGCCGTGGATATCCAAGCCAATTGTTCAGCCTGAGCTGCACGGCAACTTTCCATTCGGACGTCCGCCGCTGCCGCCAATGACTCCTTAGTTACGGCATGCCGGGGGCGACGTAGCCTCATTTTATCCCTAGCGGAATTAAGCCAATTAGTAAGGCAATCTATATGTGCCATCACATGTAAAACGCTGTTGCTTTCTTGCAATTCTTTCTTGCAATTCCAACTTGCCAGGGCGCCGAAAAACACCGTACCATAGCTGTGGCATTGCGTCTAGCCGCAGCCGACGTTGCATCACTCCCGTCAGGTGTAGACCTGTTTTGTTGTATCGGGTGGCATTTCATGATATAATAGTGGTGATGTGTGGAGTCCCAGTGGTGATGTGGACAGTCTCAATGGTGGTGTGGGCAGTCCCAGTGGTAGTGTGGACAGTCCGATTGATGGTGTTGACGGTCCCATTGATGGTGTGGGCAGTTCTAGTGATGGAGTTGACAGTCCAAGTGATGGTGTTGACAGTCCCAGTGGTAGTGTGAGCAGTCCCAGTGGTGGTGTGTGCAGTCCCAGTGGTGGTGTGTGCAGTCCCAGTGGTGGTGTCGACAGTCCCAGTGGTGGTGTGGACAGTCCCAGTGGAGGTGAGGGCAGTCTAAGTGGTGGTAGAAGCAGCCTCAGAGGTGGCTTGGAGAGGCCGCTGTTGTAGTGTGGGCAGTGCCAGTGGTGGTGTGGACAGTCCCAGTGGTGGTGTGGGCAGTGCTAGTGGTGGTGTGGACCGTGCCAGTGGTGGTCGTTGGCAGTCCCAGTAGTGGTGTGGACAGTCCCAGTGGTGGTGTGGACAGTCCCAGTGGTGGTGTGGACAGTCCCAGTGGTGGTGTGGGCAGTGCTAGTGGTGGTGTGGGCAGTCCCAGTGGTGGTGTGGGCAGTCCCAGTGGTGGTGTGGACAGTCCCAGTGGTGGTGTGGACAGTCCAATTGGTGGTGTGGGCAGTCCCAGTGGTGGTGTGGGCAGTCCCAGTGGTGGTGTGGGCAGTCCCAGTGGTGGTGTGGACAGTCCCAGTGGTGGTGTGGACAGTCCCAGTGGTGGTGTGGGCAGTGCTAGTGGTGGTGTGGACAGTCCCAGTGGTGGTGTTGGCAGTCCAATTGGTGGTGTGGGCAGTCCCAGTGGTGGTGTGGGCAGTCCCAGTGGTGGTGTGGACAGTCCCAGTGGTGGTGTGGACAGTCCCAGTGGTGGTGTGGACAGTCCCAGTGGTGGTGTGGGCAGTCCCAGTGGTGGCGTGGACCGTGCCAGTGGTGGTGTGGACAGTCCCAGTGGTGGTGTGGGCAGTCCCAGTGGTGGTGTGGACAGTCCCAGTGGTGGTGTGGACCGTGCCAGTGGTGGTGTGGACAGTCCCAGTGGTGGTGTGGACAGTCCCAGTGGTGGTGTGGGCAGTCCCAGTGGTGGTGTGGGCAGTCCCAGTGGTGGTGTGGGCAGTGCTAGTGGTGGTGTAGACCGTGCCAGTGGTGGTGTGGGCAGTCCCAGTGGTGGTGTGGGCAGTCCCAGTGGTGGTGTGGGCAGTGCTAGTGGTGGTGTGGACCGTGCCAGTAGTGGTGTGGACAGTCCCAGTGGTGGTGTGGGCAGTCCCAGTGGTGGTGTGGACAGTCCCAGTGGTGGTGTGGGCAGTCCCAGTGGTGGTGTGGGCAGTGCTAGTGGTGGTGTGGACAGTCCCAGTGGTGGTGTGGGCAGTGCTAGTGGTGGTGTGGACCGTGCCAGTAGTGGTGTGGACAGTCCCAGTGGTGGTGTGGGCAGTCCAATTGGTGGTGTGGGCAGTCCCAGTGGTGGTGTGGGCAGTCCCAGTGGTGGTGTGGGCAGTCCCAGTGGTGGTGTGGACAGTCCCAGTGGTGGTGTGGACAGTCCCAGTGGTGGTGTGGGCAGTGCTAGTGGTGGTGTGGACAGTCCCAGTGGTGGTGTTGGCAGTCCAATTGGTGGTGTGGGCAGTCCCAGTGGTGGTGTGGGCAGTCCCAGTGGTGGTGTGGACAGTCCCAGTGGTGGTGTGGACAGTCCCAGTGGTGGTGTGGACAGTCCCAGTGGTGGTGTGGGCAGTCCCAGTGGTGGCGTGGACCGTGCCAGTGGTGGTGTGGACAGTCCCAGTGGTGGTGTGGGCAGTCCCAGTGGTGGTGTGGACAGTCCCAGTGGTGGTGTGGACCGTGCCAGTGGTGGTGTGGACAGTCCCAGTGGTGGTGTGGACAGTCCCAGTGGTGGTGTGGGCAGTCCCAGTGGTGGTGTGGGCAGTCCCAGTGGTGGTGTGGGCAGTGCTAGTGGTGGTGTGGACCGTGCCAGTGGTGGTGTGGGCAGTCCCAGTGGTGGTGTGGGCAGTCCCAGTGGTGGTGTGGGCAGTGCTAGTGGTGGTGTGGACCGTGCCAGTAGTGGTGTGGACAGTCCCAGTGGTGGTGTGGGCAGTCCCAGTGGTGGTGTGGACAGTCCCAGTGGTGGTGTGGGCAGTCTTAGTGATGGAGTTGACAGTCCAAGTGATGGTGTTGACAGTCCCAGTAGTGGTGTGGGCAGTGCCAGCGGTGGTGTGGGCAGTCCCAGTGGTGGTGTCTGCAGCCTCCTCTACGAACTATTGTCACAGGCATATCGATTCGTGCTGTGGGCAACCTCCGAACTTCACACCATACATTTATATCGTTATCAAAACGCTCATATGTTAAACGTGAAAATACATATTAAACCATTACCGGCCCACACAAACTATGACCAAAATATGACGAAAACACAAATTTCATGGACATAATGTTTTCGTTTGACATTTAATTACTGTTGCAAACCAGCGGAGGTTTAGGTGAGATGTAATGTGACCCTTTAAAAGACATTTTCATTGCACTGTTCTCAGCATATATTAAAAGAAAATGATTTCATGATTTCTACGTCATCATTATCCATAATACTCTGTGTGACCATAGCTGCTGATCTTTTCTCTGCGGTACCATACGCCGACTACATTAGACCAGATGTGAACTCCTCCTGCTCGTCACTGGCACTGACGTCACTCACAGCACTATGGCTTAGTCATGTGCTTTCCCATTCATTACGCTCCGCTATGAAGGAGGTTTGAACAACCATTATCGTCCGTAAAGCAGCACTTTGTGCCCGCGATGTGGCGTGGCATTGCGTCATGTCGACCAGTTGCAACGGTAATCACTGGCGCTTGCCAACTTATTTATAATGACGCATGGCAGTAAACCGAAACGTGGGAAATAAAGTTGGTCAGCCAATTAGATATAAAGAATACAAATAAAACGGCTTGTAATTGGCTATGTTCTCTTCCGTCTAGTGTCATTTAATTCACTTTTATTAGCCAAACATTCGCAACGTTGATCAATAATAATCAGTCTTGGGGATAAAAGCATCCGTGCTCCAAGTGCTGATCTTTAATGGCGTGAGCAACTTGACTACAGCCTCTCGACACATTATTATCGACATCAGCAAAGTGGCGGCAGTCCCCCAGACATATCATTATTAACTCCAGCGAAATAACTACGGCTTCCTCGACATATCATTATTAACGTCAGCAAAATGACTGCAACCCCCAGACATGTCATTAATGACGTAAGTAATGTGACTGCAGCTTCACCAACATATCATTAATGACGTCCGAAAAGTGACTGCAGTCCCCTCAACATATTGCTAATATTTAATAAGTGATTGCAGCCCTGACATTTCATTATTTCCTTACAGAAATCATGTAGCCCTCCGAGAAGGCCTGCATGTCGGCAGGTTGTGGCATACTTCCGCGTTTATACTGATCTTCACACGGTATTTCCGCATGTTTCGATTGATCTTCATCACCATTACTTCAACGCGAAGGTCCGGAAAGTCTAGAAAGACAGTCAAGGGAGACACATGGAGTTGTCAAACAAAGAACTAGGTAAAAACGTGTTTTCAGTGACACCGCTCACTGAAGGAAAACTTGGAATGTGCAGCAACTTACCGCCTGGAGGTTCTTTGGATAACTAGACTATCCAGCTCACATCCATCAAATATCACAAACGCCACCCGCATTAGGTACGATTTGATTATATCTCCCTTTAGACAATTATCACTTAATGAGCGTAGTCTTGTGTATTTTTAAATGAATGCATTTACGAATAAAACACACGATTTGTGAAATAAAGGTTTATAAAAATATCTCGATGAAATGTTTACACCTCTCATGTTTTGTGGATTTCGGGGGAATGAACCCAGCTGGTACTTCAGAAGTCTGCGCATGGACATCCCCACTACCATGTGGTTTAACGGGCGCAATATGAGGTCATAAGAAAAACATGAGGTAAATCTTATGTACGGCCGTCTTTGATCAAATGGCCGCTTCTTTGTAGCCTGCATGGCTCAAAATTACAGGGAGAAGACTTCATAATCGGCCTGTCTTGGCTGCCTGTGTAAGTCTTCAAAGCCACATATTGTTAGTCGCAGAGAAAAGACACGCACATAGCTTTTTCTAATGTGGATAGAATGAGAGGCCATCCAGGCCAATTGAGAAAAGTGAAAGAGGTCTTTCGGCTTGTGATAGTTCATTGCATCAGATCACATGCATTGAACCGACTGCGGTCTCGTTGTGAGATGTGCACTATAGGTCAGTCAATCTTCTTATCGGTGCTAGTCTCATACTAAGTACGCGTCGATTCCTCACCGTCAATAAATTTGTAGGTTTAATTATTGAACAATTCGTGGATCAGTTGATTGGATTGCATATAACTATCCCCACCCTTGATCCTTGATCATGTTGACCATTATTTCACAAATCATTTTAACGTATTATCTAAATAATATAGATTTTCAGACTCACTCTAACGGAATTAGTTTGACCATACGACCCAGCTACAGAGCAGAGTGGAGTTATATAAGCAATGAATATTTACAATGTAGCAAGTGCAGAAGTATATTTATATTTGAAGATTATCGTGGAATAAGTTTCACGTTGGACTGGATGCCGAACATTTCATAGGTTCTGACAGACGGCTCAACCTGTTTCTTGGAAGTTATACGGTCGAACCAAACACTCCGTTGTTAAAGATTGATTTTTCGTTTTAATCAGGGAACAGCAGTTTTTTCAGCATTTGTTCAACCTCAAACTGATACATTTTTGCCGAGTTGGAATGCCTGAAAATGTGTGACCAATGTAAAGCTTTTGTATTTACATTTCCATTTTTTTTGCCTTAGAAACCCTCAAACAACCGCCAGGTGTGAAAGTATTTTTGTGACTGAAGCATGGCGACAAATGTGTCAGCTATGATTTCTTTTATGCACTGTTCAACTGCTATTGTTAGGTAAATATAAAAATGTGATGAATGTATGGAAGTGATGCATTGAGTCTGGTTTACTGTTCATCAACAGAGCCAACCGCAATTGCATTGGAAACCATATGTAAAAGTCACTGTGCTCCCTGTGGGATCCGTGGCAGTCTTCTGTATAAATTATCAGTTCCTGGATGACGTTCAGCGTGATAATATGCCATAGTGGGGTGTCAGGGAGATGGTAGCTTCAAACACTTCTGTCCATATTATGCCACTGTCACCTAATATGTCGGTGGTTTTTGTGTTCAAAATGAAGATTTAGCTATAATATTATTTTTCCAGAAAGTATGACGGGATAGACATTATTGGAATGATAAATTATTCCAATGCCCAATGAATCCTTTTTACCCCATCCACCTGTGTCATACCAAATGCATCCCCATCCCCAGTTCTATGTCCAATGCACCCCACCCCCATTTCCATAACTCATCTTTCCATAACTTGTCAGAAAAGAGCGGCCTCTCACCAGACAGCCTGGGAGGCGGCATCAGACACCCCCTAATCAGACATGACGCTAGATTCTGGACATGACATTCGCCTCTGCTATAATAGCAGCAAGGGACTGTGTGAGCCATCACACGGAAGACATATAGCCAGAAAGAACGGAATGGCACATATTTTCAGATTATTTTGTCTTTTGTTGTCTCTTGTTTATTATGTGTTTATTACCACACCCTGAATGTTAGACCAAACCTGCAAGATGTTTTTCATCTAAGTGGCATAATAGCGGGATGCCCTGCAACGTGCCGTTCATAAAAGTGCAGATACCTCAAGTAGTATATGCAATATATATGCAGTGGTTTATTGCAGTCGTATCCCTATGTGACGTGACGCAGATTGTCCTTTTCTTTTTGGTACTATCAGCCCAGGCAAGTAAGATATCTTTCATGAGGAGTAGATCCACGCTAGACTGGTATACGCCCAGGAGCCAGATGAGACCGACTATCGCCAAAGATGGTTTATATCCATTAGAATGAATACCGCAAGATATTTAGTTGTTATTAAAATGAAGGGGTAATATTGTAGGCAGCGATCGGTTCGATATGACGATAACCAACCGTGATGTTTAAGGTTGGTAATGTCACGGTCTCCAGACGAATAATCTTTACCAAAAGATTAGAATACGGATGCGTTAAATTTCAGAAAATTTAGGAGAGTAACTATATATTTCCAGATGACAACTTTTCAATTTGTATACCTGTCAGGCAGAGATAGGTTGAAGACTCCAGTCAAAGAAACCGACAATGAAGGTTTGCTGGTGTTCGGTGGGACGACTAGACGAGAAAGAAAGAACCAAAGATAATTAAATGTATAGGTTCGATCCTTCGAACCTTAACAAATAAATTGCAACTGGAAAGAACGCAGTTATACGAGAACGGTATTCCGTGTGCCTGGTACAGTTACTTTGTTGAAAAGAAGTTTATATCTAAAAGTCTTTTATGGAAGCTCGCTAGGGCCATTCAAGTTTTTATTTATTGATAAACATTTAAAATATTCAAACCGGGAAAAAATGATTCAAACTGGGTTTAAATGATTCAAACCGGGTTTAAATGATTCAAACCGGGTTCAAATTATTCAAACCGAGAATTAATGATTCAAACCGGGAATTAATGATTCAAACCGGAAATTAATTATTCAAACCGAGTTTAAATGAGTGAGGCGTGTTTCCAAGTATCACTCGCTATGTGGCGTCACGGTGATCTCGAGTACTACCTTAAATTTCAACAGGGGCCAAGCGTGCCACAGACACAATGCAACATGGGTTTGTTTGACGTTAGTTCAGAAATAGGTCGGTAAGCAATGATCACAATGTAAAGACCGCCCTCTTTTTGGTTCAAGTTTTCTCAGAAGAACATTCCGCCATCAATGATAATAACGCCATCTGACTCGTCACCCAATAAGTTTCGCTACCAATAATAATGACGTCACCTGATGTGTCACCCAATAATTTCCACTACCAATAATAATGATGTCGCCTGATGCGTTACCCAATAAGTTCCGCTGATGACGTCAGCTGGCGCATCAACTCAAGTGCCACATTAAAGGCGACTGCTTGTGGAGAATCTAACTCAACGTTTGTTTTCCCGATGCTCAATAGAATCCAGAATGCTGTTGAAGGCCTGCTCGGCAATGGGGAAGCAGGCTTAATTCAGGCACGGTGAACAAAAGTTGTTGGAAGGAGTGGATAGGGTAGGAGAAAGTGGTTGTTTTCACTCTATGACGCAGAGACGCTGAATGCAGCCGTATTATTATCACTCTACTTGTTGCCAAGGAGATGGTAGCGGAGACAGATGTTTTGAACGTTTTCTTCATTTCTCTTCCCGGAGACGATATATGTCCCGGTGTTCCGTTATTGCAGCCCTGCATGATATAAATACATAATAGCCCAACGAAAGGTATAGAACAGGACAGCGAAGAGTTATTTTGCGTAATGTTCCACATCCATTACTTCACGGACAGATTGCTAACGTAGCATCGCCATTTTCTGCATAATATGGCGTTTGAGGCCCAAACGGACGACTGTTCGTTGAATCTAATATTTATCGTCCTTCTCTCATCGCATATGTAAAGAGGGCCGATGTCTCGGAGGTGAGCCATACAATAAATTTCCATTTTGGGCTCTTGCCGTATCTCAAAGGAAATTGGCTAACGTACTTGAGCATAAATATATAGATATAACAACACTAAACTACTTCTTCCATAATAAATATATATATATATATATATATATATAAAACAACACAATCCACATACTTTTACACAGCAGTAGCATGTAATATTTCCGGCTTATCGCTCGATATTTGGCAATGAGTCGATGAGTGTCTCTCACTGGCTTAACATCCATCTGACAGAGCAGTGCTGCCGGGACTGTGCGGTGGTGGAGCCTTTTGATGTCAATGTGTAAGGGCCGATGAGGAGGGGCATTGCTGAGCCCTCACATTTCACACTTGCCTTCAAATGTAAACTTAAATAATGTAAAAACGTTTTCCTCTGATGTAATCTCAAATGCAATGGGTTCAAATTTCAGAGAGTGAGATGAACCGCGTGATAAGTTTTGGTGATATTCGCATGCTTGATATTCTATGTCAATTTATGAGAAGTCACGGTACGTGATGGGTTTCGCAGTAGTAGTCAGATCGATCTGTCTAGCGCCGATATACCTCACGAAATAATTTAAATTGATCGATTGATTAATTCCAGTCCTCAAAACGTTAGCATTTTGAGGTTTCAACTGCGAATTGAACTCATTGGTAATTCTGCCAAACTCATCTACATACAGAATGCAAAGCACTCACCACAATACAGGAGGATAGCCCTCTCACCACAGTACAGGAGGGTAACCCTTTGACTACAGTAGAGGTGGATAGCCCTCTCACCACATTACAGCAGGATAGCCCTCGCACCGCAGTACAGGAGGATAGCCCTGTCGCCACAGCACATGAGGATAGCCTTGTGACCACATACAGTAGGATAGCCCTCCCACCGCAGTAGAGGAGGATAGCCCTCTCACCACAGTAGAGGAGGATAGCCCTCTCACCACAGCACAGGAGGATAGCCCTCTCACCACAGCACAGGAGGATAGCCCTCTCACCACAGCACATGAGGATAGCCCTGTGACCACATACAGGAGGATAGCCCTCTCACCGCAGTACAGGAGGATAGCCCTCCCACCGCAGTACAGAAGGATAGCCCTCTCACCACAGTACAGGAGGAGAACCCTCTCACCACAGTACAGAAGGATAGCCCTTGCACCACAGTAGAGGAGGATAGCCCTCTCACCACAGTACAGGAGGATAGCCCTGTGACCACATACAGGAGGATAGCCCTCCCACCGCAGTAGAGGCGGATAGCCCTTGCACCACAGTAGAGGAGGATAGCCCTCCCACCGCAGTAGAGGAGGATAGCCCTGTGACCACATACAGGAGGATAGCCCTCCCACCGCAGTAGAGGAGGATAGCCCTCTCACCACAGTACAGGAGGATAGCCCTGTGACCACAGTACAGGAGGACAGCCCTCGTACCACAGTATATGAGGATAGCCCTTTGACCACTGTACAGGAGAATAGCCCTCGTACCGCAGTATATGAGGATAGCCCTTTGACCACAGTACAGGAGGATAGCCCTCTCCTCTCAGTACAGGAGGATAGCCCTCTCTCCTCAGTACAGGAGGAGAACCCTCTCACCACAGTACAGGAGGAGAACCCTCTCACCACAGTACAGGAGGATAGCCCTCTCATCACAGTACAGTATGATAGCCCTTTCATCCCAATACTGGAGAACACCCACATCATGCCAGCAAAGGAGGCCGATGGGATTATCCCTAAGTGAGGGCAACACGTTCTCATTATGATGCAGGAAAACAACCGCCTGGTCCCTGTGTCCGAAATACAGCCCTCTCATGACAGTGCTGTAAAACTATCCCGGTTATTTCTCTAGGTAATAATAGTTAAAACCATATCATCCACGACCAAATGTCATTTCATTAAGCTAGTCAAAATGGTGCAGTTCTAATCAAGAAACTGAAAAACATGCAATTCTAGTTAAGAATATTACTTAGTAATGATACTTCAAACCATGCATCCTAAGTAACGATTGTCAAAACCATGTCTTCATAGAGAAGAATGCGAATACCGATTGTCATCTCAGGAAAAAATGTCAAAACCATGTCACTCCAATAGACCGACACACCCATTTCCATATCAGACTAAGTAGCAACAGCGATCGTAACAATGAAAGTTAACTCAGTGGCCCTGATTTATTCCTACTGAGGTTGAACCTTGGTGCTTCAAGGTAGTCGAGGTATTCCGACACACCCGGTGGTCATTTCAGGTTTGTTGTCATGACTACCCATCCTTATAAGGCGCCTTCTGTCGCTCCCGTGAGGTGGCGCCACAAACATCGAATTGACAGACCAGTGTTTGATCCCCTGCGGCGCCATCTTAGCCTGGGGATTGCCTCCTATATAACTCTTCTTTCTAAAAGCCACAATAATTCTTGACCTTTATACGCCATAGAGCCGTTTCAGTATCGTGGACCAGTGTTGTAGCTGCCAATCAGTCCCCAAACCAATAAAGCACGGTGTGATGGTCCCACACGGCTTGGCCTTTCGACGGAAAATAGCATAACGGGTCTGACAAGCTTATTACCATCAACGTCACCTGACGTGGCGAGAATGTGGCGAAAATGTAAATAAATAAAGGCCTTTATCTCAGAGGACAGTTACAGGCTCATAAGTAATATTTGAGCTATTGTGAACCAATGGTTGACCCTAACATGGAGAAATGTCCGCTTCGTCCGCAGATTAATTAATCTTGATAGCATGTCGTAGATTAATTCTGTCACAACACTACAACTATTTTTTTCATATTGGACACACAATATTCTATACTATCAATAACGGCGGCCAGGTTCTTGCCTATGTACGGTGTTGTACAGTCATGTAAGTTTGGTGTATTGACTGACTACCATAGCAATTGCTCGAATGATAATTATCGTTTTCTATTTATATTCCGTACTTAACGCCTATAGATTGAATTTATATGTTTTGTGCAGGGAACTGCGAGAACCACAAGGTCAGAGTGTTAGTTAATTGCATTTGACTGAGTTGAGATATTTCGAGCAATTGCATTAAGACAGAATTAAGTGCATCGACAAATTCCATAAATCAATAGATATTAAATGACCTATATATCTACTATTTTCATTACATGGGAGGCAGATAGACATTATAGGATCGGCTAGATACATTCCCGAGCCAGCGTTAAAACAATATGTGTATAGCGTTTCTAATAACGGCAATTATTAATATAGATTCCCTTCCCTACACTTCATTTGTTCTAGGCATATTCCTCACAAAACACCCAATCGCAACGCTGCAAGGCCCTAATTTAATATTTCCCAGTATAGTTGATCAATATATTGCATATGTTTAAAACAGCATACTTACCTGCACCATGTTAGATTTTTACATTTTGGAATCAAGACCAGAAATATTTCAAAATTATGATACATATGTCTTATATCTCGTTGAGTCTGGAAAACAACAATTTAAACATAAAACTGCGCTGACTTATTTTTCGCGCGTGGACGTCCTGGCGAATCGCGGTCATACAGAGTACCGAATAGCGAACAGGCGTGCGGGGATATAAAGCTGGCCGCCAACTTATGGTCCGGTAAATAAATTTCCTTCGCTACGGATAGCCCACAAACTTTTAGGATTCAAATTCAAGACAGAATATACTTATTTGACAAGGAGAATATGTTAGTAATATAAAAGTTGCAGAACATATTACTTTAAGCCGTCAGCTGACCAGCTACATGCAGTCTGACAAGGAATGTGAATACTATTAGATGAAATGACACTGTGATATTTTTGATTATGGTCTTTTCTAACTTTAATTAACTTCACGTTGTGTAATCAGTGAAGTCAGTGAAGGCGAACTCGGCGATTAAGTTTCGGTGGTTTATTTACATCTTAAGGCTTAACATAATTAAACTGATAAGAACTTCATAATAAGTTCTAACTCCGTCACACGGTGAGCCACTATATTCCTAGAGAATAGACACATGAAATGTCAAGAGGAGGAATAAAGCCAAAATCAATTGTTTGTAAATTTACTAATTAAATAAACAGTTGAAGCGTGTGTGCAACGAAACTTTAGAGATAAGGTAAATCACTGATATACGGTCGAAATGATGAGCGTAAATGGTCTGATATTTCAGGTGTAAAAGTAGAACGGGACACATGGAAGACATTGTATAAATCACCAAGGATAAATTACCAATGAACGCCATTAAGGACGAGAGACACAAAGGGGAAGTTTTCAAGCCTATTTATTCAAGCCTAGCATATAGATTTTACACAAAACATTCGTAACGCATAGGTACTCATACACGAGTAAAATAGTTAACTCTGATATGTGTGGCTTTTGCGGGAACGAGTTTGAAACTATAAAAAAAGTAATTTTACTATTGTAAAAAAGTAAAGTCATTATGGGCAGAATGTATAGCTTTGTTTAGAACTGTCACTGAACAATACATGTGCATTGGCGCATTCATTTTTAGCGCAGACTACTAGCCATTGGAACTGTATAATTGATAATGCGCACCAAAACGAGTGCCGCAATGAAACATGAATAGTGCCATTTAAAACTATTGGATGTGGCCAATAGTCGACAATCTGCTTCCAATTGGCAGTGGGCCCAAAAGTCCATTTTCAGACCTTTCCTCTGCTTTTGTATATTTTAAGAGTGTAAGGTGACAAATATACTAATGTCGCAGCAACTGAACCAATAGGTCTACTCTTTCCCTTGCTGAGAACTTTGTCATCATGAAGTGGCCTCGTGTTTTCTCCTTTCGCTCTTCTTCTTGCACTTCCTTACCATTGTGCATAGGAAATAGAGAGTACAAAGTAATAACACAAGCAAAGGTAAGTTACAGAACCCTGGCGGGGTTATGAGAACGAAGAAACTCAATGGGAAGTATATGCAAAATTGTGTTAGGGCAGGTTTTAACAGTGTTACAATATACCCCGATCACTTGTGTTACAACTTACCCCCACCTATCCGTCATGGAAAACACGAATAAACCGGCTTGTTAGGAAAAAGTGAGACATTTGATGTTTGACCTTGTGTAACTCTCATTATTTCACCTTGTCAACGACTGCATAATAATTTGGGCTATATGTACCGTCTATGCAATAAAACATATTTCATGGCAGAACAATAAATAACTAACGTGTGGCAAATTCGAATTATGGCCGTAGGTTGTTCTAATTTGCAGTTTAGATACTGTCGTTTGCCTCAAAAATGGCGCTAGTCGAGCTATTCCTTACTGCAGAAAATCAGCGTCCAGTGCCAAATGGACATCAAAATATTCCCAGTGTTTCAATTTACCCCTGTTACTTTTAGCCCCGGTATCACCTATCAATAGGACATGGTACTCATTTCAATAATTGTGATGCCTATTTCTGCGCAATATTTACATAAAAAACAATTCTGAAATTCAGAATTAAGTTTATGTGTTCGCGAAGATGTTATTTAGTCCGTAAGGAAACAAAGCCCCGCTCCAGTAAAGAAAGAAGAGTGGACTCTTCCACGTTGACGCTTAAAGCTACCCGTTGTTTACTGAAGTTAACCAATGAGAGACCGGCTGCTGGCTGGCGGCAAGAAGTTCTCATCAGTCGGTTGTTCGGACAACAGATGATGACGAGGTTACCTCCTCCTCCCCACCGCCTCCGTTATTATACGTTTTGCTTGAATTTCAGTTTTTATCACTACGCAAGGAATTATTAAATTGATAAGTATAGCATGATTTTATACCATACAACTTTTCTATTTGTGAACATTCGTAATAAACGGACGTAGAATTATTTGATAACTTAATATTTAAAGAAATGGATGACCACTGTTCCTAGTTTTTCTGAACCTCATTTTTAAATGTTATCATACTTTCGATACCCCCAGCTTTGAGCACAATAGAAAGCTACATTACAAATGAGAATTCCAGTGGCTAGCATAAAAACGAACATATGAAGTTTTAATCAATATAATTGAATCTCCAAATCAAGTATAAATATTGAAATTTGTTCAATTTAATGGAAGTTTTCGCCAATTCTTTTTGATTACTCCACTGAGGGATTGCGATTCGGAAACAATCCCAATGATATATGTACAAAAGTATTTAAGTTTGACCTTAATGAATGTTATTGATATATTTGTGAGCATGGCGGATGTCCCCTCACCTTTCCTGGCTAAACGATCAGAGTAATCAGCTCAATTGAAAATTTAGTACGTGGCAACTCAAGCTGACTGAAAACGATATGTCAATTTTAGGCCAACACATTAATTCTGAGTGGTCTTAATTCATTTTTAATTTTGCTTTTACTTATACGTGCGAAATTTACCACGTATTGTCAGCCTATCCACTTTTACCAATTATAAGGTGATCAGTCAATATATATTTGGCTAATGTATTTAGCATACGTACATGCCGATGTGTGCCACCTACGTACATGGCGATGTGTTCCGCCTTCGTACAGGGCGATGTGTTTCGCCTTCTTACAATACATGTCAATTGGTTACGCCAATAGGGTCACGTGGTCTATTCACGTTTATTGGCGATGCGTTCTGCCAATTACTTTTATTTAATTAATTTGACAATTTGCTTGTCATGTCTTTCTCACTCGGCAAATAAATTTGCTAATTCTATATTCAATTTTATATTGGGTGCATGTTTCCGTGTGTTCATCGTATCGTTTGAACTGTACGTTGGTCTTCAAGAAGGTAATGTTATGGCGCGCTGAGTGATTGACCCACTGACCAATCGACCTTCTATGTTCGCAGTCAATGCCAGTCATGACCTTCTCTTGGACAAGTCTAATGGCGCCTTGACGCCCGATCGAATCCTCTCGTTGTTACACTATACGGGCCTTTTTAATTGGCATTAAACTTGATGCGACCTGCTTTACGACATGTGCTGGAAATCTATCAATAACTATGACATAATACTTCATTGGTATTCTACTAAAAAAATGCATGCTTTCCTTCTCAATTATGAGTTCATATGACGCCAAAACATTGGGCTGAACATCCATATTTTATAATACAAATGATACGAAAATTTGTGATATTGCCGAACTTAAATAGTCATGCTCTCTTGGAAATAGTGGCGGCTAGGGAGAATACCTTCTCTGACTGCCGTTTCAGACGCATGTGGCTGATCAGCTGATTTACAGCCAGTACAGGCTAGACGTCTGACCTACTCTCGCTGCTGTTAAAAATGACACGTGTGACCCGAATTAAGCTGTGGTTTCTACGGTTCAGTCGAACCTTCCACTAAATCTATTGCATTTTCTAAAACTAAAACCCGCAAACAAACTTGCCTTGCCAGTTTAGTTTATAAGGCTAAGCTATTCAGGCAACTGATCCCGAATATGAAAACTTACCGTGGGGTCGCTGAACAGATATGGTTGTTTGCTGTGCGGTCAGCCACACGCCTTCGACTTCGAAGGCTTCGTCCAGCGTAAACACTTCTCAAATTCATTCATTGGCCTTGGAGAAGGATCATGGTCCCTCCAGTTCTCTCGGGGTATGGGTGATCCGAATTGCATATTCTCCACCAACAACGAATCACCATTTTTCCAATAAATACACGAAAACACCATAAATTGACCGCAGGCGATCGAAGCGAAAGTGTTGTGTTTTGCCGGCGGTAAAAGAAACACGTGGCATGTTTATGAAATGGCGCACGCTGATTGGCTAAAAAATTAGGATGATTGACAGGTCGGAACTATCCATTATGATTGAATGCAACTGAAGAGGTTTATGTCCGAGGCCTTCATATGCCACATAAAAGTGGACTCAGGGGGCGGATATAGCAGATTTATTTTTCTTAGGAAACACCGAAAGTGATTGGAATGGATGGCTCTGCTTGACTCAGACTAGGACACTACCATGACAACTTTCCCGAAGACGTGTGTGGCCCTTCATTATGGCACGCTCTGCGATATAATATGCTCACTGCCGCGGCCGCGGTGAGGATAATGTGGATATGACCGGCATAACAAACGGATGAGAATATTCGCGGGATGGACTGAGAGCAGTAATGATAGCTGATATACTTCAAGGGGACAACGCATACCAGGCCAAATGTGATTTCATTAACAGTCCATACTTAATTGTGCAAGGATTTTCCTTGTCAAAGTGATGTGCAATCATTAAGCTTTTGATGAAATTTCCTTCATCATCGTCATTTATTTTGTAGAGACACACTGACCATGTATACATAAATACACGCCTGAAGGTTTCCCTAGGTATGCGGCAACCATCCTTGCCTAGCCATGCGCTTCTTTATGACGGGCTCTTTCAGACGCTACTTCCTGTTGCCTTCCCACTGCTTTTATCTGTTGCTGGAGGCGTCATTCCCGGCCTCCTCCTCATCCTACTCATCGCCCTGCTCATCTACCTCTACTTACTCCCGTCAATCACCTACCTTCATAGGCTATAATGATGTCAG